>ONZH01020634.1:0-39594 GCA_900303285.1 Rhinella marina | reverse complement strand
CAAGAGAACGCACAGTACAGTGGCCTATTAAAAGGCCTAGATATTGTATATTTCAAAGTACACAGCCGTGTAGTAACTGAACAGACGGTGGGTATTTACACCAGGTATGTGAGATAATTTAACAAGAGAACGCACAGTACAGTGGCCTATTAAAATGCCTAGATATTGTATATATTTCAAAGTACACAGCCGTGTAGTAACTGAACAGACGGTGGGTATTTACACCAGGTATGTGAGATAATTTAAGCAAGAGAACGCACAGTACAGTGGCCTATTAAAAATGCCTAGATATTGTATATTTCAAAGTACACAGCCGTGTAGTAACTGAACAGACGGTGGGTATTTACACAGGTATGTGAGATAATTTAACAAAGAGAACGCCACAGTACAGTGGCCTATTAAATGGCCTAGATATTGTATATTTCAAAGTACACAGCCGTGTAAGTAAACTGAACAGACGCGTGGGTATTTACACCAGGTATGTGAGATTAATTTAACAACAGAACGCACAGTACAGTGGCCTAATTAAATGGCTAGATATTGTATATTTCAAAGTACACAAGCCGTTGTAGTAACTGAACAGACGGTGGGTATTTTACACCAGGTATGTGAGATAATTTTAACAAGGAGAACGCACAGCTACAGTGGCTATTAAATGGCCTAGATATTGTATATTTCAAAGTACACAGCCGTATGTAGTAATCTGAACAGACGGTGGGTATTTACACCAGGTATGTGAGATAATTTAACAAGAAAACGCACAGTACAGTGGCCTATTAAATGGCCTAGATATTTGTATATTTCAAAGTACACAGCCGTGTAGTAACTGAACAGACCGGTGGTATTTACACCAGGTATGTGAGATAATTTAACAAGAAACGCACAGTACAGTGGCCTATATTAAATGGCCTAGATATTGTATATTCAAAGTACACAGGCCGTGTAGTAGTAACTGAACAGACGGTGGGTATTTTACACCAGGTATGTGAGATAATTTAACAAGAGAACGCACAGTACAGTGGCCTATTAAATGGCCTAGATATGTATATTTCAAAGTACACAGCCGTGTAGTAACTGAACAGACGGTGGGTATTTACACCAGGTATGTGAGATAATTTAACAAGAGAACGCACAGTACAGTGGCCTATTAAATGCCTAGATATTGTATATTTTCAAAGTACACAGCCGTGTAGTAACTGAACATGACGGTGGGTATTTACACCAGGTATGTGAGATAATTAACAAGAAAACGCACAAGTACAGTGGCCTATTAAATGGCCTAGATATTGTATATTTCAAAGTACACAGCCGTGTAGTAACTGAACAGACGGTGGGTATTTACACCAGGTATGTGAGATAATTTAACAAGAGAACGCACAGTACAGTGGCCTATTAAAATGCCTAGATATTGTATATTTCAAAGTACACAGCCGATGTAGTAACTGAACAGACGGGTGGGTATTTACACAGGTATGTGAGATAATTTAACAAGAAAAACGCACAGTACAGTGGCCTATTAAATGGCCTAGATATTGTATATTTCAAAGTACACAGCCGTGTAGTAACTGAACAGACGGTGGGTATTTACACCAGGTATGTGAGATAATTTAACAAGAGAACGCACAGTACAGTGGCCTATTAAAATGCCTAGATATTGTATATTTCAAAGTACACAGCCGTTGTAGTAACTGAACAGACGGTGGGTATTTACACCAGGTATGTGAGATAATTTAACAAGAGAACGCACAGTACAGTGGCCTATTAAAATGCCTAGATATTGTATATTTCAAAGTACACAGCCGTGTAGTAACTGAACAGACGGTGGGTATTTACACCAGGTATGTGAGATAATTTAACAAGAAAACGCACAGTACAGTGGCCTATTAAATGGCCTAGATATTGTATATTTCAAGGTACACAGCCGTGTACTAACTGAACAGACGGTGGGTATTTACACCTGGTATACAAAAAGGGTATTGCAGGCACACAGAACCCAGAACACTAGAGCCAAATAAACTGTATTTAAAAAAATAAAATAAAATTCACAGCCGTATACTGCCAGATCAGATGGTGCATATACACACTAGTTATATAACAGGGTTGTTCAGCCTAAAAGAACGCTGAACAGTAGTGCCAAATATAGTTTGGTATGTAGCAGAGCACCTAATACACCACTAATGCCTCTCTCTGTCCCTACTCCAGCAGCTATCCCTGAATACAGCAGCCGTTCTCTGTAAAGTCTATATTGTAGTAAAGCTATCACTGAAGTCCACTGTAGTAGCCCTGATAAGGGCTTTTAATCACGCTCCTGCCTGTCCAACAGCTAAAACCTATCTGTCCCTTCTCCAGCCTCTGTCCCTGACTAAGTTCACGCAGCATATGCGTACGAGCAGGAAGAGCTGAGTTTTTAATATTCGAGGTCACATGGTTTTTCCAGCCAATCCATGTAGACGCTGTTTTCGCGCTGCCAGCGTGCTCAGCGTGCCTGTCATACCCCCCCTGCATGTTGATTGGTGGAAAAAGAGCGCCAGGGAAGGTGGGAGGGGAAACGAATTCTAAGTGCGCCATCGCCGTTATACTCGATTGAAATCGAGTATGCCGAATATCGTAGTATTCGATCGAATACCGGCTCGATCGAACACTACTCGCTCATCTCTATTCCTAACGTATTGTAATTGTATAGATTGCCTCCTTTTTTGACTTGATTCATTCAACCGGAGCAATCCAGCAGCAGTGGCCCTATAGGAAGGCACTGGCCTCTCTGGTGGCTGGGACCGTGGGTGCATGCACAGCAGCTCCCATCTTGGCCACCTGATAACAGCAGTGGCCATAACCTCTGGAAACGAGCAGTGTATAATACGATGGAATATTGAAAGCAATGAAGTGCCTTGTATTAACTTTGTCTACGTGATAAATGCCATTTGCTGAAGTGAGACAACCTCTTTAATATCGAAAAAATAACAGCAACAATAACCATAATGAATGATAACAGCAATAATGATGATGTAATTGTGATTATTATTGCTTGCTTTCATCTGCAGAGAAATGTGAAAATGACAACTGAGACTAGCACAGATCATGGATCCTAATCGACAAATAAAAATCCAGGGGAGTTGTAATAATTTATTTAATTATTTTGTTCATTTATTAGTTCAGCTATACAATGCTAGTTGATCGCACATAGGAGTCTTTAAGTACGATTACAGCTAGAAAATATCACACTTAAATAGTGATAAAGAACATTTCCTATCTGCAATTTTTTTTGTATTGTTTAAGGGCCTTAGATTCGGGGTTATTTAGTGAATGGTTGCCCATTTAATCTTATATGTGTTTACTGTATCTCCAATTTTGTAGGATTTAAAAAAAAAAAAAACTACAACTGCACAAGGATGTTGGATTAACCCTTTCTACCCCGGAGGTTTTTTTTCCCGTTTTTGTTTTGCGCTCCCTGCCTTCACACAGCCATAACTTTTTTATTTTTCTGTTCACATAGCTGTATGAGGGCTTGTTTTTTTCAGGACAAGTTGTATTTTCCAACGCCATGATTTAATATTACATATGATGTAGTGGCAAGCGGGAAAAAAAATTGCAAATTGGGTGAAATTGTAAAAAAACGCAATTCCGCCACAGTTTTACGGATTTTTTATTTACAGCGGTTGATGCTCATTAAAACTGACCAGTTACTTTCATTCTACTGGTCAGTATGAATCCGGTGATTTCTAATATGTATCGTTTTTCTTGCGTTTTGAAAGTGGTAAAATAATTATAAAGTTGGAAATTTTTAAAACATTTTTTTAGAAAAAAAAGCAACAAAAAATGTCGAATCGGCCATTTTGATGCTTTTTTCAGTTTTTTCTGTTTTCCATATTGGAAATAAATGTTTATATTTTAATAATATGGGCGTTTTCACAGATGGCGATACCCCTGATGTGTATTTTTTCTTTTTTTTTAATACTTTTCTTTTTATTTTCGGGAAAGGGGGTGATTTGAACTTATGTTTTTTTTTTAATTTTTTTTAAACTTTATTTATTTATTTATTTTTACACTTTTTTTTAATAGTTCCCATAGGAAACTATAACAAGCAATCATTTGATTGCTTATGTCATAGACACCAATGCATTAGCTTTGGAGTCTATGGAGCTCTATTACACAGAAGGGCTCCATAGGAAAGCCTATGCAGCAGCCTCCTGTCATTCACTATGACAGGGGCTGCTGCAGGCATGCTCCGCTTCCGGTGTTTGCCGCCTTCGGGTGCCGTGGTCAGGATTACTGCCAGTCGCGGGCAGTTCACCCGCGGCCATGACGCCCGCTCTCCTCAGGAGCGGGCGCCATGTTTAAAGATCCGACCAGCGCTGTACTAGTACGTCGCTGGTCGGGAAGGGGTTAAGCATCACAATTCCTAAACATTAAAAAAAGATTCAATGAAAAGGGGTATTCAATAATTTTATTTTATTCTATTACCTAAACATGATTATGAGGGCTGCTAACTTGCCTGCACTGTTTTAACTGCATTTAGAAAGCAAACCCCATGGTCCACAGACACAATGGACAGGAGGGGACCTCATTGACTTCTATGGGAGTTTTCTCAGCATGCTCTGTGACCTGTGCAGAGGTCATTATACAAGAAAAGGATAGATAAACTTTGATAATCACTACAGATGAGCGAATATTAAAATGCTCGTGTGCTCGGTACTCGGTACAAACTTTTCCAAAAGTTTGTATATTTGTACCGAATAACGAACCCTATTGAAGCCAATGGGAGATACAAGCATTTTTGCAGGGGACCCAAGTTCTTTGCAGGCAAGGTTACCTAAACACCTGAAAACCTCTGAAAGTGATGGAAACACCACGGAAATGGATAGGGAACACCAGGGGCAGCATGCATGGAGAAGGCAGAGACAACAGGACCTTGTCCGATAAAGTGTACGCTATTGCTACGTATAATTTACTCTATACGCTGTTGCGTATAAATTCAAGACAGTGAAACCATTACCACTTGCAAGCATAGAGAAGCTGTCACTCAACTTTCTGAGATTTTTGATGACAACTGATTACTATCTAATAGAAGTTAATAGTCATGTGTGTCAGGATTTATCTCTTATGTTTAGATCAACTTAGATTTAGATATTTCGTACGCTTATATATCAGATATTTAGTACGCTTTTGCTATCCCTATCACTATCTCCTTCCCTCTCCTAAAACCACAAGGTGTGTGATCCGAGCTCCAGGCGTACGCATATATATAATAGCACCAGGGGCAGCATGTATGGAGCAGGCAGGAGCGGCAGTACCTTGTCCGATAAAGCGTACGCTATTGCTACGTATAATTTACTCTATACGCTGTTGCGTATGAATTCAAGACAGTGAAACCATTACCACTTGCTAGCATAGAGAAGCTGTCACTCAACTTTCTGAGATTTTTGAATGACAACTTGTCAATCAGGACTCTAAGAAAGCTGGGTGCAGTGGTGTACCTATAATAGAGGCAGACCACGCAGCTGCTATGGGGCCCGTGGGAGGAGGGGGTCCGGAGAAGATGCAAAGTCCCGCCCCCTGATTATACTACAATAACAACAGATACTGCTTGAGTCCCTAACCTGGGGCTCTGGTGGGCCCTGCTTCCCCTGTTCCCAGGGCCCCTACCCCCTTTACAAACTTTTTATGTGTTCCTGATGCTGATGCAGTCCCAGGCTATCCCCACTGTGTGCCGAGGAGAGAGCTTGTCAGCTGATTGCTGAACTGGCCAATCAGCACAGCTGACACATACAGAAGCCAGCCAGTGAGGACTGAAGCTGCTCTCATCCTGCCTGTCTCAGTGAAGGCTGACTGCTGGACATAGGGCACAGCCAGACACTAACTGAGTGAGTACCAAGAAGTTTATGACCTGGTTGTTGGAGGGGGCAGCTTTTCTGCCTTTCCTCAGCAGCAGTGACCAGAGTTGTTTGTTTTTTAGGAAGGGGGGGGGACATTTCTCTATATGAGCATCAGTAGCAGAGTTCATGCTTACTGCTGTTTATATACAGGATATTGTACCCTAGGCAGAAACCCCCCCCCCCCATGTACTCTGCCTGGTGGGGGGTCTTGCTTGGGTAAAAAAAATTATAATAATTTCTTAATTGAATTAAAAAAAAAAAAAAATGTTCAAGGCATTTATATACTAATCCTTATATAAGGATTTGTGTGTTCTTTTTAAATATATATAATTTAGGAATAGTGATGAGCAAACTTCCATTTTTTAGGTTTGGCGTACAAGGTGCAGGTCATCTAAGAATTCCGTTCTGGATTTCGCTACCACATAGCATAACTTGGTCTGTGGTAGCGGAATCCATAACTGAATTCTTAGATAACCTGAACCTTGTACGCCGAACCTGAAAATAGAAGTTCACTCATCACTATTTAGGAATTATATATAGCACCAATACAGGGGGGGGGCATTATATGTACTGCAGAGGGGACCATTGTATATATACTACGGGGGGGCATTATATATGCTATACAGGGGTACTGCAGTGGGGTTTTATAAAATACTGGGGCCACTATAACTTATTACCACTAGGGGCTTTAAAGGGGAGCCTTCTTACTGCTGGGGGCACTATAGAGGGCTTTATTTCTATTAGAGTCCCTATGGGGGTATTATTAATATAGGGGTATTATTAATATTGGGGTATTATTATTAAGCACAATATAGAGGACATTACTAATAAAGGCGTTATTGTGGGGGGTACTGTCAGGGCCACTATTAATATTCAAGGCAATCAGATATCTGTGTGCCGAACCCTGCAAAGACAGCAAGAACCATTATTTATATATATATATATATATATATATATATATATATTACTTTATATTTGTGTGGGGAGGGAGGGGCCCAATACGGAGTTTTGCTATGGGGCCCCATGAGTTCAATGTACGCCCCTGGCTGGGTGATTACGATCTAATAAAAGTTAATAGTCATGTGTGTCAGGATTTATCACTTATGTTTAGATTAACTCAGATTTAGATATTTCATACGATTATATTTCAGATATTTCGTACGCTTATATATCAGATATTTTGTATGCTTTCGCTATCCCTATCACACGCACACTCTTTCCCTCTCCTAAAACCACAAGGTGTGTGATCCAAGCCCCAGGCTTACGCATATATATAATAGCACGTCGCCTGATGCAGGCAGCCAATCACTCCTAGACACGTAGAAAAGGTAGTAGGTCATGGCAGGAGGTCCCCCAGGCTTCCCTGCATGTTTATTGGCTAAGAAATAGGCGCTAAACATGCAGGGAGGGGTTAAAAAAAAAAAAACACGAATTTCACACGCTACTCGGCCAAGTAACGAATACTTACGAGTACGCAAATGTCCGTACGGATAACAAATCTTTACGAATATATTCGCTCATCTCTAATAATCACCTATTGTGAATGGTGGATTCTTTCTTATCTGTCATTCTAATCCTACCTATAATATCATCTCTGTTATAGATAAGCAGAAAAATGCAGTAATGTGATCTGTACAGACCAAGAAGTGGCTATTATTATTATTATTATTATTATTATTATTATTATTATTATTATTAGTGTCAGTGCAAAAACTGCAGGATTTTATGTTTTTTTGTTTAAATATAGATATTGTTAAAAAAAAAAAAATAAATTTGAGTGAAACAAAAATGTGTTATAGTAGTAGTTATAGAAAATAGCTGTCCTACCAAAAGTTGAAAGGATATGTGCTTGCACTGTACATGGAATACAATAAGTAGACAAATGGTGCTCATGTGGATAAAACCAGGGGTTTTGATGGATTTGTGAAGTTAGTTTTTTGGGCGGAGTTAGGATTTGTGGATGAATTACTATTCCGTGCTAAACCTAACAATGAATAGCATAATAGTACAAACTAGGAGACTCATGCAAACGTGAAAAGCTCCAGCAAATAAGTATTTGATACACCGGTAATTTTGCAAGTATTCCCACCTACAAAGAATGGAGAGGTCTGTAATTTTTAATGTAGGTACACTTCAACTGTGAGAGACAGAACCTTAAAAAAAAAAAAAAAAAAAAAAAAAAAAACATTTTTAAATAATTTGTTTGCATTTTATTGCATGAAATAAGTATTTGATCACCTACCAACAGCAAGAATTCTGGCTCTCACAGACTTGTTAATTTTTATTTAAGAAGCCCTCCTACTCTGCACTCATTACCTGTATCAACTGAACCAGTTTGAACTTGTTACCTGTATAAAAGACACCTGTCCACACTTAATTAATCACACTTTAACCTCTCCAACATGGCCAAGACCAAAGAGCTGTCTAAGGATACCAGGGACAAAATTGTAGACCTGCAAAAGTCTGGGATGGGCTACGGGATAATAGGCAAGCAGCTTGGTGAAAAAGCAAGAACTGTTGGCCCAATTATTAGAAAATGAAAGAAACACAAGATGACTGTCAATCGTCCTTGGTTTGGGACTCCATGCAAAATCTTGCCTCATGGGGTAAGGAGGATTCTGAGAAAAGTCAGTAATCAGCCCAGAAGTACACGGGAGGACCTAGTCAGAGTTGGGATCATAGTCTCAAGGATTACCTTTAGTAACACACTACTCTGTCAAGGATTAAAATCCTGCAGGAGACACAAGGTCCTCCTTCTCACACCAGCATACGTCCAGACCCATTTGAAGTTCACCAATGACCATCTAGATAGAGGCTTGGGAGAAGGTCATGTGGTCAGATGAGACCAAAATAGAATTTTTTTTTTTTTTTATCAACTCGACTCGCTGTGTTTGGAGGAAGAAGAAGGATGAGAACATCATACTTTGGGGGTGCTTTTCTGCAAAGTGGACAGGACGACTGCACCATATTAAAGGGAGGATGTATGGGGCTATGTATGACAATGACTCGAAACACACAGCCAGGGCAACTAAGGTGTGACTCCATAGCAAGCATTTCAAGGTCCTGGAGTGGTCTAGCCAGTTTTCAGACCTGAATCCAAATCTTTGGAAGGAGCTGAAGTTCAATGTAGCCCAGTGACATGTAGCCCTGTGTGCAGCAGGCCTTCATGGTAAAATAGCTGCTAGGAAACCACTGCTAAGGACAGGCAACAAGCAGAAGAGACTTGTTTGGGCTAAATGGACATTAGACCAGTGGAAATCTGTGCTTTGGTCTGATGAGTCCAAATTTGAGATCTTTGGTTCCAACCACCGTGTCTTTGTGTGACGCAGAAAAGGTGAACGGATGGACTCTACATGCCTGGTTCCCACCGTGAAGCATGGACAAGGAGGTGTGATGGTGTGGGGGTGCTTTTCTGGTGACACTGTTGAGGATTTATTCAAAATTGAAGGCATACTGAACCAGCATGGCTACCACAGCATCTTGCAGCGGCATGCTATTCCATCCGGTTTGCGTTTAGTTGGACCATCATTTATTTATCAACAGGACAATGACCCCAAACACACCTCCAGACTGTGTAAGGGCTATTTGACCAAGAAGGAGAGTGATGGGGTGCTACGCCAGATGACCTGGCCTTCACAGTCACAGACCTGAACCCAATCAAGATGGTTTGGGGTGAGCTGGACCGCAGAGTGAAGGCAAAGTGCTAAGCATCTCTGGGAACTCCTTCAAAACAGTTGGAATACCATTTCAGGTGATTACCTCTTGAAGCTCATCAAGAGAATGCCAAGAGTGTGCAAAGCAGTAATTAAAGCAAAAGGTAGCTACTTTGAAGAACCTAGAATATAAGACATATTTCAGTTGTTTCACACTTTTGTGTTAAGTATATAATTCCACATGTGTTAATTCATAGTTTTGATGCCTTCAGTGTGAATCTACATTTTTCATAGTCATGAAAATATAGAAAACTCTTTGAATGAGAAGGTGTGTCAAAACTTTTGGTCTATACTGTATATCTAAAATAAACTCTGCTGACAAAATGATTCTAACAGTCCTGCTGATTGGATTAACTCGATTCTGCAGAATATTTTCGCTCATCTCGGTTAGGAGTAATACATTTAATGTGCTCATAGATTTTCTATGTCGATACAGTATATGCCAAAAGGGTACATGTCTAATTCATGTCAAACACATTATCTAAAGTTGTGATTCAGAAACTGTGTGATGTTTAAGAAAATGGAAGAGTGGCAATTAATAGTTTTCATCTAAACAGAAGAATAAAACGAATGATGTTTGTGCTGCATGTAATTTAATAAAAGAAACCTTTAATTACACAAAAAAGGTATTCAGTTGATTAGGAAAAGTTTTTCTATTTTCTACTGAAGAGATCAGTTTCTACATCTGGGACAAACACAGTACATGGCTGTGCATAGACAGATAATGGGGTTGCATGCACTGTATGACCCCTATACACGGTGGGTTGTCATTTTTTTTATAGATTACTAATAAGTGTATTGCTTTTATGGTATCATTTTCCCCAGACAGTGGGGAAAATAAGTTTTTGATACACTGGCGATTTTGCAAGTTTTCCCACCTACAAAGGTGAGGTCTGTAATTTTTATCATATATATATACGCCTCTTCCAATAATGTAACCCAAGTACTTGGCTTCTTCTAGACCAATGCTACATTTCTTGGGGTTTGCAGTCAACCCTGCTCTCCTCAAATCATCAATGACTGCCTGTACTTTGAGTAGGTGTGTCTCCCAGTCCGCACTTTGTATGACTATGTCATCAAGATAAGCAGAAGCGTACTGTCTATGTGGCCTCAAAACTGTCCATTAGTCACTGAAGTGTTGCAGGAGCCTCATGTAGTCCAAAAGGCATAGTTACATACTGAAATAAGCCATCAGGTGTGGAAAATGCTGTCTTCTCTTTGGCAGCGTCCGTCAGTGGTATCTGCCAATAACCTTTTGTCAGGTCTAAGGTCGTAATGTAACGGGCTGTACCAAGTCGGTCTATAAGTTCGTCAACTCATGGCATAGGGTATGCATCAAACTTGGACACAGCATTCAACCTCCTAAAATCATTACAGAACCATATGGTACAATCAGGCTTTGGAATTAACACAATAGGGCTTGACCATTCACTATGAGACTCCTCAATTATTCTCAACTCCAGCATATCTTTCATTTCTTTTGAAACTGCCTCCCGTCTGGCCTCAGGAACCCTATAAGGTTTTACATGGACCCAAACTCCAGGGTCAGTTATAATATCATGTTTTATGAGTGGTGTCTGTCGTGGCTTTTCTGAAAAAACTCTCTGTTCTGGGCAACCAACTGTCTAGCTTCCTTCTTTTGGACATCGGACAGAGTCTTGGCTATTCTGACAGCAGGCATTACTGCCCCATTATTAATGGGTGGAGCAAGTTCTGCCACCAAGACTTGCCGGTCTTTCCAAGGTTTTAACTAGGGATGAGCGAACTTTTGAAAAGTTCGGTTCGGTTCGCTTCGGCGAACTTTTGTGAAGTTCGGATTCGTACGAACCGAACCTAAAACGAACCTTGCTATAATGGCTGAATAATTGCTGCTACAATAATGGGAGTCTGATAGGGTATAGTTTTGTTTACTTGCAGTTGCTATTACAATGAAAAAAGTGGAAAAAATCCAAGTGACTTCAACAACGGCGACGCAAAATATACGCATATTTGAGAATTTACACTAATGCGTACGCTAATGCGAACATTCCCGCACAAATAACGAACATACAGTGTAGCGTTGTTAAAGGTACGCTACTTAACTGAATATGTACGCATTAGCGTACGCATATACTGCGTCTGCGAACATTCCTACTCAAGTAACGAACATACAGTCTAGCGTTGTCAAAGGTACGCTACTTAACTGAATATGTACGCATTAGCGTACGCATATACTGCGTCTGCGAACATTCCTACTCAAGTAACGAACATACAGTCTAGCGTTGTCAAAGGTACGCTACTTAACTGAATATGTACGCATTAGCGTACATTCTCAATAAATATGCGTATATTTTGCGTTGCCGTTATTTTAACCAGATTCGTCACGAACTTTCTGAAAATTCGGTTCGATGACGAACCGAACTTTTGGGAAAGTTCGTAACGAATCTGGTTCGTTACGGTTCGGTTCGCTCATCCCTAGTTTTAACATATTTATATGGTAAATCAGTTCTGGCTTCCTTTAACTTGGTTGGTATACTTTATAGTTCACCTCACCTACTCTTTCAATAATTTCAAAAGGACCTTGCCATTTAGCCAAGAATTTACTCTCCACTGTGGGATCAAGAACTAGTACTCGATCCCCAGGTGCAAATGTTCGGATCTTGGCTCCCCTATCATAAATCATTTTCTGTACCCCTTGCGCCCGTTCCATATGTTCCTTTACAATTGGCATGACTGCTGAGATCCTGTCCTCCATCTGGGACACATGCTCTATTACACTTTTGTATGGTGTGACCTGTCCTTCCCACGTTTCTTTAGCCACATCTAATAAACCACATGGATGTCTACCTTATACGAGCTCAAAAGGTGAAAACCCTGTGGATGACTGTGGTACCTCCCTTATGGTGAACAGCAGATATGGGAGCAAAAAGTCCCAATTTTTGCCATCTTTATCTACCTCCTTTTTCAGCATTTGTTTCAGAGTTTTATTAAATCTTTCAACCAATCCGTCAGTTTGAGGGTGATAGACAGATGTACGTAGTTGGGTAACTTTAAAAAGCCTGCAAAGTTCCTTCATAACATTATACATAAAGGGTGTCCCTTGGTCTGTGAGTATTTCTTTTGGAATACCAACCCAACTAAACACATGGACCAATTCTTTTGCTATGGTCTTTGATGAGGTATTGTGCAAAGGTATGGCCTCGGGGTAACAGGTAGTATAATACATTATAACTAAAATATGCTGGTGACCACAGGTGACTTTATTAGGGGACCAACTAAATCCATCCCAATGCGTTCAAAGGGTATTTCAATAATCGGCAAGGGCACCAAAGGGCTGTGGAAATGGGGTATAGGAGCTGTAATTTGACACTGAGGGCAGGATTTGCAATATGCTTTAATGTTTCCATGCATACCAGGCCAGAAAGATCTTTCCAAAATTCTTTCAGTAGTTTTCTGGATCCCCAAATGGCCCCCCATAATGTGTCCATGTGCTAGATCCAGAACGGTTCTCCTATAGGGCTTTGGGACCACTAACTGCTGTACCACATCCTCTCCCTTCTTGTCTATCTGATACAACAATTCATTCTCTAGAGCCATGTAGGGGAAAGCAAGCCTAGTACCAGACTCTACAGGATTCCCATTTACCACTTTGATATTCTCTCTGGCTCGTGTCAGGGTAAGATCCTTCATTTGCTCACTTTGAAAGTCGTCTTTCCTAACGTCTAGGTCAGGCATACCTTGAAGTGTTACCCCTTCAGTCTCAGTCTCTGACGTGGACTCATCTAGCTCTCCCGCCATAACAGAAAACGGAAAAGGGGTGGAGATATTTGCCGATACCTCAACTACATCCCCTAGTGGGGAATCCTCTAATGGTTCTGGGCCTATGTCAGGTGCTGTCAATATCGGCGGTGCACCTCTTTTTGTTTCCAACTTGGACTCCCATAATTTCCAAAAATGTGGAAAATCTCTCCCAAGAATAACCTAATGCAATAGCGCTGGGACTAATCCAACTTTATGAAGCACTGACCCATAGGGAGTTGTTATATAAGCAATGATTGTCTGGTATTGACATGTATCCCCATGCACATAGGTCACAGTGAATGTGTCTAGTTGGGACATATAAGGCCTGCTTTCACCAGAGTTACTACACTCCCTGAGTCTAGCAGTGCAGTCACACTTTGATCATTCACTTTCAATTCACACAAATGTTTTTCTGCGCTGTCTGAACCTGCAGCAGTACACACCACTTGCGCAAACATAGACATGCATTTTTTCATAAAGGCAACATCACATTGCATAGGTTCAGTAGTCATAGGACAGTTCACTGCAATGTGTCAAACTCATTACACCAAAAAACATCTTATGGGCCCTTTGTTTACTCCATAATTATACACCTTAGGCTTTCCTGTGCCCACAGTCTCATTATCTTCTTCACTTAAAGTCTTCACATTTTTCCCAGCCCCCTTAAACCCTGGAACAGTCTTACCAGCAGCTCTTGGAACCCGTGGGGTTGAGAGCTGAGGGTTATTTGGAAGTTCCTCAGCCACAGAATATTGTTCCACCAAGTCAACAAGCTGGTCGGCGGTCTTGGGGTCCCCATGGCTCACCCATTTCCTTAGGGCGGGGGGTAGTGATCTCAGGAACTTGTCGAGGACCACCCGCTGCACCACGTTAGGTGCTGATAACATCTCTGGTTGTAGCCATTTCCTGGTCAAATGGATGAGATCGAACATCTGAGAACGTGGTCGTTTATCCAGTTTATATGTCCACTGATGTCCTCTCTGGGCTCTGACCGCTATGGTAACACCTAGCCGAGCCAGGATCTCTGACTTAAGTTTATCAAAGTCCTGGGTAGCCTCAGGTTTCAGGTCAAAATAAGCCTTTTGCGCTTCACCTAAAAGAAATGGCGCAAGAAGTCCCGCCCACTGTGTCTTTGGCCATGCTTCCCGCACTGCTATCCTCTCAAATGTAGCCAGATAAGCTTCCACATCATCCTCTGCTGTCATCTTTTGCAAAAAATGACCCACATGGATAGTTGTCTGCTCTTTTCCTGGCTGTATCACTTGAAGACTTGCCACACGCTGCACCACTTCCTGCAAAACTTGGCGGTCTTTATTCGTGGCCTCTATCAGGGTGGTTAGCTGTGCAAACAGTAAGCGGTTTGCTTCTTGCTGGGTTGCATTTGTGCGCTGTTGTTCTCTGGTTGCCTCCTGCTGGGCTGCCGCAGACTGTATCAGCGCCTTTACCACGTCATACATTCTGAGACTTTTAACGTGTTGCCCGCATCCTCCACCACTAGTGAGGGGTTACACTCGGGATCACCTTTGCTGGGGTCAAAGGACACTCGTCTATATCATCCAATTCAGATCAAACACCAAGGTATAAGTTTTAAGCTGACTTGTAGCCAGGTTTAATGATAAGGTTGCAGTTAAAATAAACAACAAAAGAAAACCTCGCCTGTCCGGCACTTACTAGACATATGACGTTCCTGTCTACCTGCTGGAGGGCTTCTCCCTCTCAGCTCACAAAATAAGACTTTCAGCAACCTTTTACTCACGTTTGGCTCACTCACACAGACAGACTTTCTGTGTCCCCAGGCAGAGAGAGACTGACTGACCTCCTGGTCTGTTATATCCCTACCCTCTGTGCTGCTTCATTAATTATCTGAGAGGCTTTCACCTGCTACTTCACATAGGAGAGGAATCTTGGGGAAATATACCTCCCTTCCACCACCAATCCTGTATTGGTATCACAATATATATATATATATATATATATATATATATATATATATATATATATATAGTAAGGGATTGGTCTCTCTCAGGGGGTCACCATCACAGACTTCTTCCAACACACGGGATTTTCAAGTCCAAAACAGCTTTATTTGCTCTTCAGCACAAAAACATTGCCAAACAAACACCTGCCCGTCTAGGCTCTGACTAACACAGGTTTGGTCCTAACTCACCTAGTAAAATACCATTCACACAAACAGCGTTTAGATGCGGCTTCCTCAGCCACCTGGTCAAGCCCTCCTGGCTGTGACCTCCTCAGATGCGGCTTCCTCAGCCATCTGGTCAAGCCCTCCTGGCTGTGACCTCCTCAGATGAGGCTTCCTCAGCCATCTGGTCAAGCCCCCTTGGCTGTGACCTCCTCAGCACCTTTGGGGGGAGATGGTCCAACAGTCCTCCTGACTGTGATCGTGCGACCCTCTTCCATAGGCGTCGCTGGGCCCCCCAAACTTTAGGCTATACCAAGCCTTGTGGCCCCTCAGCCCTCCTGGCTGACACCACATCCGCAGGCTCCAACCTGTCAGGCTTCCTCAGCCTCTCTCTCTCAGCATAGGCTTCCTCAGCCTTGTGGCCCCCCAGCCCTTTCTGGCTGGGACCACATGGCCCCCTCCAGGTCTGTTCCCTGGGGTCCTTTTTCTCCAACTCACATACACAGGGGGATGTTTTATCCCTCTGTGATTACACAGCAGGCCACACCTGCAATCTGTCAGCTTACCTCAGCACTTGCAGTGGAAGGGTGTGGACTGGAAGACTCCCACTACCAACCTATCTCCAAGTCCAGAAATCTAGCCCATGTCACTTTAAACACAAACTCCAGCAAGCTATGCCTTGCTGAAGCAGCAGCATTTCAGTTATCTCACCCAGCTAAACTGAACAATTGGGTGAGATACACACCCCACTACACATCTACCGTGCATTTTACTATACACATCACCACAATATATATAATTTTTTTTTAATTTTTTTATTTTCATTCAACCTTAATTCTAGTTATTTACTAAACAAAATATGAGCATTTTCAGCCTAATAACCTTTCACGATGTCACCTAATTAGGAAATAGATTCCACTTGTTTGTAATTTATTCTCACTTTAGCTACAGCTGTTCTGTGAAGAGCTCAGAGGTTTGTTACTGAACATTAGTGATCAAACAGCATAATGAAAACCAAAGAACACATCAGACAGGTCAAGGATAAAGCTGTGAGGTATTGAGCAGGATTAGTTTATAAAAAAATATCCTAAGCTCTGAACATCTCACAGAGCACTGTTCAATCCATCATCCAAAAATGGAAAGAGTATATCACAACTTCAAACTTACCAAGACATGGCCATGCACCTAAACTGACAGCCCAAACAAGGAGAGAATTAATTAGACAAGGAGGCAAAAGGCCGATGGTCATTCTGAAGGAGCTGTAGAGATCCACAGCTCAGGAGGAAATCTGTCCACAGGTTTCCACAAAGGTTTCCACAAATCTGGCCTTTATGGACGAGTGGCAAGAAGAAAGTTGTTTTTTAAAGCAAGCCATAAGGAGTGCAGTTTGCCACAAACCATGTAGGGGACACAGCAAACATGTCGAAGAAGGTGCTCTGGTCAGATAACACCAAAGTTGAACTTCTTGGCCTATATGCAGAACGCTATGTGTGGCTGAAAGCTAATACTGCCCATCACCCTGAACACACCATCTGATGTGTTCAGGGTGGTCTATACTAAGGATAAGCTATCACTTAATGATGGGTGGGGGTCATCCCTGCTGATCAGATGTGTTGACAGAAGTCAAAGCAGGAGTTACGTAGCACCAACGACATTGTAGCTTTGTGTGAGCTAATTACTATAGTGCCGTCTCCTTTGACTTCAATGGGAGCATTGTTGTAATAGCAAGCTCCTGCTGCTACAACTTTCCTGTTGCTATGTAGTTCTGGCACTGACTTCCACTGACAGAGCTACACAGACCAGCTAATCAGTGGAGATGCAGGGTGTTTTACCCCTGCCAATCAGCTATAGATGACCTATCCTGAGGATTAGCCATCAAGTTATAGCTCTGGAGAGCAGGGTGAAAAAATTGAAAAAGAATAAATTTGGTCCCACTGGATCCGGTAATGCTACCTAAAGGTGCTGTAATTGAGCCCTGGTACCTATGTTGGTTTTTTAACAGACATAGCTTATTTTCATCTTGCAGATCTTAAACACTACTGTTTTGTGTGCTGGCCTTGTAGAGGAAGGCTGCCATATGGGAGATAACTGCACAGGTTTAATGCAACAAAGTTTGACCTAGGTCTGACATGTTTTTAAAGTATCAGCGGCATCACCAGTTTTTGAGCTAAGCACAATAGAAGCAGATCTTTTGGAGATTTTGACCATATTTTGTCTCTGCTGTTTATTACTGCAATGTCAACCAATAAATTTGTTCTGAATTAATTTGTCTCAAATGGCTTTAAATAGGTATACCCAGGCCACTCTGCCTTCGGGTATGGCGACATAGAGTGGTCGTGCTGTTGGCACGTTGTGACAATGCTGCAGTGAACAACCATGTGGCCAGTTAGCCCACAACTACCTTTCATTTAATAATGAAGACCGTACTGTTCGGTCTTCATTGTTAATGGTCGTGTGGCACCTTCAGTGCACCTTTAAAGAAGGGCTTTAACCACTTCTCCAACCTTAGTACTGTCCTGCCCTACAGGTGGGAGCCCTTCCTCTGCCATATGCTATTCCTGCTTTTCCACATCATCTAATATTGATGAGAATATATCATCAGGAACATCCAGCTCCTCCTCTCTCTGCATCATGCTGACTTTTCCAGGACATAGAGACTTTGAAGGATTATTTGGAATAAGTAAAGTGAGCAAAATATGAGCATGGTTATCATTAAGAATCATCTGATAATGAGAAGAACAGGCGGCACTCACCGATAGTTTCACTGCTTTTATTCCATTACGGGTACGGCAGACATATACATATCACAGGGAGCGGACATGAAGCATCCTGCGCAACTCAGCAGTGACGGCCGTTTTGCGCGTACTTGCGCTTCCTCAGGCCACGTAAGGACGAAACAACGTCCTCTCCTATGTACAAACCAAACCACCCCTGTGCGTGCGCACATTGCGGAGGTAGTAGCTTAAACATAAAAACATCATCATGGTTATCATTAAGACCTGGTTCCCCTAAGGGGTGCAGACTGGATGGTATTGGTTGGCATGCTGGTGGTGGAGTAATAAAGGCTTCCATTTTATTGGTAGTGAATTACATTTATGGCTGATGTAGGAATAAGTAAAAGTAGGAATAAATAAATAAAACTGTTGTAGAATAAGTCTCCCTGCACTCTCCCCACACACTCCCTCTCCCTCTCCATTCTTCTATTAATCATTTTCACCAACACTGTCCTTAGTGCATGAGCGCTTACCATGTCTCTCCCTATGTTCAGCTTACATAACAATGGCAGAGACCATGTGGGAGGAGGGATTAATAGGGCTGGGACATCACAGGGAATGATTGGCAGCACAGTATCATGGGTAATCTTGCATTCTCAGGCTTGTCTCTTCTACACTTAGATTTGCTTCGTAACACATGCAGCTAGCATTTTAGGAAAAGCTGATTTATTACCATGAAGCGCAAGGAAACTTGGACTCCTTTGGAATCAACGTTTTCCTAAACTTCAGACCGAATTCCACTTCTAATGTTTCACTTCGGTCAACGCTAGATATTAGTTTGCCCTGGTTGCAAAATTGTAGATATATTGGATGTTTATTACCTCATCTACCTGATTAACTATATGAGGTATTGATCTAATAATAAATTCTAGAAAGATCAATCTTCCTATATAGCAGGGGTGCACAATGTATTTTTGTTTGGAGTTCACTTTGTCAGACTGAACCAATGACCAAGGCTGAAAATACATGTGAGCGGCCACAAGACAGACATAAATGTCACCAGACGGTTAGGGGCCACACCAAATGGTATTAAGGACCATATGTGGCCCCCAGGCCGCAGGTTGGACACCTCTGCTATAAAGCATTTTAAACTGAATATATTTGAGCACAGCTGAATTTAGGATCAGTGGCTATCAGTGGCAATGTATTATAATAAAAGTTTCTTTAAAATTTAAGTTATTCATGTGTTCTCAGTAAGCCACCAGAATGGATTTTGTACAAGACATGAAAAATCAAAGGTCTATTCTTCAGATAAATTTACATGCACATTGCACCATAGGAATGTATTTTCCCTATGAATGAACATGCTGAAAACCATGATTTAATTTACTTTGCAATGAGCAATATGCTTAGAAAGCCTGCCCTCAATTGGCCAAAAGGTATAATAGGAAAGAAAAAGTACATTGGGGGTATAGGTGGCGTTTATGTAGATAAAAAAGTAGAACATTTCGAAAACATGATGAATTCAGAGGTAGCACTTTAGGTATTTCTATTTTATTTTAAAGCATTGGATCTGCAAATTTCTTGAATAGGACCAAATTGCCTAAGGTCAATTCTAATCTAGAAAATATAAAATGCATGTGAACTGTATGAAATAACATTGTGTAGAGATAAGTGATTGAGTTCGTAATGAACCTGGTTCATTATGAAGTCCCAAAATTTAGGCCAGCACAAGAACCCAAAGCTTTTTAGGTCTGCTTCAGACAAATCCAGTAAAACGGAGCACAGTGCCATTTTACTGCACTTGGTAGGAAAAAACACGAGGGAGGCAGAAGAAGGATGCTCACATGACCCTGGGAGGAAGTGTGTGTGTGGGGGGGGATTTGCCCTGATTGGCTCATAGGCTAACAGACAGCCTGAGTAAGCCAATTAGTGCTGCAGCAAGCAAGAAGGTGCCCTGGTAAAACAAGCAGAATATCATTCTTTGTTGAGATATAAATAAGGGGGGATGGGTCTAAGCTCAAAACTGTACAACAGAGATTAGATAGCATTTGAAATCTCAGTGAAAACACCTAAAATTCAAATCTGTGTCAGGGTATGTCCAGACAGTTTGTTTGTTTATTTATTTATTTGTTTATTTTAAGGAGGGTTTGGGAATATAGCAATATACTGTATGTGTGTCTTATAATACAAAGAGTACCATTATAAATAAAATACTACATTACCTAAATACTAGGCCAAAATTTGTGTCAGGGCATCTCCACACAGTTGAAGTTTTTATTTTTTTGGGGGGTTTGTAAAAATATATATGCATGTGTCTTACAATACAGAGGGTAGTAGTTTAAATATCTGAGTGAAAATATGAGCTACTAGTCATGATATCTACACACATTTAAAATGTATTTTTTTAATTTTATTTATATATTCTGAGGTGGAGGAGCAAAAAGACAATGTTTATGGCACCAGCCATGACACCCAACTGTCTAGTTGGGGGGAGGAGTAAGAAATAACTGGCTCCATGGACATGCTGGTCAGAATGGCGAGCTCTATGCTTACTTACTCAAACAGTGACAGACGTATCATTGACACGATTACTGAATAGCCATGCTTTTAGCCCCCCACTATCAAATTAGAATGGGGGAATGTTTTCCTCCTTCTGAAAGGGAAGGCAAATTACTTTATTACCACAAAACACAGTGTACAAAACTTACCGCAACTGATATCCTGCATACCATTATGTTCGGTATGACTGTGCTGCCTCCATCATGCTACTGCCTCATTTCTGCCACTGCTGCTGCCTGCCCACCAAAATGTCATTTAAGGCTGCTGCGGCTACCTCTATCATGCCACTGCCACAAACATGCTACTGCTGCTGCCTGCCTAACATCATGTTCCATAAGGTTGCTGTTGTCTTCCTGCCAATATGTGCTATATGGCTGCTGCTCCCATCTCCACCTCTGCTTCTATTCCTCACTGCCAATTCGCTGCTGCCACCACTATGAACGCCACACATCTGCCACTACTACCACTGCCACTACTACCACTAGCACTATTGCTATTCTTATCACTACTACAGCCAGTAGACAGCCAATCTACTGCCTCGTTTGTTCTATGATATGCTACTACTTCTGCTGCCACTACTATTCCTACACTACCGTGTAAGACCCTACCATTTCCATATTCACACCATACTGTTGCTGCTCCCAATTAAAAGAAACTATTTTTATAGACTCATTCACAACTAGACACTTTTTCTTGTGAAAATTTATACTTGTGCTTGTTGTATGGGCGGGCATTCTGACCCCGTCAAGGCATATTTTTTTCCCAAAAAAATATTTCCCAAGAAAATAAACAGCATCATCCAGCTCATCGATAGCTGTATCTTGTTCAAGAAAATTGACAAACTGCATCATGTGCATGCCATGACAGTTAGAAGAATACAAAATGAAATCTGTCCATCCATTTCAAAGCCAAGAGGTAGACATCCAGGATCAACAAGTTTGCTCATCACAAGGTCTATCAGTTCTGGCGTGACAAACATGGCAATTGAGGTAGCTTGTATGCTTCATAATCATGAGATCACAGCAGGCAAGCACCAGGCAACATGCATTACACAAGTCTGGAATGGTGGCCCGGAAAAAGGTTGGCTTGAGTTTGCAAAAAAGTATGAACAATGCATAGATTGGAAACAGGTAATTTGGAGTGATGAGATGAAAGTTAGTAGACTGCGCTCTGATGGCTGAAAATAGGTCTGGGAAAAACAAGGGGAAAGGGGGCTAACAGCTAGAGAAATTGAAGAAACTGTCACTTCGTTGGAGGAAGCCTGATGATATGGGGTTGTTTCATAGCCAAAGGCATTGAATACTTAACCAAGATCGACGGTGGTCTCAATGCTGTGCTGTATGGGTGTATTCTACAAAATAAGTTACTTTGTACACTCAAGTATTATTGATATGAAAAGGACAACATAGTGTTCCAGAAAGACAACCACCTTGAAGCATACGTCGAGATTGCTGAAGAAATGCTTCAATGACAATGAAGTAGAGGTATTGGATTGGCCTCCACAGTCCCCAGACCTTAACCCATTCGAACACTTGTGGGTAGAGTTGAAGAAAAAGCTATATTCATACCCAAGTGAGTCGACCATTATGCATCAAATCAGGAATGCATAGAAGAGAACTGGGAACAGATTTCGGTCGATACATGCTTAAATATTATTGAGAGCATGTCCAGAAGGATTCAGGTAGTGTTGAATGCCAAAAGTGGATTTACAAAATTATATGACAAGAATCTGCATAACTAATCATATGCTAAATATTTGCAAATACAATTTATGTATGAGATAGCCAAGATGATTGTCTGTAAAATGATGATAGTCTCATGTTTGATGCTGTTGTGGATGGTGAGATATGGAGCCTCAAAGTCAAAAGTTCCAAACATTGTTACCCTTTTGCTCTTCAGTGTATATAGATGTGTTTGCTGGTGCAAATCACTTAGTTTTCTTTCACTTTGGAAGAAGGATTAATTTATTTGCCTCTTTTCTATAGGAGTCTCTCTCTCTCTTGTGTAGAAATGATTTAGACCCAAAATGAATTTCAAGAAATTTGCTTATCTCTGGTACACTGCAAATATCAGCAAAAGACACATATGTTGAACTAAGAAATATCTTAAGCATACAATTGAAAAACAGCGCTATAGCTGCTGAAATTCATATAAATAATCTAGATTGTCATTCCATATTAAAATTTTCCTACATTATCTACAGGTAAGGTGCTATTTTCCCCTTTCCTTCGTGTGACTGACAATAAGTTAATTGTATGGAATGTAGAAGGCAATATTATACATAGTTATTCCATGGATACACTCCTAGGAGCAAGAGGATCTCTGATTATTAGTGCAGCTGTGAATGTGATGATATAATAGCATGATGCACCACACTCATTAGTAATATGCAAATAATAGACATAGATGACTCAATCTATCTGTTCACAAGTATCTGTTTCAATATACACTCACTAAAAATTACATTTTAATTATGCTACAGCAAGATTAAGGTTTTAAACTGTAATTAGTTTAGCAGTATGGATAGATATGCATTGTTACTAAAAAAAATTGAAAATTACCTAGAAAAAAAGGACTTGAAGTTTGTTTTGTATCCAATGTGTCATATTAAAAATAATCAATTTGTGATCAAATCAATTCTACACAAATCTATTAGGTTCCAATTGGCCTGTAAATTGGCATATGACACTCTCCTAGGACTCAGCAGCAATAACAAATTAGTAAAACGTGGTTGAGAGAGTTAATCCATAGGATACCAGAGCTGTAAATGTACCGTGCTGGGACCTATGACTTAAATCCCAGCACTGTACAGCTATGGCTCTGATTGGGCAGGTGCAGGAGGGATCCAGATGTTCCCATTAGCCAAACCCCTGCTTACCATGGAATGTGCGATGTCTGTGGAGTGAGGGAGCTTCTTCCTCGCACTGCCCTATGCCTTCCATAGGTATTGTGCTGCCTTCCATGGAAGCCTGCGAGACCCAGCCCCCTCCTGTAATACACTTACAGCCAATGCATTACAATACAGATGTATTGAAATGCATTGTAGAGGGGATCAGAACCCCAAAAGTTGAAGTCTCGTAGTGGGACAAAAAATAAAGTAAAAAAAAAAGTTTAAAAAATTGTTTTACATAATAAATAATTAAAAGTTTCATTTAAAAAAGCTCCCTTTTCCCAATATTAACTTAAAAAAAAGTTTTAAAAATTAGTAAAAGGAAAGCAGACATATTAGGTATCGCCACGTCTGTATCGACTGGCTCTATAAAAATATCACCTTATATACCCTGTCAGGTGAATGCTGTAAAGAAATAAAAATAAAAACTGCCCAAACAGCCATTTTCTGGTCACTTTGCCTCACAAAAAGTGTAACACCAAGCAATCAAAACACCTGAAAATTGTACAAATCAAACCATGAACTTATCCTGCAAAAAATGTTTAAAAAAAAATATGGCTCTCAGAAAATGGCAACACAAAACAAAGATATTTTTCTTGTCAAAAATGCTTTTACTGTGTAAAACTTAACAAAAATAAAAATAATAGACATATCGTAGGTATGGATATAGGTATCGCCGCTCTATGAAAATATCACATGATAGTCAGGTGAACGTTGTAAAAATAAAATAAATAAAAACTATGCCAATACAGTCATTTTTTTCCACTTCACCTTACAAAATACATAACATCGAGTAATATATACCCCAGAATGATACCAATGAAAACATCACCTCAACCCGCAAAAAATGAACCCTCGTATAAGATCACTCAAAAAATAAAAAAAACAATGGCATCCATAAACCAATCCATCATAATCTGTGATGCAAAAGCCATATGGCACTCCTTCCCTTCTGAGTCCTGCCATGTGTCCCTACAGCAGTTTACCCCCACATATGGGGTGTGGCCATATTCAGGAGAAAAAGGAGAACACATTATAGGGTGCTTTTACTCCTGTTGAAATGAAAAATATGGGGCTAAATCATCATTTTCATGGCTGTGTTTTCAAATTCCGTAAAACACTTGTGGGATCAAAGTGCTCAGTACACCCCACCTCTTAATATATTCTTTGTGGGGTATGTTGGGATCTTTTCAAATACAAAATGGTGACAAAAACGATTGTAGCAAAATCTGCCTTCAAAAACCATATGGCATTCCTCCTGATCACTGCCATGAGCCCCTACAGCAGTTTACCACCACATATGGGTTATTTCTGTAAACCGCAGAATCAGAGTAATGTATATTGAGGTTTTTTTTTGTTTGTTTTTTGTTTTGCTGTTAACCTTTGTTGTTTTGCAAGAAAAAATGTATTAACATAAAAAAATCTACAAATAAATTATTTTTTAAAATGTTACCTCCATTTAATTCTTGTGGAACACCTCAAGGGTTAGCAAAGTTTATAACATCAATTTTGAATAATGTTAGGAGTGTAGTTTCTAAAATGGGGTAATTTATGCATGGTTTCCATTATATAAGCCCCTCAAAATCACTTTATAACTGAATTGATGCTTTTAAAATTCTAAGCCTTCTAATGTCATAAAAAAATTAAATGACATTCACAAAATGATGCCAATATAAAGTGCACTGTACATATGGAAAATGTAAACTAATAACTTTTTTGTAATGTATCACTGCCATAAAATCAAATAAATTCCTATTTGGAAAATAGTACATTCTTCCAAATGTTCCTAATTTTTGGATTTTTAATAAATATAGGTAAAACATATTGACTCAAATTTTCAAAAATTTTTTTTTTTTTCAAATTTGCAAAAATCAGCCTGGAATTTAAGGTTAAAACTGGTTTGGTGAATACATGTTTTATGCTTTTTTTATACCAGGGAATGGCCACATGGTCAGATTTCTGCATGCAGATTTGGAAGCCAAAATCAGGAGTAGATCATGAATCATTTTACATGGAGTTATGGAAAAGAAACAGTGCTTGTTGGGGCCAAGCGTCCAAAAATTATGCATCAAAGCGATATTTCCATCTCAGACAATGGGGGACCCACAACTATCTCAAAAACACAGCCGAAAACTAAGCCAGCAAAGTGGTGGCCAGAAGTGCCGGGTCCAGGCACCATCAAGCATTCCTATTAGCCCGCTGAAAATAGCCGAGTGGTGCACTCTAGTATTATTGGAATCCCCATAGAAATGAATGGAGGGCAGGCACACATGCACCCTCCTTCACTTTGCCAGCTGCATTTACAAGATAGGTGCGGGTCCCAGAGGTGTGACCCGCACCTAGCAGACAATGGGGCATATCCTGGTGATAAAAAATGGTGAGGGTGGGAATATGCCTGCCTTAAAGGGGTTTTCCTATCAGTAGTTTATGCCTCATTGTCTAATATATGCATGTTCCCCCTCTGGGACCTGGATCCTCCTTCACTTTCCGGCTGTGTTTAAAAGATAGATTCGGGTCTCAGAGGTGGCCTGTCCCTTTTTATAGATACACATATTTTAAAGTCAAAAGAAACAGTGGCATGTCCTGCACAAGTTTTCAAAAATTATGTCTGTCTGTATTTATACACATACAAGTGTTAAGAGTTAGAGGAAACAGTGACTTTGTCAGGGCTGGGATACACAGATAAGGGGTAAGTGATCCCTAAGCTTAATCCCAACCCCTTTCCCTGCCTATTGCCCGCTCAGGCTAACCCCTGAGCCGACAACCTAAAGACTGGAAATACACTAGCAAAAGTGCGGGGGATGGGAAGACAAACAAGACAGACAAACAAGAACCAAATGGGTAGTCAGGTAGCCGCGTCAAAACCAGGAGAGTACGTCAGGAACAAAATCAGCAAGCAAAGAGTAGTCAAAAACACGCCAAGGGTCAAAGAACATCAAGAGTCAAAACTGCAGAGCAAAAATTAGCAAACCAGGTAGTAGCAAGGAACTCCAAACACTGGCATCTAGGTAAAAACCAGAGGGCCTTAAATACCTAGCAGACCCCACCCAACCAGCTGACTGGGAGGAGAAAGCAAGAACCAAAACTTAACTCCTGAGATACCAAATAAACAGAAAATAAACAAACACTATATTGCTCACGTTTTCCGGCGACCAGTAACAGGCCGCGAGTGAGAGTGCGCACCAGCCACGTCCCTGGCACCTATGACCGTCGTGCGCGTCCCCTGCCTGGGACGCGCATGCACAGCCAGAGACCGCCGGCTGGAGGAGGAGCCTGCCGAAATAGCGGACGAAGCCTGACCCCAGGCAACCACCTCGCCACCAGAGTCAGGGGCAGGACCAGCAGAACGGGTGCAATGACTGCTGGTCCTGACAGACTTGTTATGAACAAGCCTGGAAACATTCTCTGTTTTAATTGGGAGCAGCACCAGTACAGTGTGGAGGTGGAAAGGAAAGGGTAACAGTGGCATGTGGTCTCAATAGTAGAGGCAGTAGTAGCATCACAGTATGGAACAGACAGGCAGTAGATGTGTGTGGTAGTGGCATGATTGCAGAAGCAGCCATATGATACAAAACACGAGGGTACATAGGCAGACAGTGGCAGTGGCATGATGAGATGAGCGGCATCAGCCATATCACAATATGGAACATAATGGCAGGCAGACTGTGACAATGGCAAGACGGTGGAACTGAAGCAGCAGCCATATTTTATGGAACATGATGGATCACTGTCAGCAAGGTCTATTCATTGGCCTCAAGCCAAAAGCATGGAAAATCCTCATGGATCCATTTCTTGTTCATTTTGACAAAAGTGATGTTTTGCACATTGGCGGAGGACAACTTTGCATGTTTGTCACAATGCCACCTGCCATGCTGAAAGGCCTCTCTGAGATGGCACTGACATTAGAGGCTAGGCAAGACAGTGTTCACATTCTCCCTGAATTCCATGTGGTTAGAGAACATAGCATGTGACGGATAAAGGCCAGAGCCCAGGTAGGGCTAAAATTGGGTATTCAAGCTGCAGGTCTCTGTTTGCTGATTTACTGTATGTCTGTCTGCTGTGACACGTTGAAACATTTCTCCATAATGTGGATAATACTGAACTGGCTGCTGCTGCTACTCTGGCTTCTGCTGCTAATGATAACAGAGATGGCTGGAGGTGGGTGGCTTTGTGAGGGATGTGGACCTGCATACACATTGTACCCTAGTAAAGTTTTTTGGCATTGTATTTTGATAGCGAGGGTCTAAAAGCATGGCTATCCAGTAATATTCAGTTTGCTTTATGCCAACTACATGACTATCAGTACATAAGCAAGCAAGCATACAGCTTGCCATGCTCACCAATATGCCAATAAGGACCCTATTATTTCCAACTCCAACAGCGCCACCCCCCCTCCCCCCCCTTCAGAATGATTGATCGTCATGGTCAGTATCATTATCATATTATCCTTGTCCTCCTGCACAAGTGACTCATCCTTCTGCTCCTCCCTCTATGGTAGCTTCTTATCTTCCACATCCTCGTCCATGGGACTTTCTCCATGGGAGTCCCCAACAGCTAAGGGTGCCCAGAAAGATTCAAAAGCTATTTTTCTTCCACTATCCATTGTTGAACCAGCATGAGCATCTGCTCTAGGACAAATATCATGGAGATAACAACATTGATGCTAAATCTAATGGCCTCTTTGAAGGATCTGAGTAGTGTTCAGCTAACATGTTCGGCCGAATGTAGTATTCGGCCGAACATAGCGGCGCTCGGGACCACCCGCTGTTCGGCCAAACACCGCGTGTGCTCGAGCGCCATGCTCAAGTCCCCTCCCCGCTCTCTAATTAGCCAATTAGCGTGCGGGAAGGTACTGGCATTCACTGTAATACCAGTAGCCATGTTAGCTACTGGCATTACAGTGATTGGCTGGCCGGGAACGCAATATCGGGTGCTATAAAGCACCCGGTGACATGTGACCAGTTCAGACCGAGCAGGGAGAGCTGCTACAAGAAGGGACAGATAGTGTATAGAAAGAGGCAAGCTAGGCAGGGATAGAATTTCTGTTTCAAAGACACAAAAGCCCTTTTAAGGGCGATTATATCTTGCTGGCAAACGTTTCATTTGATTTTGGGGGTGTTAAAAATAGCGCTAGATGGCCTGCCATTAACGCCACCAGTGCAGCTGCTGCATGCTGTATTACTCTATGTATACTATATACCTGAAATCATTTGCTATTATTTCTGCTGTTAAGTCTGCAGTATCTCTTTTGCGTCTTGCTGTATAACATTTGCGCAAGGAGGGACACCAAAGTCCATTGATATATCTGGCTGCATTTTTTAAATTTCTTTTGGGGCAAAAAGAACGAAAGTGCGCCCTGACACTACCAGTACGTGCACAAAGTGTGCATTACAGCCTTTCTGTTGTCTATATAGCTGATCTACATTGCTATTTTTTCTACCGTTAATTTAGGCCGCAGTTCCTCATTTGCATCTGCTGTATAACATTTGCGCAAGGAAGGACTTATGCTGTAGGGATAGAAATTGGATAGGCAGGGCTAGTATTTCTGTTCAAAAGACACCAAAGTCCATTATTATATCTGGCTGCATTTTTATTATTTCTTTTGGGGCAAAAATAATGCAAGTGGGTCCTGACACTACCAGTATGTGCACAAAGTGTGCATTATAGCCTTTCTGTTGTCTATATATATAGCTGACATCCGTTCGTATTTTTTCTACAGTTAATTTAGGCCATAGTTCCTCATTTGTGTCTGCTGTATAACATTTGCGCAAGGAGGGACTTATACTGTAGGGATAGAATTTGGATAGCCAGGCTAGTATTTCTATTCAAAAGACACCAAAGTCCATTGTTGTATCTGGCTGCATTTCTATTATTTCTTTTGGGGCAAAAATAATGCAGGTGCGCCCTGACGCTACCAGTACATGCACAAAGTGTGCATTATAGCCTTTCTGTTGTCTATATAGCTGACATACGTTGCTATTTTTTCTAACATTAATTTAGGCCGCAATTCCTCATTTACGTCTGCTGTATAACATTTGTGCAAGGAGGGACTTATACTGTAGGAATAGAATTTGGATAGGCAGGGCAAGTGTTTCTGTTCAAAAGACACCAAAGTCCATTGCTCTATCTGGCTGCATTTTTTCAATTTCTTTTGGGGCAAAAAGAACGCAGGTGCTCCCTGACACTACCAGTACGTGCACAAAGTGTGCATTATAGCCTTTCTGTTGTCTATATAGCTGACATAAGTTGCTATTTTTTCAATCGTTAAATTAGGCCGAAGTTCCTCATTTGCATCTGCTGTATAACATGTGCACAAGTAGAGACTTATACTGTAGGGATAGAATTTGGATAGGCAGGGCAAGTGTTTCTGTTCAAAAGACACCAAAGTCCATTGTTATATCTGGCTGCATTTTTTAAATTTATTTTGGGGCAAAAAGAACGCAGGTGCACCCTGACACTACCAGTATGTGCACACAGTGTGCCTTTCTGTTGTCTATATAGCTGACATACATTGCAATTTTTTCTACCATTAATTTAGGCCGCAGTTCATCATTTGCATCTGCTGTGTAACATTTGCGCAAGGAGGGACTTATAATGTAGGGATAGAATTTGGATAGGCAGGGCTAGTATTTCTGTTGAAAAGACACCAAAGTCCACTGTTATATCGGGCTGCATTTTTATTATTTCTTTTGGGGCAAAATGAATGCAAGTGCGCCCTGACACTACCAGTACGTGCACAAAGTGTGCATTATAGCCTTTCTGTTGTCTATATAGCTGACATACGTTGCTATTCTTTCTACAGGTAATTTAGGCCACAGTTCCTCATTTGCGACTGCTGTATAACATTTGCACAAGGAGGGATTTATGCTGTAGGGATAGAATTTGAATAGGCAGGGCTAGTTTTTCTGTTCAAAAAACACCAAAGTCCATTGTTATATTTGGGTGCATTTTTTTATTTCTTTTGGCACAAAAAGAACGCAGGTGCGTCCTGACACTACCAGTACGTGCACAAAGTGTGCATGATAGCCTGTCTGTTGTATATATATATATATATATATATATATATATATATATATATATATATATATATCTCTGACATACGTTGGTATTTTTTCTACCGTTAATTTAGGCCACAGTTCCTCATTTGCGTCTGCTGTATAGCATTTGCACAAATAGCGACTTATGCAGTAGGGATAGAATTTGGATAGGCAGGGCTAGTATTTCTGTTCAAAAGACACCAAAGTCCATTGTTATATCTGGCTGCATTTTTTAAATTTCTTTTGGGGCTAAAAGAACAGAGGTGCGCCCTAACACTAACAGTACATGCACAAAGTGTGCATCATAGCCTTTCTGTCTTTTATATAGCTGACATACGTTGCTATTTTTTTCTACCGTTAATATAGGCCACAGTTCCTCATTTGTGTTTGTTGTATAACGTTTGCGCATTCTAATTATTTGACATTGGGTGAAATTTTTCTTATCATACACTTAATAAAAATGTGCATTACTGTACTTGTGACAAAGTTGCATACATACTGTTTAATATGTGCAAGGCGAGCACTAAGGGACGGGGAAGTGAGCGTGCTGCTGATGGTGAACGCAGAGGCCATGGCTCTGGGCGGGGTGAAACTGTGCCTGCTGGCAGAGCCTAAGAAACAAAGTCATCCAAAACTCCTAGCTTTATGTCAAAGTTTGCAGGGCGGCGCAAGACACAACTCTTGTCGCCACAGCAGTGCGAGCAGGTAGTCGGTTGGATTTCAGCTGATAATGCTCCCATTCAGTTAAGCACCACCCTCTCTTCCACAAAGTTCAGTCTCAGTAGCCAAGAGTCTTGGCAACCGCATCCTCACCCTGATCCTCCTTCCTCCCACCATGCAAAATCTGGGCAAAGAACTAATCCAACATTTGGATATTCCGAGGATCTTTTTTCATCATCGTTCCTTGGCTCGGGTCTCTCGCCAAGGCCGCTTGAAAAGGGACATAAGGAGATATTGTGCCCTTATTCCCAACCTATTAAACAAACACAGTCTGAAGAAGATGACCGTGGGGAACGGCAAGTAGTGTCTCACGAGGTGCATGATGATGATGAGACACAGTTGCCAATAAGTCAAGGGCAACTAGTTCTCAAGAGGTTGATGATGAGGATAAGACGCAGTTAAGTCAGGTTCTTGTTAGCTCACCATGTCAGGAGGAGGAACAGCATGAGGAAGGGGAAGAGGAGGTGGTGGAGAATTAAATTGCTGACCCAACCTCGGAAGGTGGCAAGCCGAGCGAGGACAGCAGTACAGAGGGGGATGGACCCACAGCACCGCAACAGGCTGGAAGAAGCAGTGGAGTGGCAAAAGGGAGAAGGAAGGCCACGCCGACCAGGCCCGTAACTGTTCCCCGGAGCAGCCCCTTGCAGCAAGCTCCCTTGCCAAGAGTTAGGTGTTCTGCAGTTTGGCGTTTTTTTTAGGAAAGTGCTGACGATAAACGGATTGTAATTTGTAACTTGTGCCGTACCAGGATGAGCAGGGGCGTAAACACCAGCAACCTGACTATCACCAGCACGATCCGCCACATGTCAGCAAAGCACCCTAAAAGGTGGGCCGAACGCCTGGGTCCTTGATCTATGTCTGAAGGTCACACCACTGCCTCCTCTTCCCCTCTGTTACCTGCTGTCCAAGACGCAGGCCCAGATGCCTCCCGCCCTGCACCTGGACCGTCACAAGAACCATCAGCCAGCACGTCCACTACAGTGTCCAAGTGCAGCGTTCAAATGTCCTTACCCCAGGCATTTGAACGCAAGCGCAAATACCCTGGCACCCACCCACAGGCCATAGTTCTGAACGTGCAACTTTCTAAATTGCTGGCCCTGTAAATGTTGCCGTTTAGGCAAGGTCCACTTAACAACTGACACATGGACAAGTGTTTCTGGCCAGGGACACTACATTTCCCTGACGGCACACTGGGTGAATGTTATGGAGGCTGGGAGTGAGTCGTATCCTGGGATGGCACAGGTGCTACCCACTCTCAGGATTGCGGGCCCTACTTCAATCCGGATCTCCTCCACCACCTACAGTAGCGGCTGCAACCCCTCCTTCTCTTCCTCCACCTCCTCCTCCACTTCCCATGCAGAATTGCCATCTTGAAGCACCAGTCAGACTTCTGTCAGTAGCTGGAAGCATTGTAGCACAGCAGTCGGGAAGCGGAAACAGACCGTGCTGAAGCTTATTTTCCTAGGTGACAAACAGCACACCGCCGCAGAGCTGTGGCAGGGCATAAGGGACCAGGCTGAGCTATGGCTCTCGCCAGTCAATCTACAGCCAGGCATGGTTGTATCTGATAATGGCTATAACTTAGTGGCGGCTTTGGAGCTGGCCAACTTCACGTACATACCATGCCTGGCCCATGTCTTTAACTTAGTGGTTCAGTGGTTTCTGAAAACCTACCCCAATTCAGCTACTGGTGAAGGTGCGTTGCCTGTGTGCCCATTTCCGCAAGTCGCCTACAGCTTCAGCCGGCCTGGCAACGCTGCAGCAGCACTTATGGTTGCCAGATCACCGACTGCTGTGCGACCTGAGCACGTGCTGGAATTCCACCTTCCACATGTTGTGCAGGATTTGTGAGCAGCAGAGGGCAGTAGTAGAATACCAGCTGCAACACGGTCTACACCTTTCTAGTCAGCTGCCGCTCTTCACAAGCAACGAGTGAGCATTGATGTCTGACCTCTGTGATGTTTTACGCAACTTTGATTAATCTACACAGATGGTGAGTGGCGATAATGCAATTATCAGCGTAACCATCCCACTTCTGTGTCTACTAAAAAGCTCACTGCTCACAATAAAGGCCGAGGCTCTACGTGTGGAAGAGGTGGAAATGGGGGAAGACCCAACACAGGGTGGCAAGCAGACCACCCTCAGTTCGTCTTCTCAGCGCGAATTGGAGGAGGAAGAGTAGGATGAGGAGCAGGAGATGGTTGCCATTGCTACACAGGGTAGCCAGAGCAGGTTTACACCATCTCTTCAGCGTGGATGGGGCGAAGAGGAGGAAGAGGACAAGGAAGATATTGAGAATCATCATCCTGGTGGGGAGAGCGAAACCTTGTCTGTTGGGACTCAGGCTGACTTCATGCCATGTTGCCTTTCCCATGACCCTTGCGTTATTCGCATATTACCCAACACTGATTACTGGTTGTTAACCCTTCTCGACCCCCGCTACAAAGAGAACTACTCATCTCTCATTCCTGTGGTGGAGAGCACAAGTAAAATGTTGCAATACCAAAAGGCCGTTGTCGAAAAAATTGCTCCAGAAATTTTCATCTGACAACGCTGGCGGCAGAGTCCGTAGTTCCTTGGCCACTCGAGGAGGGGAGACGAGGGGAACACACAGCAGTTCCAACAAAGGCAGGGCAACACTCTCCAAGAACAACCTACAGATCATGCCACCCCTAACGCAGGAGGCAGGCATGAAAAATGCTCTCTACACAATATATAATCTAAAAATGTCTATTTTATTAAATCACATAAGTACAAGAATATAAATATATCATCACATAATATATCTAGGGCCACATGGTGCTAGTAGGAGACATGGGTAGTGATGATCCGCCTTCCCCAAATGGATGTTAGACATGCCAAATCACTGGACATATAATAATGTCACTGGACATGTAATACTATCACTAAATACATATTCAATCTAAAAAATGGTGCCACCTTATGCAACAATGAGCAGAGGTCACCGCGTAGGGCCAAGAAGGAAGGCACAATTAGCCTGGACAACATCAACTATCAGCTATCAGACGAAACAATAGTAATTGAACTCACCCAAAGACATGATGGGGCAGGCGGATCACCCAAGATATCCACTGAAAGTCCTCAACACTCTCCAAGGCCTGGGACAGTTTTATGACACCCCGCCAGCACCCTCCGCCCCTAAAGAGAGGCTTAGTGTGACAAGGAGGGAAAAGTTTTGGAAGATGGTAAAGGAGTACCTAGCTGACCATGTCAACGTCCTCAGCGATCCCTCTGTGCCATATAATTATTGGGTGTCTAAGCTGGACACGTGGCTTGAACTGGTGCTCTACGCCTTGGAGGTGCTGGCCTGCCCTGCTGCCAGCGTTTTGTATGAGCGGGTATTTAGTGCCACTGGGGGCATAATTACTGATAAGCGCATCCGCCTGTGAACTGACAATGCTGACAGGTTGACGCTTATCAAAATGAACAAGGCCTGGATTGCCCCTGACTTCTCAGGTCAGCTCACCAGCTGCCCTGCACCACAATTTTTTAGACGGTCAGCTCACCAGCTGGGCCTGAACCATAATATTTTAGACGGTCAGATCACTAGCAGGCCCTCAACCATAAAGTTTTAGATGGTCAGCTCTGCTGCATGTCACCCATATATTTTTACAAGGTCAGCTCTGCTGCATGTCACTTATAATGTTTTACACGGTCAGCTCTGCTGCATGTCACCCATAATGTTTTACACGGTCAGCTCTGCTGCATGTCACCCATAATGTTTTACACAGTCAGCTCTGCTGCATGTCACCTATAATGTTTTTCACGGTCAGCTAAGCAGCAGCATGTCAGCCCTATTGTCACCCCTATAGTGTCAGCAGCAGGCCATCAAACCAAATTTTTCAAGGGTTTGTCTGATGCACTTCTTGTGTAATAAAGGGGGCATTGGAGTGCCTGTTCCTTGTAATTTTGGGCAGCCCTTTCCCTTTGTGCATAGGCTTTATGAGTGTAGGAGTCCCACGTCATGAATAATTGAACCACAATGTGAATGAGGCCCTCCTTTATGTGATATACCGGTTGTATCAGAGTGCCTCTTCCTTTTTGGCAGCACTTGCACTTTACGTATAAGTAAATATGTTTTTCCTAACAATATTTCCTCTAAAACCAATGTTGTCTTGGGTTTTTGGGGGGTATTTTTGTCATTCCGTAAAAGTGGCGTAATAGTCGGACATCATCGTTAATATCAGCGACTTCGTGTCCAAGATGCATCCAGACATCCTCCCCATGCTGTTCCCTAACCATTTCAGTGGTGTTTCCAACATTTTTTCACATTTCCCTATGGACCAGACACCCTCCCCTCTGCAGAGTACGGGGGCCCGGTCTTCTCCCATTGACTTCCATTGTACTCGGGTGCTCGGCTGAGCACTCGAGCACCACCTAGTGTTCGGCCAGAGCACCCGAGCACCTGAACATCGGGGTGCTCGATCATCACTAGATCTGAGTACTCATCAGGCATCTCTGATGACATGCCACTGCCTGACCTCAAAACAACACAAGCTCCCTGCTGAGGTGGTATGATGCATGACAAAATCATTCACCACTTTATGTTGCTAATACAGGAGGACATTTCTTGTCACATAAGAATGGCAGAAGTGCAAAGATTGTGTCCTGAACATGGGGAACACCCACTGCAAGTCACTGTAATAAAAAAAAAAAAAAAAAAAAAAAAAAAAAAAAAAAACACAACAACAACAACAACAACAACAACAACAACATCTGCACGACTAGATGTATCACATGCACCATACCGGAAGCATATGTATTTATCCCAAGTACAGCATGTTTCTGCATTGTCACTGACCACATTACCCAGTAGGAGCAGAGGCAGCTGGCAGGATGTTTGCCTCTTGATTAACTTTTGTAACTGATTGGTTGTGTGGCTACTCTCGCCGATCAGGTCTAACACAGCATGGCAATACTTCACTTTATACGTATAATAGGAAGGAGAGGGAGCAATGTTCTACCCTGCTGCTGTTGAGGATATGAGAATATCCATGGAGGAGCACAATAAGTGCCTGTTGTGGGAACCAGGCCAACACAAATGTGGAGCAGGCAATAGGACCTAGCCTTGTTGCTGAAGTGCTGTCTCACCACTGCCATGAAAAATGTTGATCCTGGGGGCTTTTTGAAAAAAAAAAAAAATGGACAGCTAGGTATAGAGATGAGTGAATCGATTCATCGTTTTGTTGATTCGTATCGAATCTTGGAAATTTTTAGCTGCAAAGCGAATCCGAATATTAGGTGATTCGCTTCGGATTTGTACGCATTTGCTATGTAGTTTGTCCTATAAATTATACGCTATTGCTACATATAAGTTACTGTACACGCTGTTGCATACGAATTCAATTCATTAGCGAACTTTTACTGTTAGTTTGTTTATCGTGTGCAAAAGCCCAGGAAGAAAGCGGTCACCTGACCTAGTGGGCAGGGCTTGCTCTGATTGGCTCAGGCTCGGTAAGCCAGTGATGCATCACTTCTGCTGCGACTGCTGAGACGAGCAGAAGCACTGTGTGTGAAGTTCTGAGACCTGTTTTGTGAAAATTTGATGTAATAGCTCTGGGAATCCATATTACACATATCAGGGATACTGCAGGGCAATTTCAGGGCCAGTTCAGGGCTAGTATTTAATCAAGCAGGGAGCGAGAGACAGGGAGAGATAGGGAGATACAGGGACAAAGACCAGCTGCAGGGCCACAGAGTGAATTGAAAAATGTCTGGAATGGATAAGCAAAAGGGGTCCAGTTCCAGCCAGACTTTGAGCTCTAAAAAAAAGGAGAAGGTGGCACAGGGCAGCAGTGCCAAAGAACCTGTAGCCGGAGCATCTACTAGTAGTATTCGCAATACTTGGCCGTTGTTCCACCAGGCTAACCCACCGCACGCTCATCTCAGTCTTAGCCGGATGATCTGCTGTCATCTGCTGATACAGTATCCATATGTAGCCAGGGGTCAGACTCGTCCTGCTCCACCATTCCACTCAAGCAAACCCCATCATTTTCTGCCACCTCTCGGGTTTCAGTGTTTCCTCCTAGTGGTGTCCCTTCTGCAATTTCTAAAAAAAAAAAAGCCACCGAAGCCCACCTTATAATCCGGCAGTTATAGAGGACAGCCTCCCTGAGGATTTCTTAGAGGGCAGTCAGAGTTTGGACTGCCTGGAATTGTTGGTTGATGGGGAACAGCCTAATTTGCATTCCAAAAAATGTGTTGTGGAGGAGTCTGATGATGAATCTGATGTGTTAGACCAGAGGACCTGGGAAGCGGATCGGGATGGTGAGGAGGATTTGAGCTCAGAGGAGGAGGGTGGTACTAGTAGTGGCAGCAACTGAGCTCAGAGGCGAGTTAGGCCCAGGGCTAGTGCTTCCCTGGGAACTAGTGAGACCCCAAATATAGTGGGGCCGGTACCAGGGTGTAAGCGTGCAAGGGCTACAAGCTTGGCCAGCTGTGGAGGGCGCACATCGGGTGTGTGGAAGTATTTTACCACTTTGCCGGGGAATAACAGTATGGCCACGTGTAATTTGTGTAATCAGAAATTGAGCCGTGGCAAAGCCACAAATGTTGGGACCACTGCTCTGTGGAACCATTTGAAGCGGCGTCATGCCGGCAATTTAGAGCAGCCCATTAATACTAAAGAGCTGGTCACTTCTCCCGGAGTCCCTTTTGTCAGGCAGGCCACATCCAGGGCCATAGCTCAGCCCGCATCCCGGGGTGTAACTAGTACATCCACTTCATTGTCACCCAGTGCGTGCATGTCTCCACCTCCTCTCATTCGGCAGCCGTCCATTGCCGAGTGCGTGGCCAGGAAGCAGTTTTACACCACAAGTAATCCAACAGTGCGCAAACTGAATGGTCACCTGACAAAGTTGCTGGCTGTGCAGTCTCTGCCGTACCAGCTGGTTGACTGCCCAGCTTTTAGGGAGCTAATGGCTTGCGCTCAGTCACGCTGGCAGGTCCCTAGCCGGCATTACTTCTCCAACAAAGCTATCCCCGCCCTTTACTCCCACGTGGCTGACAATATTGGATGCTCCCTGCAGCTGTCTCTCTGCAGCACGGTGCACGTCACAGTGAACACCTGGAGCAGTGCTTACAGCCAGGGGCAATACATGTCCTTTACTGCCCACTGGCTGAATGTATTTAGTGGCAGTGAGGCAGGAACCCCCCAGCAACTGGGTCAATTGCTGTTGGCACCTCCACGTGCTTTCCAGCCAGGATTGCAGCAGACCATCCAACTATCCGCTTCCACCTCCACGGGCAGTCCGCCTGCTGGAGCGTCAGGGCAGCGAGTTACCCCCGCTCCTTCATATCACATGTGCCAGCTGAAACGCTGCCATGCAGTGTTAGACTTAGTTTGTCTTGGCAGTAGCAGCCACACAGGCCAGTGCTTGCTGCATTACATAAAGCAGCAAATAGCGCGCTGGATGACTCCACGGCAGCTGGAAGTGGGCAAGGTAGTGAGTGACAATGGAACAAATATAGTGGCAGCGCTGAACCTGGGTCAGTTCTCGCATGCTCCCTTAATGGCACATGTCCGAAATCTAGTGGTGCAAAGATTTCTAAAAACATTCACTGGCCTGCGCACAGTGCTGGCAAAGTCGCGGAAGCTTTGCACTCATTTCAGCCATGTGTATCTCGCCATGCTCTGGTGGAACTGCAGCGTCAAAATGGTCTTCTGCCACACCGCTTAATAGGTGACGTGCCGACCCGGTGGAATTCCACTCTTCATATGTTACAGCGACTCCTAGACCAGCGTAGAGCAGTGGATGATTTTGTCCAGCAGCAGCCAGAATCTTCCACCATAGGGAGCAGGTGTGGCTTTGATTTCCGGCAGTGGAGGCTGGTCCGAGATGCCTGCACTGTTCTAAGGCCCTTAGAAGAAGCCACCAAATTGGTCAGCTGGGACAGCTGCGGTGTGAACAATATAATTTCAATAATATTTGTGCTGGAAAACACACTCACGCTCATGCAGTAGGGGGCAATGGGGGAAGGAAATCCTGGCCATTTGTCTACCCGCCATGCTGTCACTGTAGGGGAGCCCCAATGCCAAAGTTCCCTTGCGGAGCAGGAGGAGGATGAGGATGAGGAGCTTCAGTTAGAGGAGGGGGGAGAGGAGGAGGATTTTAATGAGGGTGATGATGACCAGGAGGAGGAGG
>ONZH01020633.1:0-18504 GCA_900303285.1 Rhinella marina | reverse complement strand
AAACGAGCACCCGAGCATCGGGTAAAGTTCGTCTCGAATGTGCTCGCTCATCTCTACTCCCGACCAGGACTTCATCCATAACGCCCGCCTAGCTGCATTTGATAGGGCTGCGTCCTTTGCCAAGAATCTGACAGTCTCCGCTGAGGCGTCTGCTAGAAAAGCTGTGGCGGATCTAAGTAGAGGAATGGAGCTCAGTATGTCTTCTCTAGGAGTTCTATTTTTTAGATGGTTTTCAAGTTCGTTAAGCCAGAAGTACATAGACCTAGCTACAGATGTGGCAGATATATTTGTTTTTAGGCTAAGCATGGCTGCTTCCCAGGATTTTCAGAGGAGACTGTCCGCCTTTCTTTCTATGGGATCCCTGAGCTGAGAGAAATCTTCAAATGGAAGGGACGTCTTTTTATTAACCTTTGCTACCTGCACATCAATCTTTGGTATTTCGTCGAATACCTTAGACTCCGTGGAATCAAATAATAACATGCCCCTGAACTCTCTAGAGATTCCCAGCCTTTTTTCTGGGTCTGCCCACTCGTCCATTATCATCTCCTTAACATTTTCATTAATGGGGAACACACAAGAGCGTGTAGTTCTTAGACGTCCAAACATCTCCTCTTGAATTAAATGAGGTTTTTTGACGTCTTCAATCCCCATGGTGTCTCTGACCGCTTTTAAAAGGTCATTCATTTCAGCAGCAACATATATATCTACATATATATTCAAAGGAGGGCCCCCCCTTTAATGCACCAAGAGAGGGGATATTTCAGCATAATAATATAACTGAAAATATGCCCCCTATACACCCTGCTGCTTCCCAGCTGCCGATGACCCCATGTGGGGAACTCACAGTTTGTAGAGACGGAGCCTCCAGCTCCTTGGATGCCTGTAACTTAGGGCCTGACATCTTGGCACACAGACCTCAGATCATTGTGGCGTTCCCACTGTCTGCATTTGAAGAACGCCGGCCCGACATCCCCAAGCACTTCCGGGTGCGCGCCGCCGCGCTCTGACCCAGAAGTGACGTCAGACGCCCGCACACACACAGTCTATGCGTTGCAGAGCCTGCTTGTCCCACTAGGGGAAAGGAGGCATTGGCAGATTATGGTGAGGCGCCTGATGAACAGGACACGAGACCCCTTCCTGCCCTCTGCCCAGCATTGGAACATACCGCCGGAAGACAGAGGGCTACCCTGGGCATCAAGGAAAAAACTGAAAGGGGAGCTCAAAAACTCCAGATGCAGAGCCCAGGTAAGTGAAAAATAACAAAATTACTTCTCCTTTCCACTTTACCTCCCTGACTAGCAGAGAGGCCTTTCTCTGCCCTGGCCACTGTAGGGGCAGGAAGAACTTCCAAACATGGAATCAGTTGACTCGGTTTCCTAATCTGTTGGCGATTAACTTTTTGTGCAGCAGCAACCACAGATTCTCAGACACTGTTCAGATAGCTGTAGTGTTTTCCTTAACCGTAAATCTACCTTTTAAGAAGGGTCCCCAAGTGCTCAATAGGGTTTAGGTCAGATGAGGAAGGGGGCCATGTCAATATTCCCTCATCTTTAAGGCCCTTACTGGCCAGTCATGTAGGGAGTACTTCGATGCATGATGGTTTTCATGTAAGATGCAGACTTTTTCCTGTACCACTGCTTGAAGAAAGTGTCTTATAAAAAAAAAGTATGTTTGGGGGTTGATTTTGAGTTCATCTTTAACCAGAAATGGTCCGACTAGCTTATCTTTAATAATACCAGCCCATAACAGTACCCCACCCCCACTTTGCTGGCGTCTGAGTTGAAGTAGAGCTCTGTGCCCATTACTGATCCAGCCATGGCCCATCTATCTAGTCCATCAAGAGTCACTGTTATCTCATCAGTCCATAAAACCTTTGAAAAATTGGTCTTTAGATATTATTTGGCCCAGTCTTGATGTTTCAACTTATGTGTCTTGTTCAATTGTGGTCAGGTTTCAGGCTTCCTAACCTTGGCTATGTCTCTGAGCACTCTCAGCACTGAACACCTTGTACTTCTGGGCACTCTAAGGAGCTTGCAGTTCTGGAATATGAAAGCACTGGGGAATAATGGGTTTCTTGTCGCTTCACATTTGATTCTTCTCAAATCTTTGGCAATTTGCAGCAAAACATTTGATGGTTTTGTGATCCCGTCCCAATATCTTAGCAATTTCAAGAGTGCTGCATCTTTCAGAAAGACTTTTAACAATTTCTGACTTTTCAGAGTCAGTAAAATCTCCTTTTTATGTCCCATTTTGCCTAATAATTATGCACACTTTGATAAAGGGTCTTGATCTCCTTAGGCCACACCCTTCCTCATTACACAAATATATATACACATCACCTAATATGCTTTGTCCAATAAGCATTTAAGTTTATACAGCTTGGACGTGAAAAAATAAAATAAAAAACGATGAGTGAAGTTTTCAAAAATTTGATTTGGTCACTTTGTTGAATTTTCACCAAAAATTGCTTTGATCCTAATTAATTTGTCATGAAGCATGTTAAATCAGTTCTATCCTGGCCTGCAGTTAAACTTTAGAGTGAATGTATCCTGGTGTACATAACTGTGCAGTGCAGCAACATGCATAGCTAGTGCTTTCAGGTAGCAAAACAGTTGCTGTGCGACAGGAAGGTCACATACATGGATGCGCGCATAATCGTGTAGGCCACCAACATTCTAAAAAAAAAAAGAAGCATACAACATCCATCAGTAAAGCAAAATAAAATAAAAGAAAAACGCTGTGTGCCACTGCAGGGGAAGAAAATAAGGACATGGAGGCGGCACCAATAAAGTAGTGGAGAAAAAAAAAGGATCTTTTTTTTCATGTTATAGTCATGCAAAAACAGGCGTCACTATTAAGCTAAGTTCATACTTCACTTATTTGGTCAGTTATTGTCAGCCCACAGCAGATTAAGGTCAAATCCACAGAACAGATGTAGATCTATTCATGATACCTAATCCAAGAGTATGCTTGACTCCTGAATTTGCCTCACAATAAGTGATGGAAATAACTGACCAAATAATAGAAGTGTGAACTCTGCCTTACAGGCCAATTTTAGCGTCAGTTCTAATTTATCCGTGTGGACTTAACTGTGCAATGGCCCAAAATTCAAGTAGTGGCTCCATGACAGTGGGGAGGGTATCAGCAGTAACGCTGTGTTCACATAGTACATACATAACATAGTAACATAGTTTATAAGGCTGAAAAAAGACATCTGTCCATCCAGTTCGGCCTGTTTTCCTACAAGTTGATCCAGAGGAAGCCAAAAAAAAACCCTATGAGGTAGAAGCCAATTTTCCCCACTTTAGGGAAAAAAATTCCTTCCCGACTCCAATCAGGCAGTCAGAATTACTCCCTGGATCAACGACCCATCTCTAGCAACTATAACCTATAATATCATTACACTCCAGAAATAAATCCAGGCCCCTCTTGAACTCTTTTAGTGAACTTACCATCACCACATCCTCAGGCAGAGAGTTCCATAGTCTCACTGCTCTTACCATAAAGAATCCTCTTCTTTGTTTGTGTAGAAACCTTCTTTCCTCCAGACGCAGAGGATGTCCCCTCGTCACAGTCACAGTCCTGGGGATAAATAGATCATGGGAGAGATCTCTGTACTGACCTCTGATATATTTATACATAGTTATTAGATCTTCCCTCAGTCGTCTTTTTTCTAAAGTGAATAAGCCTAATTGTGATAATTAGGGATGAGCGAACTTTTGAAAAGTTCGGTTCGGTTCGCTTCGGCGAACTTTAGTGAAGTTCGGATTCGTACGAACCGAACCTAAAACGAACCTTGCTATAATGGCTGAATAATTGCTGCTACAATAATGGGAGTCTGATAGGGTATAGTTTCGTTTACTTGCAGTTGCTATTACAATGAAAAAAGTGGTAAAAATCCAAGTGACTTCAACAACGGCGATGCAAAATATACGCATATTTGAGAATTTACACTAATGCGTACGCTAATGCGAACATTCCCGCACAAATAACGAACATACAGTGTAGCGTTGTTAAAGGTACGCTACTTAACTGAATATGTACGCATTAGCGTACGCATACACTGCGTCTGCGAACATTCCTACTCAAGTAACGAACATACAGTCTAGCATTGTCAAAGGTACGCCACTTAACTGAATATGTACGCATTAGCGTACGCATATACTGCGTCTGCGAACATTCCTACTCAAGTAACGAACATACAGTCTAGCGTTGTCAAAGGTACGCTACTTAACTGAATATGTACGCATTAGCGTACATTCTCAATAAATATGCTTATATTTTGCGTCGCCGTTATTTTAACCAGATTCGACACGAACTTTCTGAAAATTCGGTTCGATGACGAACCGAACTTTTGGGAAAGTTCGTAACGAATCTGGTTCGTTACGGTTCGGTTTGCTCATCCCTAATGATAATCTTTCTGGGTACTGTAGTCCACCCATTCCAGTTATTACTTTAGTTGCCCTCCTCTGAACCCTCTCCAGCTCGGCTATGTCGGCCTTGTTCACAGGAGCCCAGAACTGTGCACAGTACTCCATGTGTGGTCTGACTAGTGATTTGTAAAGTGGCAGAACTATGTTCTCATCACGGGCATCTATGCCTCTTTTGATGCAACCCATTATCTTATTGGCCTTGGCAGCAGCTGTCTGACACTGGTTTCTACAGCTTAGTTTGCTGTTCACTAAAATTCCTAGGCCCTTTTCCATGTCAGAGTTACCCAATATTTTACCATTTAGTATGTACTGGTGACTTGCATTATTCCTTCCCATATGCATAACCTTACATTTGTCAGTGCTAAACCTCATCTTCCTCTTCTCTGCCCAAGTCTCCAGTCTATCCAGATCCATCTGTAGCAGTGTACTGTCCTCTTCTGTGTTAGTTACTTTACACAGTTTAGTGTCATCTGCAAAAATTGATATTTTACTGTGCAAGCCTTCTACAAGATCATTAATAAATATATTGAAGAGAATAGGGCCCAATACTGACCCCTGTGGTATCCCACTAGTGACAGTGACCCAATCTGAATATGTGCCGTTAATAACCACCCTCTGTTTTCTATCACTGAGCCAGTTACTTACCCACATACAGACATTTTCTCCCAGGCCAAACATTCTCATTTTATATACTAACCTTTCATGTGGCACCGTGTCAAATGCTTTGGAGAAGTCCAGATATACGACATCCATTGATTCGCCGCGGTCCAGTCTAGAACTTACCTCCTCATAGAAACTGATTAAATTGGTTTGACATGACCGATCCCTCATGAAGCCATGCTGATATGGAGTTATTTGCTTATTTTCATTGAGGTACTTCAAGATAGCATCTCTTAGAAAACCCTCAAACAGTTTACTCACGACAGATGTTAAACTTACTGGCCTATAGTTCGCTCGGGCTCTGTTTTTGGACCCTTTTTGAATATTGGCACCACGTTTGCTATGCGCCAACATCACTGTTTATTTTTCCATTCTTCTGATCTGTCAAAAAAACATATCCTATAGTTTGAGCATCTGCCTTCACACTGTCAGTATTTGGCCAGCATTTGATCAGTATTGGTAAGTCAAAAACAGGAGTGGGTCCAAAACAGAGATACATGTGATGGAAATATTTGCTCTTCTGTATTTTGGACCTACTTCTACACAAAATACTAACCGTGTGATACAGGCTTTCTGGACGCTCAAGCAACAGGACCTGTTTATTTTTTATTATTTTTCTGTTCTTCTGATGGATCAGAAGAATTGAAAAATAGACTGTGATTTCAATATGGCCAAACAGGGACATTAGTAGCCTATAACAGACTGATGAGGGAGGCAATAACATGAATAATCACAATAGTGGCCCTGGAATAGACTGGTGATGGTGGCAACAGCATGAAGAGTAACAATAGTTGCCCTGGAGCAGAGTAGTAAGGGTGGCAACAGCATAAGGAGTCACAATAGTGGCCCTGAAAAAGAATGGGGAGGTGCGGCAACAGCAGTTGCAGATTGTGGCAAATCACAGTAGGGGCAGATAGCAGTAGAGGAAGCAGGCGTGTGGCATCAAGCAGGTGACAGCATCAGAATTGTGGAAGCAGGATGTGGGCAGGAATAAGGGGCCAATTGACTCAATGTTTTGGTGCGGCAGCACACTACTGTCAGATCATTACTGCCAGAATGATCTAGTCTGTTGTATCAGGCACCGGTGCCTGGAAATCCTGGTTGATCCAGGCACTAAATACCCGCTCTGATGCCATACTACTGGCTGGGCAGCAGGGGTGGGATTCAAATTTTTAACAACAGGTTCCCTACTCAACGGCAGACCCACAGTGTCACAACACATGTATACATATACATACATCATATATATGCAACACACATGCACATAAAAACACCATATACATGGTTCACATACATAAATACACCATATATACACTACACACATACTACCCAACTAAGGAGCTAAACTATCAGTTACACGAGAAGCAATGGAAGCGAACAGCTCCAGTGTTCCTGCCACCACCAGAGCACCGGAACGGGACTCCGCTGGTAACACGGTTCCTCAATCCAGTTGTAATTTTAACAACTGTATCTGGAGAACTGGTTGAATCCCATGCCTGATGCGCAGGAAAGCTTGTGACCAGAATTCAAGTTTGGCAGCCCAGTAGTTCAGGGGATCTTGGATCTGGGTTGACAGGGTGCAGTCCAAGTATGCCAACACATGCTGGTTTCTTCAGTAGGCAGGAGAAAAAACATGCTCATCAGAGACTCAAGACTTAATTTGCTGCTGAAGGAGCTGGTGCTGCTCCTGCCCCCATCTAGCAGTGATGACGGTGGAGCGTGAGCTCAGAGAACCCCACCCCAGTCAAATCTTCGTGAGGCTGGATGATGGGACACGTAGGCAGTGACCAACCGATAACAAAGGATGTCTTGATAATAGTTTTCCATCACTTTCAGAAGGTGTAAAAAAGGCCACTATTTTGGAACGGTAGCGTGGGACTAACATTGTATAGAGACAGTAGTCATCCCTCTGCCGAATGGTGGTAATGCGGCTGTCACTACACAAGCAACTCAGCATACATCTGGCTCATTACTCTGTGTATTTTAGCATCAACACTAAATATATTATTTGCATTTCTGACAAAGGGCAAGTGTCTACTTCAAACTTGTAAAACTTTTTTTTTATCTGTTTGTACCTTTGCACATTGAAATAAAGAACCTGTGTTTACTGTCAGACGTGCTGGATCCTTTTCTCTGTTCATTTTGAGTTAAAAATCATTTTTTCAATTAGTCTTTGTGCAGTCTCCATGAGTTTCTCTAGTAGCAGGTTCAGAATTTTCACTCTGTTCCATCAGGCAGCTTGGCTGACGGGCTCCTTATCTTTGATCTCTGACATTATAAAAACTCATTATAGGTCAGTCCTTATCTTACTGATAAGAATGTGGCTTAAATGAGTGTTTATAACTAGTGATGAGCGAATCGAAGCGGCAATATTCGTGATTCGCACGAATATTGCCCGCTTCGGCTCGGCTCGGCATCCCGAGGCAGCGCGGACTCGTGATTATTCGTGCGTCACTGCAAGTTTGATATAAGGGTATACATTTCATCAGCCTGCTATATACCTCACAGTCTATAGATACCGTATTGATCTGGAGATTCTAGTTTTATTTGCGCAAACTGCGTACATTTTTTTTGGATAGGTCTGAAAATAATTTTACCTGCATATCTATATTGTCTGTTGAATTTCACTGATCTGTAATACACGGTGCAGTGAGTTGGGAAAAAAAATTTCATCAGCTTGCTATATACCTCACAGTCTATAGATACCGTACTGATCTGTAGATTCCAGTTTTATTTGCGCAAACTGCGTAAATTTTTTTTTTGGGATAGGTGTGAAAAATAATATTACCTGCGTATCTATATTGTCCGTTGAATTTCACTGATCTGTAATACACGGTGCAGTGAGTTGGGAAAAAAATTTCATCAGCCTGCTATATACCTCGAAGTCTATAGATACCGTATTGATCTGTAGATTCCAGTTTTATTTGCGCAAACTGCGTAAATTTTTTTTTTGGGATAGGTGTGAAAAATAATATTACCTGTGTATCTATATTGTCCGTTGAATTTCACTGATCTGTAATACACGGTGCAGTGAGTTGGGAAAAAAAATTCATCAGCCTGCTTATATATCTCACAGTCTATAGAATTACCGCATTGATCTGTAGATTCCAGTTTTATTTTGCGCAAACTGCGTAAATTTTTTTTTGGGATAGGTTTGTGAAAAATAATATTACCTGCGTATCTATATTGTCCGTTGAATTTCACTGATCTGTAATACACGGTGCAGTGAGTTGGGAAAAAAATTTCATCAGCCTGCTATATACCTCACAGTCTATAGATACCGTACTGATCTGTAGATTCCCAGTTTTATTTGCGCAAACTGCGTAAATTTTTTTTTTGGGATAGGTGTGAAAAATAATTTTACCTGCGTATCTATATTGTCCGTTGAATTTAACTGATCTGTAATACACGGTGCAGTGAGTTGGGAAAAAAATTTCATCAGCCTGCTAATAACCTCACAGTCTATAGATACTGTATTGATCTGTAAGATTCCAGTTTTATTTGCGCAAACTGCGTACATCTTTTTTTGGATAGGTCCTGAAAATAAATTTTACCTGCATATCTATATTGTCTGTTGAATTTCACTGATCTTGTAATACACGGTGCAGTGAGTTGGGGAAAAAAATTTCATCAGCCTGCTTATACCTCACAGTCTATAGATACCGTACTGATCTGTAGATTCCAGTTTTATTTGCGCAAACTCAAACTGCGTAAATTTTTTTTTTTTGGGATAGGTGTGAAAAATAATATTACCTGCGTATCTATATTGTCCGTTGAATTTCACAGATCTGTAATACACGGTGCAGTGAGTTGGGAAAAAAAATTCATCAGCCTGCTATATACCTCACAGTCTATAGATACCGTATTGATCTGTAGATTCCAGTTTTATTTGCGCAAACTGCGTAAATTTCTTTTTTGGATAGGTGTGAAAAATAATTTTACCTGCGTATCTATATTGTCCGTTGAATTTCACTGATCTGTATACACGGTGCAGTGAGTTGGGAAAAAAATTTCATCAGCCTGCTATATACCTCACAGTCTGTAGATACCGTATTGAATCTTTACAATTATAATAATATAATACTGCTACTGTGCACCATGGAGAACCCCAGGGTCAGGGGGAGAGGGGGAAGAGCTGGGAGAGGTGGAAGAGGTGGTCGTGGAGGGAGAGGTGGGAATCGTGGTGGTGCTGTGGTCAGCGGTGATGACCGTGGGTGTGCGTGGTGACACAGTGCCGGCTGCTGTGGGTACAGTGGGAAACACGTAAGGTCAGGGTGCCTGGTCAACTCCAGAAGTTGGTAGGGGCAGCGTCCTACAAACTCTGACAGACCCCGAAACAACGACAGGAGGTGGTTCAGTGGATTGCCAGAGAGCACGTCAGCCACGTTTTCGTCTGCCCCCTCATCCAGCCAGTCGACTTCTCTGAGCCAAGGTATCTGTCCTCCAACTCGCCCTCCTTCTCCCCAGCCAAAACCCTCTAGGGGTATGTCCCATGGACAAAATTTATCCATGGAACTCTTCAGCCACCACTTCCCTGATGTGCCAGTGGACGAGCTGCTATGCCCTGATTCTCAGGACCTTTTGCAGTCTCCGGGTTATGAGAGTGGGGAGTTAGCAGTGGCGTCTGAGGAGCTGGTGGAAGATGACGACGAGACACTGTTGTCGGAGGTAGTTGTCAGGGACGTCACTGTGGAGTCTGAGGAAGACCTGGGGGATGATGAGGGGACAGATCCTACTTGGGTGGATGAGGCAACTGGAGGAAGTGGTTCAGACTGTGAGACGACTTCAGCACCACAAGCTGTTGAGAGAGCCAGAGTGCTGCGACGAGGGAGAAGCCAGGGCCGAGTCACTACTTCCCCAAGTGCTCCTAGAGGTCACGCTCCAGCCCGTACTATGCGCCACTCCTTAGTTTGGGAGTACTTTAAGGATGATGAGGCCGATCCTCGTTTGGCGGTGTGCAAGCTGTGCCACACGTCAATGAGCAGGGGTTCAAAATGCAACAACCTGACCACTAGTAGCCTGCGCAAACATTTGGAGAGAAAACACCCCACCAAATGGTTTGCACTTCTGTCAGCTGGTGACGTTGACACAGTTAGTCCAGCAACTGTGTCTCGTCCAAGCCAGGACGTTGTAGCCTCCAGCCCCGAAAGGACCCCTCCAGCTCCATCCCCCTCCCTCTCCTCCACTCATGTGTCCCAGTGCGGCGTTCAACTGTCTCTACCACAGACATTTGAACGCAAGCGCAAGTACGCAGCCACCCACCCCCATGCGCAAGCTCTAAATGTGCACATCGCCAAGCTGATTAGTTTGGAAATGTTGCCATACAGGCTTGTGGAGACAGAATCCTTCCGCAACCTTATGGAGGCGGCAGCCCCCCGTTACTCTGTCCCCAGCCGATGTGCCGTCCCCGCCCTGCATCGGCATGTGTCTGAGAACATCGCCCACGCTCTCAAAAACGCGGTTTGTGGTAAAGTCCACATGACCACAGATACGTGGACGAGTACCGGTGGCCAGGGACATTACATCTCCCTGACGGCACATTGGGTCAATCTGGTGGAGGCTGGGTCAGAGACCGATCGTGGGGCTGCACATGTGCTACCCACACCACGAATTGCGGGACATAGTTCCATCTGTGTGTCTCCGGCACATTATGCCTCCACCTCCTCCTCCACCTCCTCCTCCTCCAAAGTGGCAGTGATGCCCCAATCGTCAAGTCTCATTTCCTCGATGGCCAGCAGTTTCAGCACTGTGGTAGGGAAGCGGCAGCAGGCAGTCCTGAAACTGCTGGGCCTGGGGGATAAGAGGCACACGGCTGAAGAGCTCTTACAGGGCATCAGGGGGCAGACCAATGTGTGGCTGGCGCCGCTGAACCTTCAGCCAGGAATGGTGGTCTGCGATAATGGGCGTAACCTGGTGGCGGCTCTGCATCTTGTTGGGCTGACTCACGTGCCATGCATGGCCCACGTGCTCAACTTGGTGGTCCAGCGGTTCCTCAAGACCTACCCCCAGTTGAGTGAGTTGCTCACCAAGGTGCGGCGCATATGCGCCCATTTTCGCAAGTCCACCACCGATGCCACGACCCTCAGGACTGTGCAAGGACGGCTACAACTCCCTGTTCACCGGCTGCTGTGAGACGTTCCCACGCATTGGAATTCGACGTTACACATGCTAGCCAGGGTGTACCAACAACGCAGGGCAGTTGTAGACTGCCAGCTGATCCCCCGAGGTGGTAGTCAGGCCAGTCAGCTTCCTCATGTCTATGCTGAGGAGTGGACGTGGATGGCTGGCATCTGCCAGGTCTTAGGTCCCTTTGAGGAGGCAACAGAGATGGTCAGTGGTGATGCACACATCATCAGTGTCACCATCCCTCTGTTGTGCCTCATCCAGAACTCCTTGAGGAACCTAAGATCTGAGGATTCAGCAGTGTCACAGGAGGTGGGGGAAGACAGTGACATTGAGAGCACCCTGTTGTCAGTTTCGCAGCGCGAAACTGAGGAGGAGGAGGAGGCTGAGGAGGAGGAAGAAACTCTTGGGCACCATGCATCAGGGGGTGATTCCATGCTACCTGTTGAGCGGGTATGGGCTGAGGAGGATGAATTGGGGTCGGAGGAAGGGGGGAGGAGGAGATGGAGAGTCCGCTAAGTGAGGAGGCTGAAGGCTTGCGTGTTGGCACAGTAAGGCACATGGCAGTCTTTATGCTTGGCTGTCTTTGTCGTGATCCCCGGGTCAAGAGGATACTGTCCCCCAATGACTATTGGGTATACACCCTCCTTGACCCACGCTACAAGGACAACTTTGCCCAACTTATACCCGTGGAGGAAAGGAGCACCCGAGTCACTTTCTACCACAAGGCCCTGGTTCAGAAACTGCTACAGGCCTTTCCAGACCAGTCGAGCAACAGGGGGTGGACTGCAGTGGCTGAAGTTGGAGAGGAGAGGAGGGGAAAGTCAGTGTAGGCGCCAAAGGCAGGGGTACACTATTCCATGCTTTTGCCAAGTTTCTTAAACCCCAGCAAGACAGTACGACACAGCCACAGGGCAGGCAGAGCAGTGCGGAACAGTACCGCAAGATGGTGAGGGAGTATATCGCGGACCAGACCAACGTCCTGACCGATAACTCCATGCCATATAATTACTGGCTGGCCAAGCTGGACAGGTGGCCAGAACTTGTGCAGTACGCTCTTGAGGTGCTTGCCTGCCCTGCTGCAAGTGTACTGTCTGAAAGGGTTTTTAGTGCTGCCGGGGGTATCATTACGGACAAACGGACGCGCCTGTCCACTGACAACGCCGACATCCTCACGTTCATCAAGATGAACAGGTCATGGATATCCCCCCAGTTCTCATCCCCACCTCAGGCTACCTCCTAAATTGCTTGCTTTCCTCCTCCTCCTCTTCATCTGAGTTGCATATGCAACAATTTTTCAGGAAAGTCATCCGGCTTCCTACTAACAATTTTTCAGGAAAGTCATCCGTCTTTCTACTAACAATTTTTCTGGAAAGTCATCCGGCTTTCTAAAAACAATTTTTCAGGAGTCATGCGGCTTTGTAACCAAATTTTTTATGAAAGGCCATGGGGTTCTATACACACAATGCTGACGGAAGCCCATCAGCCTTTCTAAACACAATGCCCACTGCCTCTCCCAAGCGGTTGTGGTGCTGATGTTGCCTCACACTTAAAATTGATCTGTTCCGCTCTCTTCCTCGAGCTGTCTGCGGAGAAGGCGGACGCTCCGAACCGGTATCATGGCTGCTCTCCGGCCCCTCATTAAGCCCAGGATCGTCAAGAAGCGGACGAAGAAGTTCATCCGCCACCAATCAGACCGTTATGTAAACATTAAGCGTAACTGGCGTAAACCCAGAGGTATTGACAACAGAGCCCGCAGGAGGTTCAAGGGGCAGATCCAGATGCCCAACATTGGGTACGGTAGCAACAAGAAGACCAAACACATGCTGCCCACAGGGTTCCGCAAATTCCTGGTCCACAATGTCAAGGAGCTCGAGGTTCTGTTGATGAGCAACAAGTCCTTCTGTGCAGAAATCGCCCACAACGTCTCCTCAAAGAACCGAAAGACCATTGTGGAGAGAGCGGCACAGCTCGCCATCAAAGTGACGAACCCCAACGCCAGACTGCGCAGCGAAGAGAACGAATAAATATCTCTGTGGTTATTTGTGCTAAATAAAAGTTAAATAAACACAAAAAAAAAATTGATCTGTTCCTGTGCCTGATCCACCCAAGTTGAATCTGTCCCATTATGAGAAAGTCCCCCCAAGGAGTCCCTACTGTAACTTGCTTCACTTTCAACTACCTAACCCCCCGACACCTGTGTCTCGCCATTGTCCACCACCTCCTCAGACAACACTGGTAAATCCCCACTGTCTGCACACTGAGACTGCAAAAGGTCTTGCGAATTGGGGCAGAGAATGTTCTGGGGTAGCACATCAGAGAAGGGGTGACTATGGGGTTCCAGGGAGTACGTGACCACATGCAATCTCCATCCAAAAAGTCATACTGAGGCTCACCACCATGCTTTACACTGCAATCTTATTGAAAGACAGACAATCAGGGGTTCACCGCCAGGTTGTCAGGCAGCATTTTTAAGTGGGTCACCATTACCATGTCCCTGAAAAATCACCAGACTATTGGCCAGATTTAGAAAAAATGGTGCAATTAGGGAGCCTCAGAGGCATCCCTACATGCTGCCCCTGGTGTTTCTTATCCATTTCCAAGGTGTTTCCATCTTTTTCTGAGGTTTTCACATGTTGGGGCAAACTTGATTGTGCAGAACCTTTGGCCCCTGCAAAAATATTCGGGTCTCCCATAGACTTTAATGGGATTCGTGATTCGGCTCGAACCCACGAATCCCGCTGAAAATTCGGGCCAAATTCCGAATCCCCGAATATTTTAGGATTCGATCAACTCTATTTATGACCTTTTAGTAATTTAGAGATAAGGTTTATTAGATGACCGGCACAAAGTTAAACTTAAAAGTATGATTCACAGAGCTAAAACAGAAGTTAATCCTTTGTGACAGAACAATTGAAAAAATCATTTTTAGCCCAAAATGAGTAAAATGCAATCATCAAGAAATTGCCCCCAAAGGTGTGCATAGCCTCTAAGGCTAATATTTTCTCACTCCTTAAAGGGTTATTCCCTACATCTTAGACAATGGGGGCATATCGCTAGGGACCTCTGGGACCTACACCTATATCGAGAATGGAGCAAGGAAATGAACGGAGGATGCACTGTGCATGCACAGCCACCCTCTATTTATTTCTATAGGGCTGTCGAAAATAGCCGAGAGCTGACTCGGCTATTTCAGTCGGCTCCATAGAAATGAATGGGAGCAGTGGCCGCGCATGCGCGGTGTTCTCCCATTCATTTCTATGGGAGCAGTGGGGAGCTGCGCATGGTGGTGGCCAGACCCCGGGGTCCTCCAGGCACAGCGCTATCCTCTCCGTTCTCGATATAGGTGTGGGTCCCAGCGGTGGGACCCGCACCTATTTGATGATGGGGACATATCCTAGTGATATGCCCCCATTGTCTATGATGGGAATACCCCTTTAAGGGGGACTTATTATTTCCACACACAGTGACAGCACCAATCTTGTAAATGAAATGTTTCTAGTATTGGAGCTCAGACATACATTGCTTATAGCTAAGTCTTTCTAATTTCTTTCCTGAAGGTTTTTATTTGGAACAGTAGATGTCTCCAATTGAATGTATCATGAGTCATGACTTGAACAGGTTGTTAAGGAAATGTACCTTTCTTTGCTAATTGCAACGAGGACAATGTCTTTTTGCTGATCTTAAAAGCTAGAGATCCTGACTTCCTATTTCCCCATTCTCTTTATACTTTTCAGTATTCTAGTTATGATTATTCGATTCAGTTAGTGACAAGCAGCATGCGCAAAATGAAAATTGAAAGGATTGAAAAGAGCATCACAGCTGCATGCATCTTTTCAGTCACTGTATGTCGTAGGCTACATACATATTGGTCTGTGTAGAACAAGTGATTTTTAACTCAATTTCTATCCCACCAAGCCATGGCAGTTATCAGAAAATGGAGAGAAAATGAATTTGCTGTACGCTTCCTAAAAGACATCCAAACAGGGCATTAGTGAAGGAGACTTCATTCTTCACCAGTCAGAGTTTAATAGAGGGCAAGAAAGACTTTAAAGAACAAACAAAGAAAAAATATTTAGTCTTAACAGTTAAAGACAAATCTGTCAGCTTAATATGCTGAAAAATACAACACACCACTACCTCTCAAATCTGGTAATGAAGGTCAATGCTGTCTTCCATTCACATTAATCAATCATTTCTAGAGACATTAACTTCCTACAGAAAGTCATAAATTGCCATTCTTCAGATTGCCAGTCAGTATGAGAATATAGAAAATGATTTGATATTGTAAACCAACAAGAAGAAGAAAAAATGCAACATCCACTAGGTCCATTAAAGGTTGTTTTTTGTAACCCATAGGCTAGTCATAAAATAAATGTAAAATAAATGGATGAGAACAAATGAATAGCCAGGTGACAGCAGTTTTGCATGGGGACATGCTTCCTAGGGCCTACAAATAATCATGGCATATAAGCACGTCCAGCTGTCTTTCCTTTAATGCCCCAGTAACAGAGCATACGCAATGTACAATAAATTATACCAATTTTTCAAAGCACCACTGATTCAGAGGGTCAAACCCACCAACTGTGCCAAAAATAAACCACATTACATAGATCCTTTTTCAATGACTAATTGACATATATCATCTAGTACTGCGTACTCCGGAGGCACAGGACCAAACAACTTGCACTTGTATCTTCTATTATATTGAGCACTAGGCTCCAAAAAACAGAATATTATGACAGCTCCAAATAATATGCAGAAAGTCTGAGTTTGAATATAATATTCAATTTTACACTACCACGAGGTGGTTTTTAATTCTTGAGGCCATTCTTTAATTTTTCAAGATCATCCCTCATGTTCCATCAATTTTCCCAAGTTTTATTTCTTTTTTTTTACTATTAAATATTATTAAACCCCTCTCTAACTAAGCGATCTGTAGTTTTTGTATTATGTATTTTTAATCCCTGCCTTCTTAGAAATATAGCTTTTTATGCTTCTATTTACATAGCCACACAGGACTTGCATTTGTAGGACAAGTTGTAATTTCTAATGGCACTATTTAAAGGACATCTGTCAGCAGATTTGTAGCTATGACACTGGCAGATCTGTTACATGTGTGCTTGGTAGCTGAAGACATCTGTGTCGGTCCGATGTTCATATGTGCCTGCATTGCTGAGAAAAATTCAGTTTTAATATAGGCAAATGAGACTGTAGGACCAACAGGGGCGTTGACATTATACCTGGAGGCTCTGATCTTTCTGCAACTGCTGTGCCATCTCCACTTTGATTGATAGGGTCAGGCAGAGTGAATGTGAGCCCACCTGCTCGGCCCTGTCAAAGTGCAGAGGGAGCCGCAGTTGCAGAGACAGCCGAGCCTCTAGGAGTAACGACAATGCCTTTGTTGCTAATAGAGGCTCATTTGCATATATTAAAACATTTTTCTGTCACGGACATTCCTGCGACAGGTATCAGGAGGTCTGTCCGATTGGCAACCCGTGGGTTAAACTGACAGGTTCTCCTTTGGTTGTTTTGTTGCTGGCATTCACCACACCCTCCCCCTGTCTATTTAGTTTTGCTTCTCCCACCATGCTGTGCGTTTTATACTTTCTGTGGTGTCCACGGTTTGCTGGTTTGTGTTTCTCTGTGGGGATCCCATTGCTGCCATTATCTTCAGGAAAGTTAAGTGTCTTCTTTCCCTTTCGTTTATTTGTGTATATCTTCCCTGTGTTTAGGTGTTTGGGCCTGAGGGGAGACTACTGTTCGTCCAGGTTGGTGGAGGAACAGTTTGTCTCATTCCAGAAACTGGCTTCAGGGTTCTTTAGGGACAGTTAGGGTCCCAGGTTTCCAGCGTATGAACTCGCCTACCTTCTAGGCCTGTTCATACTGTTAGTAAGCCAGGACTGGAGTCAGGGTTTCAATAGGAGGTGACCATCTGCCTTCACTAGTTCCAGGCCTAATCCCATTTGCTTTCCCCCCTCTTCCTCCTGCACTTGGTGTGGAATATCCCCCCCACACTAGAGCTTGACATTTTCTTAGTAATGTGGGGAGTTATGATCATGGGACCAACATAGAAGCCTTTAGCTGCCAAGGGCACATGCAACAGTTCAGCCAGTTGGCCAGGGATGGCCAACTTGTGCCTCTCCAGCTGTTACAAAACTACAACTGCCAGCATGCCTACAGCAGGGCATGGTGGGAATCTTTGTTTAACAACAGCTGGAGAGCCGCAGGTTGGCCATCCCTGACATAGGCTATTTTCACATATGGGTTTTCCTTTCAGGTTTTGAGATCGGTCAGAGGATCTCAAAACTGGAGGAAAAAGCTTCAATTTTGTCCTCATTCATTGTCAATGGGGACTAAACTGAACAAACCAGAACGGAATGCTTCAGAATGCATGCTGTTCCAGTTTGTTGCGTTCTGTGGATGGACACAAAACCGCTGCAAACTGCTGTTTTTCGTCCGGTCTGCTGAACTGAAAAAGCACTATAAACAATGTAAGTCAATAGTGCCGGATCCGTATTTTTCGGACAGGACAAAAAAAAAGGTTTGCTCATTTTTACGGAATAGATGCAGCCGGTTGTCTTAAATCAAACTGTGGCTTTTTCTCCGGTTTCAAAACCTGAAAAGAAAATGCATATGTGAAAGTAGCTGTATATAGTTTTTCCTGTGTTTTAGGACTCAGAAATAAATGTTTTCTTTGCATTGCCATAGCAATGAAAAACTGAATTTTCCATTTTGATTTTTTTTTCCCATTACAACATTCACCATATGGGATAAATACAGTACATTTATATTTTAATCATTTGAGCATTTTGGCACACAGTAATTCTTATGATCTTCATTTTTATATATTCCATGCCCATAATTTTAGACCTGGCTTGTGCGGGGCACGGTCGGTTAGTTGAACCACCATCTGTGCCTTTAATATGCTTAATATAGGCGTATTTCAGTATAATAAATGACCCCATATGTTTCTATGGAGACCTGCTATGAAGCTCCATTGGAACATTGCTCTGGCAGGCCTTGGATTTTTCAGAGGGCCTGTCAGGATTCGGGGGCACTGCGGCCCTCCAGCGGATGTTGGGCAGGTGCGGGCGCTCCCTTGTCCGGCGCTATGTGGCGCTCATCCCGAGTGCAAGCCAGAAAATCCTCTTGTAACACTTAGGTTCCTATAGGGTTAAAGGTTTGGCTAGTTTTGCTAGTTTTACTGGCAGGCGTCCCTGCCAGCAATTTTGGTCCATTCAAGGGTGTGGCTGGGATCCCTGCTCCTATCACGCCTTGGGGCTGG
>ONZH01020632.1:0-16295 GCA_900303285.1 Rhinella marina | reverse complement strand
TCCGAGGAGCTCCTGCCCACTGTGGCTCCGTTCACCCAGGCTCACCAAATGGAGGACAGCCTGAGAGCACCGGGCCTGACATCGTGGTAAGACACCGGGGCAGGTTGGACTGCTGTCAAAGCGGCGGATGGTTGCAAGGTGGTGGAGGCAGAACTTGTGCTTCCCGCTGCTGGCCCCCTAAAGCACCGTGGAGGTGACAGTGGCAAGAATGGGCTTCTGGGAGGATGTTGACCCAATGGGCAGTAACAGACATGTACTGCCCTTGGCCATAATTTGAGGACCAGACATCAGCACTCAGGTGCACGGTGCACCGAGAGTCCCAATGAGTCGCCCACCTTTTTCTGCACATAACTGTGCAGTGATGGGACAGCTTTGCCAGAGATGTAGTGGCGGCTGGGGACTCGCCATCTGCGGTGCGCACACGCCATGAAATTCCTGAATGGTTGGGAGTCCACGAGGTTGAAGGGCAGGGACTGAAGCACCAGCAGCTTAACCAGGTGTCCGGTCAGTTTCTGGGCCATGGGATGGCTGCTGGAATACACCTGACGTCTGCCCATGGACTCAGTCATGGATTGCTGCCTCATTAGCGGTGTAGATGGCAGTGACACTGTGCTGGTGCTGGCACCTGAGGCTGACGAGCCCTAAGTTCCACTGAGAGGATGCTGCATGATGGGATCTGCAGTGTATGGTGCATCCTGACAGGAGGTGGTATTGGGGTCACGGTTCTTCCAGGCCTGTTGGTGTTGCCTCTCATTGCACAGCAGGCACAAAGCGATGTGCTTATCTTTCCCCAGGCGGAAGAACTGCCAGACGACAGAGGACCGTGGTTTGCTGACAGCCATGGGGGGTCTTGCTGGCTGTTGACTGCCACTGCTGCCTGAGGGTGCCCTCTCAGGACCAAGGTTTTGAGAGGGTGATCTCTGCCTGGTAGCTTGGCTTGTACCCCTCCCTCTTGTGCCTCGGTTCCTTGCAACAGTGGGATGTTGCTGCGTCGGTGGCACCTCTATTTCCTCCCCTGATGATGAGGATGATGCTGCTTGAGGGCACTACGTCCAATCAGCGACATTGTCATCAAACTCTGCACCACTGCTACTTTCCTCCGGTGCCTGGGACAGAATATCAGGTGTGGCACTGGATGCCCCTCCCTGGCTCTGTTGACTGCTTAAAGCCAACACCTCCTCTGGAGTCTCACTACGTTCCACCCACTGACTTTGGTGGACTTCCTCCTCCTCCTCCTCATCACTAAAAAGTGGTAGAGACTCCAAGGGCAGATCAAGGTTTGCCAAGAGTTCCCTGGCAGAAGGTGCCCCAAAGGTGGCAATAACAGGGGACGGGGCAGAGGACTCTTGCTGACCGTCCCTTGTAAGGGTGGTGTCGGATGATCCAGCGGATGCTTGACTCCTCGTTTGGGAGCTTTGGGCAGTGGAACTGGAGGATTGGGTAAGCCAATCTAGAACCGCTGGCTGTGTGGTTCTTACTTGACCAGTGGCCGTCAGGGGTAGCTGCACCCTGCTGCCATGCCTGTTACCCCGGCTGCCACCGGGCCTGGTGCTGCCACTTCTCCTACCCTCACCGCCTGCTGTTGCACTCCTTGCCTGGGAAGTGCTGGAAGTAGGACGCTTGGACATATTTTTATTTGGGTGGGGGAAAATTAAATGATGTTTTTTTTTATACTTTTTTAAACTTTATTTATTTTTTATAACTTTTTTAAACTTTTTTTTAACTTTTTTTTAAAACTTTTTTTATAACTTTTTTTTTTTAAACTTTTTTTATAACTTTTTTTTTAAAACTTTTTTGTTGCGGCTAAACGGGGTTAACGGCACCCAGCTGAGCAGCAACGTGTAGCGTGTACGGTCACGGGACAGGAATGCTACCTGTCCTGACTCTTTTCTCTCACTATTTCTTTTTTTTATCACCCTATCTCTCCCTAGATCTCACAATTTTTTTATTTATATGACTTTCTCTCCCTATCTCTACCTATCTCTTGCTTTCTCAGCCTGTTTCCCTATCACCTTATCTTCTATATCTAGCTTTCTCTTCCTCTCTCCTGCTTCTCTCACTAACCCTTTCTATTTCTTCTCTATCTCTCCCTGTATCTATCTACTTGTTTGAATATCTATCTAACTATATATTTTCTCTCTCTAACTAATGTGGAGCTCCTCTCTCTCTGATGTCTGGCGACGCACTGACAAGATGTCGGCGCGCTCAGACACTTCAGGGGCTGTGGGGTGACGTCACACATTTTTTTTTCACAGAAAACCAGGATACAAGGGATTATAGGAGTAATAATCCCTTGTATCCTGGTCTATTCTGTGAAAAAAGTACAGTTTTGCGTTACCGTTTTTTTTTTTACCAGATTCGTTACAAACTTTTCAAAAGTTCGGTTCAGTGACGAACCGACCTTTTTGCAAAGTTCGTAACGAATCTGGTTCGTTACGGTTCGGTTTGCTCATCCCTATTGTTAATCACTGATAGGACTGCCTCCTTGACCTCAAAGACCAAAATGAGCAGGAATTTAAAGAGGACCTTTCATGGTTTATGTGTTAGAAACTGGTATGCTTACCAGAAAGGGTGTCAAGCACGTTCTTTTTGTTTTTGTAAAATACCCCTCCATTCCGGCGCTGTGTCCCCCACAGTTTTTGGTGCCTGATATGTTAATTTAGACCATCGGTACAGGAAGGAGGAGACGGCCGGGTTTCTCAATGGGCATCTCCTCCCTGGCTGTAGCGCAGTTCAATTGCAACAGAGAGTGTCACACAGGGAGAAGGTGAGCTGTTTATTTCTCCCTGTTGCTATGTTCACCTTTTTGCACAAGCTGCTTATCCGGAACTCAGCTTGCCCACTGATCATGCTTTTACTTACCCCCATGGTGTCATGCAACGGTATCTCTTGACCCACCTAGCTCATCAGCCTCTGAATGGAGACAATTCCTAGAATGAACTGCCTGGTGGCCCCAGCAGCAAATTCCACCCTCAGGAGCACCCTCAGGAGTATCCTCAAGCCAAATCCATTCAGTGGCACAGTGGGTCCATACCTGCTGTATTACATTCTTTGAGACAGAATTCAGACTGCTATAAATTGTACTTATTGTGCTGGCAACCATTGTGGGGCAGCAACCTAAATTTGATCTCCTTGCCACTGCCCTGCTATTTTTTTTAAATCAAAATCTTTTCTGCTTACAAAAAGAACAAAGTTAGAGGTAGGTGGAGCGTCCTTAAAAATGATTTTAGGGATTTAGGGCATAAGCTTAGGGCAAGGACCTCAAAGTTAGTGTTTTCCGAAATACTGCCTGTACCACGACCCACACAAGAAAGTTAGCGGGAGACTAGTGAGGTAAACAAGTGGCTCAAGAACTGGTGTCGGAAGGCGGGATTTGGGTTCTTGGAGAACTGGGCCGACTTCTCTGTCAGCTACAGGCTCTACCGTAGGGATGGGCTGCACCTCAATGGGGAAGGGGCAGCTGTTTTGGGGGAAAAGATGGCTTGAAGGATGGAGGAGTGTTTAAACTAGGGACTGGGGGGAGGATAACTACATTGTAGGAGGGGAAGATAGTGCAGATAGAGACCTGGGGCAAGGTAATGGAACTGGGGGAGGAATGGAAGGAGGAACTAGAACAGTTCAGAAGGAAAGGTATAGGGTAAAAAATATACATAAACCTCTTAACTGTATGTACACTAATGCCATAAGCCTAACTAATAAAACTGGCAAACTGGAATTAGTGATGTGTGAGGAGGACTATGACATAGTGGGAGTAACTGAGACATGGCTGGGTGATAGCTATGACTGGGCAGTTAACGTACAGGGTTACAGTCTGTTTAGAAAGGATCGCCAAAACCGTAGAGGGGGAGGGGTCTGCCTTTATGTAAAGTCCTGTCTAAAGCCCACACTCCGGGAAGATATAAGTGAGGGACATGAAGATGTGGAGTTACTGTGGGTAGAAATAAATGGAGCCAAAAACAATAATAAAATACTAATAGGAGTTTATTATAAACCACCCAATATACCAGAGTCCACAGAAAATCTACTTCTAAAAGAAATAGATGAGGCGGCAAATCATAATGAGGTTGTTATTATGGGGGACTTCAACTACCCAGATATAGACAGGGAAACTGAAACCTGTATATCTCATAAAGGAAACAGGTTCTTGGCAATAACCAAAGACAATTACCTTTCCTATCTGGTTCAGGACCCGACTAGAGGGACGGCCATACTGGACTTAGTATTAACCAATAGACCTGACAGAACAACAGATGTGCAGGTTGGGGGACACCTGGGAAATAGTGACCATAAAATAATAACCTTCCAATTGTCATTCAAAAGAGCGTTTCTTCAGGGAGGAACAAAAATACCAAACTTCAAAAAAGCTAAATTTAGCCAACTAAGAGAGGCCATAGGCCTAACTAACTGGGACAAAGTCCTCAAAAATAAGAATACATCTTCAAAATGGGATATTTTTAAAAGCATCCTAATATTTAATTGTGAGAGGTACATACCGTATGGGAATAAAAGGTTAAGAAACCAATGTGGATAAATAGAACTGTAAAGAAAGTAATAAATGACAAAAATAAAGCATTTAAATTACTAAAACAGGAGGGTGGCGAGGAAGCATTGAAAAACTATAAGGAAAAAAATAGAATATGTAAAAGACAAAGAAAAGCAGCCAAACTAGAGACCGAGAGATTAATTGCCAAAGAGAGTAAAACTAACCCTAAAATGTTCTTCAATTATATAAATGGTAAAAAGTATAAACCTGAAGGTGTCGGCCCCTTACAGAGTAATGATGGGGGAGTTGCAGAGAGCGATGATTAGAAAGCAAAGCTACTAAATATCTTTTTTTCCACTGTATTCACTGAGGAAAATAAACTGTCAGATAAAATGCAGAATATAAAAGTAAATTCCCCTTTAAAAGTGCCCTGTCTGACCCAGGAAGAAGTACAGCAACGTCTTAAAAAGATTAAAATAGACAAATCACTAGGACTGGATAGCGTACACCCCTGTATCCAAAGAGAATTAAGTAATGTCATCGCCAGACCCTTATTTCTGATATTTAAGGACTCTATACTGACAGGGAGTGTTCCACAGGATTGGTGCATAGCAAATGTGGTGTCAATATTCAAAAAGGGTCCAAAAACAGAGCCCGGGAACTATAGGCCGGTAAATTTAACATCTGTCGTGGGTAAACTGTTTGAGGGTTTTCTAAGAGATGCTATCTTGGAATACCTCAATGAAAATAAGCAAATAACTCCATATCAGCAAGGCTTCATGAGGGATCGGTCATGTCAAACCAATTTAATCAGTTTCCATGAGAAGGGAAGTTCTAGACTTGACCGCGGCGAATCAATGGATGTCGTATATCTGGACTTCTCCAAAGCATTTGACACGGTACCACATAAAAGGTTAGTATATAAAATGAGAATGCTTGGACCGGGAGAAAATGTCTGTATGTGGGTAAGTAACTGGCTCAGTGATAGAAAACAGAGGGTGGTTATACGTTACACACTCAGCTTGGGTCACTGTCACTAGTGGGGTACCACAGGGGTCAATATTGGGCCCTATACTCTTCAATATATTTATTAATGATCTTGTAGAAGGCTTGCACAGTAAAATATCAATTTTTACAGATGACACTAAACTGTGTAAAGTAATTAACACGGAAGAGGACAGTACACTGCTACAGATGGATCTGGATAGACTGGAGGCTTGGGCAGAGAAGTGGCAGATGAGGTTTAACACTGACAAATGTAAGGTTATGCATACGGGAAGGAATAATGCACATCACCAGTGCATACTGAATGGTAAAACATTGGGTAACTCTGACATGGAAAAGGACCTAGGAATTTTAGTGAACAGCAAACTAAGCTGTAGAAACCAGTGTCAAACAGCTGCTGCCAAGGCCAATAAGATATTGGGTTGCATCAAAAGAGGCATAGATGCACGTGATGAGAACATAGTCATGCCACTCTACAAATCACTAGTCAGACCACACATGGAGTTCTGTGTACAGTTCTGGGCTCCTGTGAACAAGGCAGACATAGCAGAGCTGGAGAGGTTTCAGAGGAGGGCAACAAAAGTAATAACTGGAACTGGTGGACTACAGTACCCAGAAAGATTATCAAAATTAGGGTTATTCACTTTAGAAAAAAGACGACTAAGGGGAGATCTAATAACTTTGTATAAATATATCAGGGGTCAGTACAGAGATCTCTCCCATGATCTATTTATCTCCAGGACTGTTACTGTGACGAGGGAACATCCTCTGCGCCTGGAGGAAAAAAGGTTTGTACACAAACATAGAAGAGGATTCTTTACGGTAAGAGCAGGGAGACTATGGAACTCTCTGCCTGAGGAGATGGTGATGGTAATTTCACTAAAAGAGTTCAAGAAGGGCCTGGATGTATTTCTGGAGGGTAACAATATTACAGGTTATAGTTACTAGAGATGGGTCGTTGATCCAGGGAGTTATTCTGATTGCCGGATTGGAGTTGGGAAGGAATTTTTTCCCCTAAAGTGGGGAAAATTGGCTTATACCTCACAGGGTTTTTTTGCCTTCCTCTGGATCAACTTGTAGGAAAACAGGCCGAACTGGATGGCCAGATGTCTTTTTTTGGCCCTATAAACTATGTTACTATGTTACTAACAATTCGATATCCTTATATTACAATATTAAATATATGATAATGCAGTCCCTAAGTGGTTGTGTGGCTTTCTCCATTCACTGATATGGGTCTTTGCGTAGTACCCCAGAGGGGTCACTAACATTCTTACACCTAGCTACTGTCTCTAATGGCTAGCAGAGAATGTCATCTGTTTATTTATTTCCAGGTCCTCTGATACTGTGCTTTAATAATATTGCTATGCACCTGTTATTATATGTAATGTGCCTGGTTATCCAGCAGGAGGCAGTGTATCTGGCAGAGAGTACTTTTAGATAGATTTTGAACTCATAGATTTTGAACTCGCCATTCCATTCTCCCCCCTTTTGAGCAGAAGTGGGCTAGTCCTTTTTCCTACCAAGGGAGGGGTTGCGGGAAGTTGTATAGGGGGTGGAGTTTAGAGTCCATAGTGCCAAGACATGGCGTAGTGAGGTGGTACCAGAACCTCTAGAAAGTCCAGTAAGCAGACTGAAGCCAGGGTATAGCACAGCAGAGAGAGAGAAAGCAAAGTATTCAAAAATTGCTTTAGATCGAGTAGTCATATTTTACATTTTGTTGTATAAGTACAGCATTTCTTTAAACTTTTACAGGCTAAAATGATGAGACTTTATAACATAAAGGGGGGAAGGGAGGCTTGTTGTTATTTGAAACAATTTTTTAAAAGATTTTGCACAATGTTGTTAACTTTGTTGCCTCTTTAACTATATCTTGAGATGTTTCTTCAATTTTTTCTTCAGTATGTCACCCTGAAATTTTACAAAACATTTCCAACATTTTAAAGTCACAATACATAAGTGGTTAATAATTATGTGCTGCAGCAGATCAGATACAATTTTGTATTAAAATAGGCTAGAAAAAGTTCCCAAATACATTGTTAAATGTTGGTTAAAGTCTTTATAGAGGTCAGTTTGTTCAGACTGTTGAAAATACACAAACTTCATTTACAACCTAAGCTGCAACATAGACTATTAACGCAGAGTCCTCACTTATCATAATTACCAGAAAGAACAGATGATTTTCTGTAGGGAGACAAATTGCTCTTAGGATGATGGACTTCTGTGACCTTTGGGTTCCTCATTTGTGCCATCATGTAAACAACATATAATATGAAGATTTTACTGTCCTACATACAGTACCTGGGGTGAAGAATGATTATATTAATTTGCCTCCAGAATAAAGTAGCTAGGATTAGGCAGGTGGGCACAGAAAGTGGATTTTAGGCAGACTCTGCTGGAGTATTTTCTTTAAGCAACTAAACTTTGGTTGCCTGCCTGGGTTGACCTCTAGGTTTGAAGATGTTGACTGTGTGCGAGTCCCTCTTGGAACATCTGTCACAGGGATTCACTCATGGTTGGGAGACTATCTGCTTACAAGCAGAACCAGAAGCTGTTTCCCTTGATCCTTGGGGCTGCCACAAATTCCTGTTACACACATCCTGAACCAGTGCAGTGGCTACCTTTTATGGGTCCTTAGCATGTGTACCTGCAATGCTTGGAACAACTTTCTAAAACACCTAAGACAACTTTCACTCGTGGCAACAACTTGCTGGAGTTCTCTGGATCTGGCATAACCGGACAGTGCCGCTTGCCCGCTGGACCCCATTGTCTATAATGGGAACTGGTGGGGATCCAGCAGCACCCTGGCATAAATGCTGGGATTCGGACGGTCAAAAATTGCTGCATGGAATCATGGAATTATCTTTGTCCAGCTGAATGGTTGTATTTATGCTGGGGGGGGGGAGCACCAAATAGCTGTGCTGCGTGTGTGAAACTGGGCTAACAATTATTATTACTGTTATTATAGTAATTCGTGATGATTGACATTATGAAGAATTTGATTTGGCTACTTTGCTGAATTTCACAAAGAAATTCAATTCCTTACGAATTACTTCATCATGAATCGCATTTGTTTGTAAGTAGCAGCCACAATGACGAGGAACAGTGATTGCCCCCTGTCATTGATACCCTCAGATGCTGCGTTCATCGCTAATTGCAGCATCTAATGTTAAAATGGAGGCTTTTCAGGGGTTAATCATGTTGAAAAAAAAAAAAAGGCCAAGAGGCTGTAACGGCCATCTTGATTAAAGTAACCGTGTGATATCTCGTGCGGTGACATGATGACATCATTGATGACATCACCATGTCTGGCCAGTTGGGGATGTGGTGACCTCACACGTCAACCCGTGCAAGATTTTGCTTGGTTTCTTAAATCAAGATGGTGGCAACGGCCTCTCCTTGAGCAACTGGATGACGTGAGTATGTATTTCTTTTTTCAGCACTATTTCAGGAAAAATAGATTCGTTCCTATGAAGGGCAAGGAAATTTGGCTTCGCAGCAAATCAAATTTTTCTTGAAATTCATACCGAAGTCAATTCATTGGGCTTCGATTAGCTCAAAACCAATAGTAATGTCCATTTTCTATAGTTGGCCCATAGCTATTACTGCCTTAATACATTAGCAGCACATGTAAATGTATTCAACATATTAATTATATGTGCAATGAAGGCTATAGCCCATGTCTACATCATTGTGTTTGGATATGTTCGCGGTCTGCAAACATAGAGAGGGTGCCCATAGAAAAAATTATTACATTTTATACATGAGGAGGGGGTGCTGCAGCAGTATCTTTTTCTCTCTGTTAATTCAAGACTTGCAGTTAGAAGAGAAGTTTGAGGATGTGGAAACTTGGTAAGTCTACCTCAGCCTGCCTCAGACAAATTTGTCAGAGCACAAAGTTCTCCAGCTTCATACCACAAAATCCTGACTTCTCAGTACAGTTATACACAGAAAATACATTTACAGAAATTATGCAGTGGGAAGGACGCTATGTATGGGAGATTTCAGACTGGAGCCCACCTGAGAAAATTATTCTGAAAGACCACCATTCAACACATAGAACTTCCATATTTGATGACAAAATAAACCTTGTTATTAGAGATGAGCGAATCATTCAAAATTTTATTCGCCGAACATTCGCCGAACTTTTCCTAAGATTCGTATATTCAACTAATAGATTCGTTGTAGTTGTGTACAAAATATACGTTATTAGGTGTGAACATTCGCGCAAACATTCGCGCACTAATAACGAACACTCTTTTAAAAAATGTACGCAACTTCTTAGAAGACGTACGGATGAGCGTACAAATAGCGTACGAATCCTCAGCGTACTATTGTCTACGCGATTACGTAATTCGCAGGCATGCACGATGAGAGGCCACGGCGTGCACTCCTCAGAGGCAGAGCGAATTTTAGAAAATGGCATCCAGGCGATCCTTATCATTTAGCTCTGATGGACAGCTGAAATACATAGTCCGGCTGATGGACCAGCAGGATTACGATGGCACACACCGCCACCCGAACCAGCATAAAAAGGAGGTGATCCAGCAGGTGATCCGAGGCTTGCGCCATCGTTTCGACACCTTGCGGACCCCGGGCCAGATCCAGCATAAATGGTCAGATCTGAAATCGCCCTCAGAGGCAGTATCTATATTTGAGGTAGAACAAGTAAGGTGCTGTCTATCGGGCTAAATGCATAGTACAATCATCCACCATACAATAAAGTGAATATGAGGAATTGCGGTACCTGTAAAGAAATACACACAATGGGCAATATACTTGAAAACATTGCTGAAAGGTAAAAACATTAGTGCAAACAATCCAGTGCAAACAATATAGTGCAAATACATTATAGGCATAATATAAACATTTTAAATATCACCTACATAGTATGCTCACGGACACGTTTAAGTCTCTTTTCTTCTGACGCTTGTCAAACAACTGGAACAGAGTCCCAAACTCAGTTGTAATTTGCAATCCACATAGGTAATTGTAATCCAAATGGGTAATAAAATAGCAGCAAAGGTTCCTTAAAAAAACCCTCTTTCAAGGGGCTCCCCAATAACCTGAAAAGGGGGAAAAAGGGATGAGGCGCACGTATGCGCAACTTGGTTAAAACTTTTTTTTGATGGGGGAGTCCTGACAATCCATGTCCATCTGGGTGAGGACAAACACAGGGCAACAAAAATAAAAACAAAGGCCAACTAGTGCTCACCCTTCAATTAAAGTCCACGTTGTGGCTCCCATAAAAGCTGCAGGATCCTTACTTAAGGGCCTGCATGTCCTCTTCACTGCTGCTGGAGCTAAAAGACTTGAGAGGGCGCTCCTGCCTCATGAAAGCTACACTGGTTGCGGCAGCAGAGCTCCACCGACCTCTCAGGGATGGTCTTGGCAGTAACCGGGCAGTCACACTGGCAAGGGCCGTGGTAACTTGGGCCTTGCCCTTTACCTTGTAGGGGCCAGATCCTCCCGCCGGCATACAAGGTGACAGAATCTCCGGCTGTAAGGGCTCCGGTAACGGTCTTCCGCAAGCGGTGGACTGTGCGGCCTGCACCTGCCATGGGCATGGCAGTTGGTATTGTACCACCAATGGCTGGTACACAAAACTGTTGGTGGTCATCTGTCCCACATGAAGGATCGGCAGCGGTGGCAACTCTGGTCTCAGGGGTTCCAGTTGAGCTTGGGATTTTTCCTCAGATCGCAGAGTCCCATCATTGGTCTTATGGGAACATCGAGCCTCTTATGCAGCCTGGGCCTCCTCAGTCCAGTCTTCCGGGGGCGCTGCAGGAGTAGCTGGTCACATAAGGAGTTTCATCCCAGTAGCAAAGGGGCCTTGGAGCCTCTTCATAGGGGTATACTCCAAGTAATCCCCTGCGTGGAGATTGTGGCGGACATACTCTGCCTGCCTTGACCTCGGCCTTTCCCTGCTTGGATTTCCTTGATCTCATGGTGTTCTGCAACGCTGTCTCTTGATACCAGTGGGTCAAAGGTCTCATGAACAGATACTACCGTGAGAGGTAGTAGCCTGGTGGTTCCCCTGCAATGAAGTCCAGTTCCAGGGCCACTTAGATAACAGTCTTGGGAGTAGCCCCAAGCCAAATCTTTTCAAGTGACACTGTAGGTCCACACCTGCTACGTGAACTCAAAATAGAACCTACTAGGCCCAACAGTACCTAGCAAAGATGCCTTTTGTCCTTCTTTGGGATCATGCTGTATTAGGCCCATTACTAAATCAGAGTCTGACATTCTGGTTGGCCAGTCCAACCTTGCATAGACATATCTCTAGCTAAAGTCCATATGTTACACATCTACATCTCCCTGAGGATGAATTAGGATTTTTTTGTAAGGCAAGTCCTCTGTAATTATTCTACAATGTATAATGGGGCTGTAGTCAATCATTAAATTACATTCCTTTAAGTTTTTTCACTACCCTATCTTATTTTTTCACTCCTTCAGTCTTCTTCTTCTTAGACCTGCAGGGTCTCTGTAACATCAGCTTCTGATTCATGCATGGGTAAATTGAATTGTGTTTTCTTCCCCTGAAGGAAACTTCTTGCAATTCAAAGACATTTGAAAATGTGAATGTCTGTAATCCATCACACAGAATATTAATAAAATATTTCAGGGCATGAAAAAGAATAATCCAGAAGAAGGACACATTTGGTATGTTTTCTGGAGTGTACCTGATGCCCATACATAGCACAGGCAACCATTCTCTGTGCTCGGATTTTGTGAGAATACTTTAAAACCACAAAAATATGATGCCATGTTGTATTCTTAGTTAAACTATTAAAAGTGAATGTTTAGGTGCAATCATTTTAGTACATGCGTCCCTCAAACAGTTACTCATCTGGATTGCAGAGGTTGGGAATATCAATGCTGGACACTAGTTTAACTCTTTATTTTGTGAGGACAGGTGCAGTTGAAGGCCACCTATCTGATGATAACACTGGGTCACTTTGTTGTCTTCATGAACTTTTATGTCTCCCCACCACCCTGTGGATGGCTGATAGTTCTCTTCCTGTACTATGTATAGGAAGAAAGCTGACGATCAGCAGAAGGGGGAGAGCTGGGGGATCAGGAAAATTAGGATTTCTGAACTTGTACTGTATAGAGCTAGACATATGCTCAATACTGATTTTAGCAAAACAATTGGGTCAGTTCAACTAAGTGACCCGGCGTTTTCATCAGGGTTTGTGTCAGCAGTTTATTCTGCCCTCAGTTTATTATTATTATTTTTAATAAACTGAAAATTGAAAATACTGCAATCCTTGAAATAATTACAAGCCCTAGAGTTTCATGGTCCATTATATTACAAGGTTATTCCTGTTTCACATAATATGTCATATATGTCAGATAGGTGCAGATCTTTCTCAGTAACTGGGGTTGCAAGACTTCTGTGGCTCTCTCAATTCACATCTATGGGAGTTCCAAAAAATTGCCAAGTAAGCATGGCACAGCCAATTAGCATATCCATTTCACTGGCAAAACACCTGTTACTGAAGTGCATGATTGGCTGACTAGTAGTGCCTCTCTACAGATCAGTGATGTACTACTTGTACTGTACTTCTCTTTACCAGTGGAAGCATGAGCTGTTTCTCTGAACACCAGGTGATGGAAGACTCCATTACTGCAGCTCTTTCTGTCTTTTATAAATAAGGACTTACTTTATATGTATTACTTATATACTTAGTATTATGTAATCTTCATTTTCTCTTATTTTAGCATGACATTTTTGTGGCCTTCAATAGTGTTCAGTGAATTGGAGTTCATGTAGTGGATCCAAATTTCAGGAAAAATCGATTCACAGTGAAGCTGAATTTCCTTGTGGTTCATGGTAACAAATCGATTTTCCCTGAAGCGGTGGTAAAGAAAATAATTCTTACCTCATCCATTTGAGTGCGAAGAGGCCATCGCGGCCATCTTGCTTGAAGAACCTGCCCGAAATCTCATGCGCGTTAATGTATGACGTCACCACGCCGGCCGTCGTGATGACGTCATCACGCACCGTGTGAGATTTCACACTGGATCTTCAAGCAAGATACTTACCTCATCCATTTCAGCGTGAAGGCCATCATGGCCATCTTGCTTTAAGATCCCATGTCAAATTTTGTGTGTGGTGATGTCATACGTCATCACGTTCCACGGGGGCGGTGCAATCATTCATCTCTAGCCTTTAACCCTCTTTCACACTTTTGTGATGATGCCCATGAAAAGACGTTTCATTCATGAAGATGTCTGTGAAGAGTCCTTTGTTGGTCCATTTGTTGCCATCTGTGTGTCATCTGTATTCCACGTCCACTACTAGGTCCATGAAAACCACTGACAAAACACGGATGACATAAGACTTCATGTTTTTTAAACCTAAATAGGGGAACAGTTATCCCCAAAATGCATTGTTTCTTCTACAATCAATAGAACCAATTGTACTGTAGTGTAAGATTGTGTGTGGTCCTTCCCACCAAGAAGCTGTAGATCTTTGTTTGCTGTTATTGTTCCTCTCCAGGAAAGTGGGCACTTGTCCTTCGGAAGCCTCCAGCAGCGACTGCATAGGATTGCATCTGTTGTAAACACTCTTCTACCTAGTGTAGATTAGCACAACATTTTAAAGTGAGCCTCCAATTGGCGTTATTATTATTATTTTGTTCACATCTGAACTCATTCACCCTATAGTGTGCTTTTTATTCCTCTTTACATATCTCCAGCCCATTGTGACCAATGGAGTGCATGTGTCTACACACAGTCAGTGGAAAAAACAAGGTTGTGTGAATAAACACATTAAGATAGATGGCCACATGCTGTCTGCGGAGAACACAAACGGTGCATGTTCCACAATTTACTGATGTATGAAAGAGACCTTAGAATCAATTACTAGTTTCCTCAGAGTAATGGTCTCAATTTACTCTAAATTATCTTACAATGTAAACCCCAGAACAAATTAATACTGTAACTTGAGGGGCCACTGTGCTTGTATACCCCATGAAATTTTTTAGCATCCCTTTTCAAAGAAAATTGGCCCTGCACAATCTGACATTGTCTTCAGTATTTGGGGACATGTCTCACTGAGATTGCTTTAATTGCAAACCATTGTCTTTGTGTAAGACTCCAACCTATATGTACTTTCATGCTTTTCTCTTGCATTCATTTACACAACTGTCTCTAGTTACAAAATTTGTATGAATGCTTGAGCGGAGATGAAGTCTCTGTTCACGTTTCCATTCAGAGTGCTATTCTTCCCTTCAAAATGGAGGGCATAGTGACAAAACCCAATGGACCCCATTATAAGTCAAGGGGGCACGTCAGGCAATGTTTCTGCTCCTCTGATGGAAGAGAAAAATGAAAAAAGGTGCAGGCTTCTAAATAAATGTGGTAAATCCTCTGGCAATCCATGAATAAGAAAAGCAGTTTCTGCTGCAAATTATCGTGAATTATAGTAAAATTTGACCTTGGCAATAAGCCCTGCTTACTGCAAGAGCCATGTAAAATTGAGAAATATTGCAAATGTTTGGGCAAAAACTTTCTTATTCCAAAAACCTGCACAAGTTGCATAATAAATTCACCCATATGTATGAGTGCACTATGTCTTGTTATGAGGACACAGTGTCAGTTACTGCCACTGGGGAACAGTGGCTGCCTCTTTCATAGAGGCACTGATGGAGGTGCTTTGGCTGTAACTGATATGGTGACACCAACACTGTGATTTATGAGTCCTCTTAACAAGAACTAAAGTTCTAGCCTGAGAAAACTGATTTCTATAGCTAATTTTTCCTACTTAGTATAAAAGACATTAGTATCTGATTACAGTATGCGTCAGGAAGTAAAATGACATCTTCAGGAGTCATTATCTCAATGGTATGCAATTTAACTGAAGAGGTATGAGGTTGATTATTTACTGATGCTCACCAATTTGCCTTTACGCTGACAAACCTAAGATTTCAATTATGGGCTTAATATTCTAAACATTTTACATTGACAGCATTGTTTACATTCCATAGGTAACATCTATGACTGCAAAAAATTGTATGTGCCTGAATTATTACTGTTTTTCATCTCGGTGCATACAGTACATAAGAACAAACATGTTGTTCTGTACAAAGTGACTAAACTGCAAGATTTGACTAACCAAAAAGGGCTCTGCTACCATTGAATGTTATTTTATCTAGTTCAGTATAAAAAAACCTAGTACCTTTTGTAACTTACTCCCTGTTACAAAATGCTTCAGTTGTGAGATATTCTCCTTACTTCATAGTCCCCCTGGTGTTTAACCCCTTCTCGACCAGCACCATACTAGTACGGCGCTGGCCGGGACTTTAAAGATGGCGCCCGCCAAAGAGGGTGACCTGCATATCCTACTAGCAGGCACCCGCGACTAACGTCCGCGACTGGCTAACATGCCAATCGCGGACATTTAACCCGACAGGCTTGACCGCGGCACCCGAAGGCGGCAAACACCGGAAGTGTATGCATGTGGCGATTGGAGGAGCCGGAGCATGCCTGCAGCAGTCCCTGTCATTGTAAATGACAGGAGGCTGCTGCATAGGCTTTCCTATGGAGCCCTTGCCTGTCATAGGGCTCCATAGGAAAGCACTAAAATCATAAGTTCATTGGAGTCTATGATATAAGCAATCAAATCATTGCTTCTTATAGTTCCCTATTGGAACTATAAAAAAGTGTAAAAAAATAAATAAATAAATAAAGGTTTTTTAAAAAAATAAAAATAAAAAAACGTAAAAGTTCAAATCCCCTCCCTTTCATGAAAATAAAAATAAAAGTATTAAAAAATAAAAAAAATACACATCATGGGTAT
>ONZH01020631.1:0-43364 GCA_900303285.1 Rhinella marina | reverse complement strand
AGACCTGGGGCGGGGTTTTAAGTACTTCTCTTTAGGGTGGCCTGAATTAAAGGTCAATACCATGCTTATTTATGAGCCCACACAATAGGCAGCAGTGGAGGAAAACATCTTTTATTACTACTGAACTGTAGTAATAGAAAAACACATAAGTTATATTTATGGTAACCGGAATACCTTTAACAGTGTCAGTGAATAGAAATGGATGAGATCCTCAGCTGCTGATAATTACCTGGTTGTTATGGAAACCTGCCCTCCCTGTGTGTGCCTTTGCAGAGAATGGCAGTTGGAGTTTAAAACCAAAGTTCCCAGTTGTAATGTTGGCTAATGGAGATCATATTTTGGGAATATCTCAGGAACGGTATGACCTAGAGAGATGAGACCTGGTCTAAAACCTTCCCGGACACCTGATGTACCTGTGTGCCGAATTTGGTGAAAACCGGTCCAGTAGTTTGGTCGCGCATAGAGAAACTCATTTTTATATTATTAAGAGATGTTACTATGTTACTATGTATATCTTCTAATCTGGTGGTAACGATTTCTGTTTCTGATACTATCCGTTTTACTCTCATAAGCTGAGAGAGAGGTAAGGACCTGATAAGTCCTGGTGGGTGATGACTATTGAATCTGAGTAAACTATTCTTGTCTGTTGGTTTGTTGTAAATGTCTGTGGTTAATGTGTTATTGTTTACCTTCTGCCAGACATCAAGGAATGGGATTTCTGTCTGACTATATTCAAGGGAGAGAGAGATGGTCGGGACCGCGGTGTTTATGGCTTCATGGAAAGTAAGGAGATCACCTTCAGAACCCTGCCAAACACAAAACACATCATCTATAAAGCGAACCCAAAGCAATACATTCTCATTAAAAAGTGGATGTGGGTATACCACTTTTTCCTCGAAGGAGTTCAAGTACAGAACCGCAAAGGTTGGCGCCACATTGCATCCCATTGCGGTTCCTGAGATCTGAAGGAAGAACTGATCTTCAAACAAAAAATAGTTCCTCTTCAGGACAAATTATAACAGTTCCAGGATTAAGTTCATTTCGCCATTGGAAAATTATTTGTACCTTTCCATGGCTTCTTTGACACAAGAAATGCCTTCATCAGTGGGAATGTTGGTATATAAGCTAGTTACATCCATAGTCACTAAATAACAATTACTCCAGTCTGCTTTAATTCCTTGGATTTTATTAAGGAAGTCAGTGGTGTCCTTAAGGAATGACTTGCCAGCCTGTGCATAGGGCCTAAGGAGACAGTCTAACATTTTGGAAGCAGGTTGGAACAGTAAGTCAAATCCTGACACAATCGGTCTACCTGGGGACTGTTTGCGGTTCTTATGGACTTTCGGTAATGTATAAATGACTGGGATTCGAGGGAACTTAGGAGTCAGGAAGGTGACCAGCTTTTTATTAATAATCCCATCTTTGAGGGCATTCTCTATGATCCCTATCAGCTCTTTTGTGAACTCGCCTGTGGGGTCATAATCTAAAGGGACATAGGTGTTATGATCACTTAGTTGGTGTAGGATTTCCTTCCTATACTCTTCCTTGACCATAACTACAATTCCTGAACCTTTATCCGCTGGCTCTATGACTATGTTTGAGTTCTGTTTTAGGTTCTTAATAGCTGTAGACTGTTTCTTAGATATATTATATCTTACCTTCATGGTAGATGACCTCTTTTGCAATTTCTCCAGGTCTTTTTGGACTCAGGAGATATAGGTCCCGATGACTTCATATTTTTTCGGTGGTATGAAAGTGCTTGGTACTTTACATATCTTTGTCCGGTCAGTGAAGGGGGAGGAAGTGGTTTCTGATGTTGTGGCCCATGTGGGTTTCTCCATTTCCATAAATGCTTTCAATCATATCAATCTGACGAATCTTGCTATTTCTTTATCCAATAAATAAGGATTCAGTGGGCTCGTCGGTATGAATCCAAGGCCTAGATTTAGGGTAGAGATTTCATCATCGGTCAAACGATATTTGGATAGGTTTATCACTAGGTTGTTGGTATACTCAGCTGGTTCCCTCGTATTTAAAACTGGTTCCTGTTAAATGATCATGTTCTCATTGGATCCCTATGTTGAGAATAATTGCGTTCTCTTCCTCTGGTGTTTCCGCCCCGCCTTATTCTGGACGAGTACTGTGACCCCACGTGGAAATACTGAAGTAAATACTTCACCAACTGTTTTCGAAGTAATCTCTTCTGGAGAGAGGTTGCGAAACAAGTTCTGTTCCAATGTGTTGATTTCTTCCTTGGTTTTTCTTATTTCAATGCTGGCTCGCTCAATGGTTAGGAGGATGATGTCCAGAGATGCTTTAGGGCTCGTTCACATCACCGTTAGGGCTTCCGTTCAGTCTTTCCGTTATAACATCGTCTTTCCGTTATAACAGGACTTTGTTTTCCGTCCAGCATAACGGCAACCAGACGGATCCGTTATGCAGGGCCATAGGCCTCTATTATGACGGATCAAAACGGAATGCCTCTTAAAGGTGTCCGTTTTGATGTCCGTCCTAGGGATTCCGTTTCTTTCCGTTATAACGGAAAGACTGAACGGAAGCCCTAACGGTGATGTGAACGAGCCCTTATTGAGTATCCGTTCAAATTCATGGCAGAACTCTGGATCTTCAGAAAACAATGTGGGTCTGAGGTTGCACCTCAGACCTCTGGGGATTATTTTCTTCCGGTAATATTCGTTTAATGTCACCGCACGTAGTTCCAGTGATATGTTTTTCTTGACTGTTTTCTCCAGTGTATGGGATGATACTGCTGGGTTGGTGCCGGTCAAGAAATCATTCGATGCTGTAACTGTTGCTGTGATGTGTCTAGCATCTTCCTCAGAGAAGGAGAAGATGCCACTGTTGCCGTGTTGGCTACTGGTGAACGACATTTATATTTAGAGTGTATGGTGCCAGGGACGGTGTCACGTAACAGTTGGTGAAGTATTTACTTCAGTATTTCCACGTGGGGTCACAGTACTCGTCCAGAATAAGGCGGGGCGGAAACACCAGAGGTAGAGAACGCAATTATTCTCAACAGAGGGATCCAATCAGAACACGATCATTCAACAGGAACCAGTTTTAAATACGAGGGAACCAACTGAGGATACCAACAACCTAGTGATAAACCTATCCAAATATCCTTTGAGAAACCCACATGGGCCACAACATCAGAAACCACTTCTTCCCCCTTCACTGACCGGACAATGATATGTAAAGTACCAAGCACTTTCATACCACCAAAAAAATATGAAGTCATCGAGACCTATATCTTCTGAGTCCAAGAAGACCTGGAGAAATTGCAAAAGAGGTCATCTACCATGAAGGTAAGATATAATATATCTAAGAAACAGTCTACAGCTATTAAGAACCTAAAACAGAACTCAAACATAGTCATAAAGCCAGCGGATAAAGGTTCAGGAATTGTAGTTATGGACAAGGAAGAGTATAGGAAGGAAATCCTATGCCAACTAAGTGATCATAACACCTATGTCCCTTTAGATTATGACCCCACAGGTGAGTTCACAAAAGAGCTGATAGGGATCATAGAGAATGCCCTCAAAGATGGGATTATTAATAAAAAGCTGGCCACCTTCCTGACTCCTAAGTTCCCTCGATTCACAGTCATTTATACATTACCGAAAGTCCATAAGAACCGCAAACAGCCCCCAGGTAGACCGATTGTGTCAGGATGTGACTTACTGTTCCAACCTGCTTCCAAAATGTTAGACTGTCTCCTTAGGTCCTATGCACAGGATGGCAAGTCATTCCTTAAGGACACCACTGACTTCCTTAATAAAATCCAAGGAATTAAAGCAGACTGGAGTAATTGTTATTTAGTGACTATGGATGTAACTAGCTTATATACCAACATTCCCACTGATGAAGGCATTTCTTGTGTCAAAGAAGCCATAGAAAGGTACAAAGAATTTTCCAATGGCGAAATGAACTTAATCCTGGAACTGTTATCATTTGTCCTGAAGAGGAACTATTTTTTGTTTGAAGATCAGTTCTTCCTTCAGATCTCAGGAACCGCAATGGGATGCAATGTGGCGCCAACCTTTGCGGTTCTGTACTTGAACTCCTTCGAGGAAAAAGTGGTATACCCACATCCACTTTTTAATGAGAATGTATTGCTTTGGGTTCGCTTTATAGATGATGTGTTTTGTGTTTGGCAGGATTCTGAAGGTGATCTCATTACTTTCCATGAAGCCATAAACACCGCGGTCCCGACCATCTCTCTCTCCCTTGAATATAGTCAGACAGAAATCCCATTCCTTGATGTCTGGCTGAAGGTAAACAATAACACATTAACCACAGACATTTACAACAAACCAACAGACAAGAATAGTTTACTCAGATTCAATAGTCATCACCCACCAGGACTTATCAGGTCCTTACCTCTCTCTCAGCTTATGAGAGTAAAACGGATAGTATCAGAAACAGAAATCTTTACCACCAGATTAGAAGATATGTCCAAAAGATTCTTAGAGCGAGGATTCCCCAAGAGTATTCTCCAAAAACACTCCACCAGAGTCCAGGATCAGCCAAGAGATAGCCTACTTACACCAAAAGCTTCCAAAAAAACAGACAAGACAACCGCGTCCCATGTGTCACTACATACTCACACCAGAGTAGAAACATAAAAAACATTATCTACAAACATTGGCACATCCTAAGAAACTATCTTCCCAATATATTTCCCGTGAAACCCCTGATGTCATACAGAAGGGCCAAAAACATCAGGGACTCACTTATCACATCAGACATAGGCCCCAAAAAACCAACAACTTTACAAACTACTATCATGGGTACTGCCAACAAGGGCACGTATCCGTGCCTTACATGCGCCCAATGTGGCAATATTACTAAAGGCCCCACTTTCAGCCACTCCACCACAGGAAGAATTTTCCATATCAATGGTCACTATTCATGCTTATCCAGCTATGTGATTTACTTGATCAAGTGTCCCTATGGACTGGGGTATGTGGGTGAAACAACCCAACGTATAAAAGACAGGATATGCCAACACAAATCGAACATTAGAACTAAGAAAAAGGATGCCCCACTTGTAGAACATTTTTCTACACACAGACACGCAATCAGCCAATTACGTTTCCAGGTTATAGACTGGATCCCACCACCAAGAAGGGGTGGTGACCTGTCTATTCCTTTGTTCACAGGGCGATATACATCTTATAGCCAGTTATGAGTCCCATCATTGGGAATTGATCCACAACTTAAGCATACTTTGACTCCTGTTCTCCAGCTCAGGTTGATTGGATTTACTATACATTACGGGATTCATGTAGCCCAACCATACTTTTTGTATATTGTCACCTATAATATTTCTTCTATGCACCACCTTACAATAATCTCCACCATATTGACACATTTATTCATATTTGCTTCCTGATGTCCTATATACAACATACTTTCTATATAGTAATTGCCTATATTGATTTAGTTTTGCCCCTAATTAAGTTGTCACTCCTCCTTAATACAACGGCAGCTTATCTACTCTATTATATTGTTTTTTCCTACAAACCATTATCCACAACGCCTAATTTTACTTTAATAAATACATTTGGGCAATGCCCTCTCCCAAAATGACGCCCAAGGTTTCTAGATCTATAGCGCATGCGCCAAGAACGGGAGACTTAGTCCAGCTCCCAATATGGCAACATACATTCTCCCGTGGCTACCACGCATGCGTTGTTGTACATTACGCCATATCCGGCTACACACCGGTACAACAAGTATATGCGGCTCGGTCCGCCCAATCCCCGCACTTCTGGGGCGCCAGGCGCGAATCGGCGCCACCACTGCCCTATATATACACTACAGATACCCTCCCAGCAGTATGGCAGACATCCACACGTGCTGCCACCACATCTACTGGGTAAGCCATTACTTATACGTACCAACTGCTTCTTGCGCTGTTCTCACCTGATCTATGGTCTTTATTCTTTGATCTATGCATATGTACAAATATTAACTATGCGTGCTTACTATGTATGCCACTGTCTAGATGTGACACCCTTTTCAGCCCCCTCTTTTTTGGGAACTAGGGCTATCACCATGACACCTAAGATTATGGTGCCCACTTATTGAGGCCCTAGCTCCAATAAAAACAAAAAAACACATAATATGGTCGCCCCAACCTGGGGAAACTGACGCATTTTTTGAACCTTTTTATTATCAAGCAAACTAATTAATATGATATTCAGTACACTATGATTGTGTATTTTGGAGCATTTTTTATTTATTTAGTTAAGTTTTTTGTTTTTTTGTTTTTGTTGTTTATGCGCAACAGCCTGATGAAGGGCATTACACGCCCGAAACGTTGCCACTGCACCGTTGCCTGTGCATAATGTTCGGCTGAGAATAAAAACACTTATCTTAAAATTGCAAATTGGAGTGCTGTCTATTTTCTAAATATATCTCAAATTGTGACCCTGAGGTGAAACAGGATCCTGAACACAGACGTGCACCCACGCTTGCCTTATTCTGGACGAGTGCTGTGACCCCACGTGGAAATAATTAACAAAAAACTGCCACACCGCCGAGTACGTGAATTTAGCCCCAACACTCTTCACTGACTGGCTGCTACTGCCCCTGCTTCCTTGAACCGCTGCACCACATCTTTTCGGCCCGGTAGGCTCCTGCGAAGCGGGTGGCCTACCTCGACCACGTTTGTCTCCCGACCTCCCACTGCTGCCTCTCTGCTGACTCCTGGCCATGCTCGCGACCTGCTGGCTCCGTCGCTGCCTCATGGGCAAGCTGCCACCCTCTTCTGCTGATGATCATGAAGGTCCTAATTCACCCGGCTCCCAAGTGCGATCGGCTTCATCATCATCGAATAGTGTCTGCACGTCGCTGATGTCCTCCTTGACTCTCTGTGGGTCAGGAGCCTGACCAAACGCAACCCTAGCTCCCACGCCACTCTCCTCATCACTACTTGCCTGCCTAACTGAGGAAGCTGCGGATGTCTCCTCCACATCTTGGCTGCCCAGTAGCTTCTGACTGTCCTCCAGTAGCTGCTGACCCTCCTCCAGTAGCTCGTCCTCGCTGTTAAGTGGAGCTGAGCCCACAGCATACATTACTTCTCTGGATGAGGGAACAGAAAAGGACAGAGGCAGGTTGAGGACAGGTGAGCGCACAGGGCCTGCTCCAAGGCCATGCCAACTAAGGGTTGTGTCTGACAAACCCACCGATTCTTCACTGGGGGTCTCGGAAGTCATTTGGGATGAAGTCAAGGACCGAGACAACCATTCAAGAATGGCTGGGTTGCTGGTCAAGACCCGATCGCTAGATGACACCGGGAGCTCTGGCCTCTCAATGTGACCACTGCTGCCACACCCCCTTACTCTGCTGCGACCTGTGCCTGCGCCAGAAACATTTAGGCCTCTGCCACTCCCCTGTGCAGGGCCTGTCACTTCTCTGCCTGACATGCTGTTTGATCAAATAAATAAATAAAAAGGAAATTAAAACACGCTACAAAGGGCTGTAATTATCCCACTACAGCCCCAAGCGAATAATACGCTTTTTTGACAACACTAATAGCTGCTAGAACACTTTACTCTATAGAACTTTGGCGCTGTACGCTTACTAAAACTCTTTTTCTTGAGAATAATACACGCTACAACGGGCTGTAATTGTCCCACTTCAGCACTGAGCAAATAATACGTTTTTTGGGCAACACTAATAGCTGCTAGAACACTTTACTATATAGAACTTTGGCGCTGTACGCCTACTAAAACTTTTTTTTAACAATAAAACACGTTACAAAGGGCTGCCATTTTCCCACTTCACCACAGCTAATAAGCCACAACACTAAAACAGCAAAAAAGTGCTGTACTAAATGTAACTACAGCGCACAAGGGTTAACAAAACCCCAGTAACCAGAATTAGAGGCAAACCTGACATGAGCATCTGTAGCATGGCAATACTTTACTTCCTATCCTGTCCCTACACTTCTATTCAGCAATTTGTACTTTTGATGAGGTTTTATGACACTTTTCCTAGCGCCTGCAAATGTTTCTCCCTGCACTAAGTTCACTGTAGAATGACAGAATCCAAAATGGCTGACTGTATTTATAGGGCTGTGACATCACAGGGCTGGCTCCTGATTGGCTGCATGCATGGCATTGTGGGTGATCCCTCCCTCCCTCATGTTCCTTTCTCCATGTCCAAACACGTGCAGCCGCCATTTTAGTAAAAAAAAAAAACATTCGTCACCACGAATCGTCAGGAAATTCTAAATCGGTGCGAATCGAATAATTCCTGAAATTCGGAACGAATTCGCTCCGATTCGCTCATCTCTACATATGATCTCTGATTTTAGTTTTTTACATTAGTCATGGAATAAACCCTTTAAGATAGGTGATCAATACCAGATCATTTGGGGTCTAACACCTGGTTTCAGTGACTGGGAGCTGAACTGCAGTACCTGACAAAGGCCACTACACAGTGTACGGAGCTGTGGTGTTCTCTCTCAGTACACTGTTAACTTCTAGGAATGGCCACTGCAAGTAACAGCTGATCTGTTGGGGTGTTGGGTGTTAGCCACCTATCTGAAATTAGAACAAAGTAATTCAGAATTTTTTATTAAAAATATGATAAACAGATTTTATATAAATGCTAGAACAACTTTTGTAAGGCATCATTCTATCAAAAATCAAAATTTAGATGAACCCCAGCATGGCTTGCCGCTTTCACCGCCAATTTTGGGGTTGGAAAACAAATCATTATGATCTTAATATTTGTTAATTGGTTTATTTGCACAAGTATGCTAATTTATTGTATATATTAAGGGGGTTATGTGACAGATTTAAAAATAATGAAATACCTTGCTTTAGTCTTGAACGGTCTCCAGCACCCTTCTTATATTTATTTAAGCTGATTTTTTTAGCCATTTTAACCTCTATTCTCTCTGCTCTGTGTGAAGGCCATATACTTCCTGTTTCATCCTGATCCAAGCACCTTTGTATCCTACACTTCCTATAAGTCAGTAAACTGCCTTTGTGTCTCGTCCCATTTTTATTTTTTGGCTAGCTCAGTAACTTTAAGATGCCCACTTACCCTCCGCTTACTGCTTCCATGTCATGCTGTGTTAATGTGTCTTAGGTGGTTCTGTCTGAATCACTTGAGGCATGCTCATAGTAGTGAAGCAAGCGCTCAGTGAACTGCGCACCTGCGCTGTCCTGATACATTCCGTCTAAGAAGACAAGGTGACGGGCCATCTAGGATGTGGCATGCTGTTGACTACCAGATGCTTAGCTGACCTCAAAGGACTGGCACGCTCCATCTAAGGGGAAGGGGCTACAAGTGAAAGAAGTTATATAATCTGCAGACGGAGCATCATGCGTGTATATGTACCCTGGATCATAATGGCCACATGACTGGTGGTCAGAAATGGGACTTGGAGCCCAAACTAGACATACTTTATTTTTAGTAAGTGAATTGTTTTATAGAAACATAATTATGTCTATGTAGTTTTATATGACTGCATAACCCCTTTAAGTGGAACCACACAAATATGAAAATGTAGCATGGACAAAGAATGAATTATGTTCTACAAAGCTACCATAAAATAACAAAAAAAATATGACTTCAATGATCAGAAAATGATATTAAAAAGGTTATCCAAGAATAAATGTGGGAGATCACACATGACGAAAGAGGGCAGGTCACCGCCTGCACCCCCTCCGTCGATGGATGTTGATTTCTGCAGGCAGAGGAGATGCAAAGACATTGTGGAGCGATCCAAGAGGAAACCAGTGTAAGGGGGGGCATAAGTATTGTCAATATGGCGGGTCTGGGCATTGTCGGGGGGTTATTCACTCTTAGATAACCCCTTTAAGTATATAAATTGGAAGGACCGCCAAACTACAGATTGAGAATAAATCACACATGTTGCATTGTTTCAGTCCCTTTTTGGGTCTTGAAAAGTTGCAAAGAGAGGCCAGATGAGGACTTGTCTGTGGTAGGAAATGTTAATTAGCAGAGAAGGGGCAGGATTTGGGCACAGCAACCTAGACTTCAGACAAGAAGGTGCCAGCTGATTTTGTGTTGTCAAGTTCCATTTACATGGGCTGGGCTCTGGCTTTTTGACTGCTCCTGCACCCTATTTTGGAGTAATATATCTCATTGTACTGCTGATCTTCTATATATCAGAAAAGGTTAGTATTAGAAACTATAAAACCTTTTTTTAAACCTACACATCTATATAAAGAAAGCCAGTGTGGACAATTTTACGTCTCCAGCAGACCAAAAACTGCAATTAAGACCTCTTTTGAAAAGCTTATAAGCCCGACAAATGCTGTACTGATAAATTAGGTCCCGAATAACACTAAATGAAGAAGTTATTTTTGCTTGTGGTCTCTAATTTACTTTACATTAATTCAGTTTTATCTGTTTGGGCTGTAATAACTCTGCTTTCTCTTGCAGAAAATTTCTCTTCCTTTTTTTTTTTACAAGCACTTTCATTTTAAGTGTGCTGTTTAATTATGGAAAGACTATTTTTCTAAAAGATGTCTCAATCACTTCACAAATATAAATCAGCCTTGTACATGAAAAATGCAAAGTAAAGTGTGTTTTGATCCTGGAAGACTTGTATTTTTTGTGTTAAACAATCACTCCTGGGGAAGAGTTTTATCCACTGTATATGTGCAATGTGTATGATATCTTAGATTCATTCCTAACCAATTCCTGTAAAAGATGTATAGACATGTAAAATATAGAAAAAAATAAATTGCATCTATAATTTCTGTAATTAGACATTTGTATCCAAATTAGACTATTTGTATGTTGATTTACCGACATAAAAATGCACATAAAACAAAATAACAGACCATTATAAAAATTAGAGGTCAATGTAAAAATGTATACATTGGTACAAAAAAGCATGAAATTACTTGTGTAGATGTATATAAATATATTCCAATAGACATATGCTGTAGCAGTATAAATACCAGTTTTATTCCTAACTTTCAAGTAGCTCCAAGTCAAATATATTCAGTAGACACAGCAGATCTACATCCGATTTGTAACATCTGATAGTTTATGTTTAGGGGTTAAAGGGTAAACACCAGGGAGACACTTAGATAATGCTCTTAGGAGTAGATCCTCCCCCCAAAAAAAACAAAACAAATCAGTTCAAGTGGCACAGTGTAACACGGCCATGAAGAAATTAACTCACAAGAAAACTTAAACATCACTTAAAGTGGAGAGAAAATAATTTATATATTTAAAAAAGCATTCCAGTTTCAAGAGAAGGTGTGAGTAGACATACTGTGGAGATGAACTGCTCATGAAGAAGCTTATAGATTCCATAGAAGATATTGTCCAGAAAGAGAAAGGCTTCCAGCCATGAAAAAAGACTGTCGTTAGGATCCACCCTGTAGTTGCATGTAGAAAGTGAGAAGTGTTCCGTCCCTATTTCTAGGTGCTTATGCAAAAGTCAGCTAGAGAAGTGCAGTGTGAGGAAAATTGCTTTAAAGGGGTTTTCCGAGTTATATATATTGATGACCTATCCTCATCAGCTGTTTGAAGAGGAGGGGAGCGCCGTATCAACGCTGCATCCTCTTTACTGTTTACATGCTGGCCGTAATGGGGGTAGTGGTGAGTAGGTGTAATTACACCTCACCACCCCATTCATTTCTATGGGAAGTATCGCTTCCAGGTGAACACAGTAAAAAATAAAAAATAAAAACAGTGCCAAAACAGCCATTTTTTGATCACCTTCCCCCACAAAAAGTGTAATAATACGTGATCAAAAAGGCATATTTACCCCAAAATGGTACTAATAAAATCGTGATCTCGTCCCGCAAAAAATGATACCTACCTAAGACAATCGCCCAAAAAATAAAAAAATATGGCTCTTGGAAAATGGCAACACAAAAAAAAGATTTTATTCTGTTCAAAAATAAATATATTGTGTAAAACTTTCCAAAAATAAAAATGTTAGACATATTGGGTATCGCCACGTCCGTAACAACCTGCTCTCTAAAAATATTACATGAGATGGCCCCCCAGGCGAATGCTGTAAAAAAATTATTAAAAAAACTATGCCAAAATAGCCATTTTTTTCCCTCTTCCCTCACAAAAAGTGTAATAGCAGGCGATCAAAAAGGAGTATTTATCCCAAAATGGTACCAATCAAACCATCATCTTGTCCTGCAAAAATGATACCCTACCTGAGACAATTGCCCGAAAAATAAAAAAAATATGGCTCTCAGAAAATAGCAACACCAAAAAAAGATTTCATTCTGTTCAAAAATGCATCTAATGTGTAAAACTTTCCAAAAATAAAAAAGTTACACATATTGGGTATCGCCGCGTCCGTAACAACCTGCTCTATAACAATATTACATGAGATGGCCCCCCAGGTGAATGCTGCAAAAAAAAACTATGCCAAAACAACCATTTTTTTCCCTCTTGCCTCACAAAAAGTGTAATAGCAGGCGATCAAAAAGGCGTATTTACACTCGCCCGAGACAATCGCCCAAAAAATAAAAAAAATGGCTCTTTTGTGACAACACAAAAAAAAGATTTTATTCTGTTCAAAAATAAATCTAATGTGTAAAATTTAATAAAAATAAAAATGGTAGACATATTGGGTATCGCCGCATCCGTAAAAACCTGCTCTATAAAAATATGACATGATTTGCCCCCTCAGGTGACTGCTATTAAAAATTTTTCAAAAAAACTATGCCAAAACAGCTATTTTTTTTTCACCTTGACTCACAAAAAGTGTAATACCAAGCAATAAAAAAGTGTTATGTACCCCAAAATGGTACCAATAAAAATGTCACCTCATCCTGCAAAAAATGAGCCCCCACATAAGACAATAACTCAAAAAAATGAAAATCAATGGCTCCCGCAAACCAATCCATCAAAAGCTGTTCTGCAAAATCCATATGGCACTTCTTCCATTCTGAGTACTGCCATGTGCCCGCAGAGCAGTTTGCCACCACATATGGGGTGTTGCAGCATTCAGGAGAAAATTATGGGATGCTTTTCTCCTGTTACCCCTTATGAAAATAAAAATATTGGGGCTAAAGCAACATTTTATTGGAAGAAATGAAACTTTTCATTTTCACAGCCAAGTGTTTCCAAATTCCATAAATTCCGTAAAAGGGGTCAAAGTGGCCAGTACCCCCCTTAATATATTCTTTGAAGGGTGTAGTTTCCAAAATGGGGTCACTTTATGAGGATTTCCACTGTAGGGGTAAATCAGGGTCTCTCAATTACAAAATGGTGCCTAAAAACCATTCTAGCAAAATCTGCCCCTAAAATCCGTATGGCACACCTTTCCTTCTGACCACTGCCACAAACCAATAGAGATGTTTACCACCACATATGGGGTATTTCTGTAAACTGCAGAATCAGAGCAATGTATATTGAGGTTTAGTTTGCTGTTAACCCTTGCTGTGATGCAAGAAAAAAATTATTAACATGAATAATCTACCAAAAAAGTGAAATTTTGAAATTTCACCTCCATTTTCCTTTAATTCTTGTGGAACACCTCAAAGGTTAACAAAGTTTGTAACAGCAGTTTTTTATAATTTGAGGGGTGTAGTTTCTAAAATGGGGTCATTTATGGGGGGTTTCATTATGTAAGTCCCTCATAATCACTTTATATCTGAATTGGTGCTTAAAAAAATAGTTTTGGAAAATTTGGTGAAAATTTGAAAAATGGTTTCTAAACTTCTAAGCCCTCTAACGTCCTAAAAAAGTAAAATGACATTTATAAAATGATGCCAACATAAAGTAGACATATGGGGAATATTCTTAACAATTGCCTGTAAGTCAGTGGAGGTGAAACTATACTTGCTTGTAGCCATCATCTCCTCTAGGAACTAGTAATTGCTGCTGCGGTCGCCCATCGAGTCATTGTTTGTGGGCAGCAGATTTACACAGAATGATCTGCTACCCAGAAATGATGAGTTTGGGTGTTCCATCAGCACAGGGAATCCAACTGATGCGATCAAGGCCTATATTTGCTTGGCTGTATTAAGAACATTATAGAAGTGTGCAGGATGGAAGATCAGTTGTTAGCATTGTTGCCTTGTAGGACTGGTGTCTTGGGTTTGAATCTGAACAAGAGCAAAATCTGCATGGAGTTTTTATGTGCTTCCTGCACTTGCATGGATTTAATCAGGGATTACATACGCTTCTCTGAGTACACCGGATTCTTATTTCACTACAAACATTTTTTAATTAGTATGTAAGGGGACAGTTACCAATATGAGTTATGACAATCTCTGTAAAGCACCGAAAAATGTTGTCACTATATAAATGAATACAAAAGCTTCCTCTCTGCTCCCAACAATTGCGGCACTCAGCACAAGGGGTAATTGTGGACTCCATTCTGGAGATAGGTGAGATTCCCATCTATCAATCATGGTATATTTCATAAATTACACCTCTTTTAACCTCTTTGCACCTCCCCCAACATTACAGTATGTCAGCAGGGTGTGAAAGGTTTACGGAGCAAGGTCATCAGCTGATCTCATGCCACACGCGGTGGGTGCCAGCTGTGTATTACAGTCAGCAACTGCCCGCAATAACGGGGATATGTGATAATGCCAATTTTAGTCATTTAACACCTCAGATGCCACAGTCAATAGTGACTGTGACATCTGTGGGGTTAGACAAAGGGAGGGGGTTCCCTCTGCCCTCCAATGGATACCCCTGTGGCAAAACCATGAGGCTCCAATCAGTTGCTATGACAGCTTGGTGAAGGCTCCCAGAACTGTTATATTACACTACCTGAAAAGCCATGCTCAAGGTATGGCCTGACAGACAAGCTCTGAAAATACCTGTGTTGTAAGGGTACGTTAATTAAGTACTTATTGGTTCTGTCCCTTTTAATTCTGTCCCTTTTGTATTATTTTCTGTATTCTGTGTAATGATATTACTTCTGTAGTGAGTTAGGAATAGTTAGACATACACAAACTCCATGGTGCTGAGGGGGTTACCTTAGAGACATGCATGCTGCACACTGGAGGAGGGGCTGAAGTGTATAAACCTGGATTGCACAGACAATTAGTTGGCACTCTATTAAGGTACTTCATCTAGGTAGCATGAATTGATCTGAAACTCTATTTCTTTTCTTGTAATACCCATGTAACTGGAGTCCCATCCCATAATGTATGTGTATTCCAGTGATGATTATTTACTTTTACTACTCTGTAATTGATTTGTCTGCCTTACCTTATATTTAATCACACTTAGTAAATATATTTATTCACTTAGCCCGCATAAGCTTATTTATTCTCAAATCTTTTTTAATTCACGTTATAAAATGATCCCATAGACTGCAATAATATTCTATTGCAGTCTATGGCACTAGCAATCTGAAGATCACATGGATATAACATTTAAATGTTCTAAAAAAATTTAAAAAAAAACGCAACAATCCATTCCAATCACTATTTTCTCAATTTTACATATAAAAACAAATAATAAAATTAGCATTATTGTCATTACCGCTTCCAAAAATGCCTGAACTATTAAATTACAAAAATATTTTTCTAGTCACCTTGCCTCTCCTAAAAATATTAATAAAAAGTGATCATAAAACGTATGTACTCCAAAATGATAACAATAAAAAAATACAGCTCATCCCTCTCCCCAAAAAAATGCTATTACAAAGCTCTGTAGATGGAAAAATAATCCTTTTGAAAACAATATTTTTTTAATTATAGTAAAGCAAAATCAAAATTATATAAATTTGGTATCTCCATAATCGTCCTGACCGGCAAAATAAGCTTGTCATGTTATTTTTAGCATATAATGAACTTTATAAAAACAAAACCAGAAAAACCATGGTGGGAATGCATTTTTTAAAAATTTCAACTAACAATTTTTTTTTTGCTTTCAGTACAAGAATTTAAAGGGGTTGTCCGGGTTCAGAGAAGAACCCGGACATACCTGCAATTTCACCCAGGCAGCCCGCCTGAAGAGGGCATCGGAGCATCCTATGCTCCGATGCCCTCCTTTGCCCTGCGCTAATTAGCGCAGGGCAAAGGAATTTCGCCGGGTTCCGGTGACGTACCGGTCCCTGCCGGGCAGAGGCTTCCGCCCGGCAGTGAGTCGGTGACGTCATCGGCGCTGATGGACAGGCTTCAGCGCTGCCCTAGCCAGTAAAACGGCTAGGGCAGCGCTAAAGCCGGCCCATTAAGGCCGGTGACGTCACCGAACTCACTGCCGGGCGGAAGTACCCGCCCGGCAGCGAGTATTTTCAAAACAAGAGACCTTGCCCTGCGCGATCTAGCGCAGGGCAAGGGGGGGGCATCGGAGCATGAGATGCTCCGATGTCCTCTTCAGGCAGGCTGCCTGGGTGAAATTGCAGGTATGTCCGGGTTCTTCTCTGAACCCGGACAACCCCTTTAATTTAATGATTAATTAAATGGTGCCATTAAGAATACGGAATGTCCTGCAAAAATATGTCTTAATAATGCTGTATGAACAGAAAATAAAAAAAGTTTTGGGTAATGGAAGGCAGGGAAGAAAAAAACGAAGGCGCAAAATTGGCCCAGGTTAAGGGAGCGGAACACTTACTACAAAAGCAGTACATATTCATTATGTAATTTTCAGTTACTCAGGCAAATGACTACATTTCACCAAGAATGTGCCTTGTAAACAAATACCTGAAGTACTAAACCAAATAAGCATAATTAGAAACCAGCGTCTTTCAAGCATATTGCTTTAAAGCTTTAGTACAATAGTTGTCCAGAAAGTTAATAGTTTGTTGCTATTGCAATGCAAAATGGCCATTTTCATTCCAGTTAATTAAGTGAAATTAATTTGTTATTCCTTGCAGTATTTATAGAATAGTTTTCTTAAGACGCATTTTTATTTCTCTTGGGACAAGTTTTAAAGATATCTGGAATGAAGACAAAATAATCCCAGTTCCAATTTAGCTGCTTAAATAGATGCAAATTAACCTAGTACCTGAAACATTAGATTATTCTGAAGTTCTGATGAATATGTGGCCATAGAGAAAAGGGATTACAGTTTGAGTTTGAAGACATATGAAAAAAAAAGTGCTCTACATAAATGACCAAGTACAATTCAGCAAATTATCATTAGCTTCCTGATGGACTCCTTCAGAATCCTATAGGGAATGGAAATGGAAATGTGTTTCTTTGTGTACAAAGAAAGACGTTTTCACTTTAAGTATTCTGCTTTGAAAAGTTTCGATTCATCAACTAAAGTATAAGTAGGACTTGTCTTTGCACATCTCTTTTCCTCTCCAACTTCTGCTATCTCTCTCCACACAGCCCTTTACTTTTTGAAATGAAACCAGAATTTTGTAGATTGTGCTACAAAACTAATCATGCATAGCCTTACTAATGCACAGAGCTTGGAAGGCTGTATGTTATATGTATCATGCCTATGAAATGGGTCAAGAATCAAGCTATATATGAGTCACTATGACCCAAAGTAGTAAATGTTCAGAGTTACAAAAATACTTAAATCTAGTAAAGCTAGTAAAACTTTTAGGCTGCTTTCAGATGGCTGCTGCTGCTGTCCGAGTGCTGTGCTACCTGGTCTTAAAGGGGTTGTGCAGACCATATATATTGAAGACCTATCCTCAGGATCAAGGCAGTGGAGTGTAGTGACAAGTACTCGCTCCATTCACTTGAATAGAGCGAGTACTTGTAATTACACTATGCTACCGCTGCAGATGAGACTATGGGCAGTGTATTGAACAGGAAGCAGTGCCTCCTCATCAAACAGCTGAGGATCAGATATTGATGACCTATCCTGATTGTAGGTAATCAATATATATGGCCTGCACAACCCCTTTAACACTGACCAAATCATCTGTATGGATATATTGTTAACTTTCTGCAAATCAGAGAATATTCTAAGTTTCACCTATTTTCCTCATTCATTCAAATGAATGGGTCTACAGGAAAAGGAGCTGGCATGTGGGCTCCATCTCTGTGCGGTCTGTTTAAAAACAAATCCATGTTTCTGCAGGAACACATAAAAGTTTCCTATTGCTCATCTGCCAGGGGCTTTATGGTAAAAGTATTCACATACAACGGGGTAGAGATCAGTTAATGATGATTTCTTATTATTGATGAGCAAATTTCTTTAACCTTCATTCAGAATAGATTTGGTCAAATTGGTCAAGAATTTGAATAAAAAAGTGATCTAGTTCTCTGGAAAAGGTGTGGATGACATTCTGGGGTCTCCTAGGGCTGAATGCAACTCATCTCAAGCTTATTAATGCTAAGCCAGCATTAATAATCTTAAAGTGACAGCGACATATAAGGCTATAGGTAAAGCCTTGACAGGAAAACTCATTAATATTTAGTATATGTAGCCTTAGCATAGTGTGTAATGGGGCCTCACCACCATTGTCAGCCCTGCAAGTGGTGGCAACCAGTCCTTTTGACACTCTAGGACATGTTGCTGGCGACCATTTTAAATAATTCCCGGAGAACCTATTTAAAAAAAAACAAACTGCCACCTTTTGACAACAAAAACCTGCCTATGTGTATACACACACTGCCTGAGGTCAAGTGATCCTCATTCTTCATCTTTTCTGCATTCTGATGTGAAAGATGGCTGAGGGCATTGAAAAATGTGCCCATATGAAAGCACCAAAAATTTGGATTGAACCCGGAAAGTTCAGTAAAATTTGATTTGTTTAGAAGCAATTTCCTCGTCTCTATTTACTACTAATTCTATCACAGCACTGAACTTTTTCCACTGGAATTTGAATAATCATCTTCCTGTTCCTCATCTGAAAGTGACCCTGCACTCCCAACTCTCCTTTTTTTTCTTAATGTGGATGGTGGTCTTCACCTTTGCAAAATAATAAGCCAGCCAATAGATCTATGATCACCATTAATAACCCATTCAGTGCCACAATCAATCTTGATCACAGTACTGACAAAGGGAGGGGAACATGGGGGAACTCTCTGTCACCTTCCTGCCTTCACTGCTTCTGGCGATATTATTTGGATGGCCGTTACCTAACAAAAGCCTGCAGGACTGTCCAGTAATAATGCTAAAAACATTATAAAATGAGAGTGGCATGCCCTGAATTAATTTTTATGGGACTTCCAAAAATAGCCGAGCCAGCGCTCTGCTTTTTCTGGCAGTCCTACAGAAATGGAGGGTGGCTGCTCTCTGCAAACTTTGGGGGTCCCATTCTAGAGACAGGTGTGGGTCCCAGAGTTGAAACACACACCTGTCTGACATTGGTGGCATATGCTTACTATATGCCACCAATGTCTCGGATGAGGCAACCACCTACTTTTTTAGGAATCTAATAGAGGGGTCTTCTTGAAGATCCTCATCAATTAGCCAGAGCAGAGAGCATCCACATTAGAATCTCTTGTTTCTGGAGGACCTACTCAGACCTGTTTAATATATAATTTTCACTGTAGTAGCACTGTTAAGGAATGCAACTAGCATAAAGTCCAAGGAACCGCCTGTGACATGTATACCCCTTTATTTGGAGCATATAGCCCAAAAACAATCTGCCGCTCTTTTGCACTAAATAAAAGGCTTATTCTTCAGTTGGCAATGTCTTGGATGATTCATGCTATTGGATTTAGGTGGAACCCACACCCCCAAGATACCACACCAAAAATTAGCCTGGTGTACATGCCACACATTATCATAGTACTTCAAAGGAATGTGCTGCCTGCGTCCCACACAGAATAAAGTTCATCAAAGGGGTCCCAACAATTGGGAATCTCTGTGATCAGTTTATTGGAGGGCTCTTCTAACAAAAAGTGCTTGTATAAAGTGGATTATCCCTTAAAGGTCTTATTTCTTGAAGGAGTAGCCTAACTGAAATTAAGTGCTGATGTCCTAATGGGATAACAGAAGGACAGAATTGTTCTGGTGTAGATTGCAACGCAGAACTGAAGGTCTATGAACAAATATGATTCACGACTGTGCCAATGTTTGTAAAGTGCAGATGGTGAACTGAAGCAAACAACTTTTAAAGGCTATGCGTACATTTGCACTGATTTGTTCATAAGGTATTTGCTTCTTGAATGCAAAATTAAAGGGTGTCTTTCACCTGTTTTTCACCTATATAACTAAGAGCACTGCCCCACAGAAGATTGCATACACATCCCAAACATACCTGTGTGCACTATGTGATGATATTCACATGTCCAGGAAAAGCACTTTTATTCTGCTGGAAAACAGCTTTCCTCCCGACTCAATTTCTAACAGCTATATCTTCTGATATACTGCTGTGATTTTGGTATTATTTGAAAGCTTGGAACGTCAGCTTTCAAAGAAGGTCAGAACCATTTTTCTATCTGCTACCAATCCCAAGATATGAGCAGCTAAATCCGCCCTTCCCCTCTTCAGTCTGGTTTACTTTGAGCACGTGCAGCAGCAGAGCTGGGCACTTGGGAGCTGTTTTCCTGCAGAATAAAAGTGCTTTTCCTGGACATGGAATACAGACACACAGTGCACACAGATATGTTTGGGATGTGTTTTCAATGTTCTGTGGGGTACTGCTGTTAGTTATATAGGTGAAAAACTGGTGAAAGACTCCCTTTAAAGTAATTATTCACTCTTTTATAAGTGACGGTCAAGTCGGCCATCACTATATGATCGGCAGGGGTGAGACACCCACACCAATAAACTGTTCTGTGGCAGCTCCAGTGCTGGTAGTGGCAAGGAGTGTTGGATACAGTGATGACATATCCTGAAGATAGGCCATCACTTGTAAAGGAGTGAAAAAACCCTTTAAGCAATTTTCTAAATAGCCTTCATTAAAAGTTTACTTCCATTTTGCTTCTGCAGAGTGCAAGTAACTTCTGCAGCAACTACTCTCTCTGTTCGTCTGTCAGTGTAGAAACAGCAGCTGGTAGGGGGTGGATAAACATGGCAGATCAGAGTAAGGAGATGGGGAAGGCAGCAGCAACCTGAACACACAGGTGCTGAATGTATTGCTGGAAAGGAAACACATAGGCATGCACTATGACCTGATGCTGTGTGACGTCAGGTCACAGTGATGTGCTAGGCCAGCAGACGACCAGGAAGCAGTGAGTGTCAGTACCATCCCTAGCAGGAAAGGTATGTTCATTAATTTATTTTTTTTTTGTTTAATGAAGCTGAGGTTTGATCTGAGGTCTACTGGAGCTTGGGGTTCTGATATGAGCTCTGAGGAGGAATTCGGATCTAATCTGAGCTCTGAGGAAAAATGGGGATCTGATACAGAGGTCTGATAGAGCTTGGGGGTCTGATCTGATGTCTTATGGAGCTTGCGGGTCTTATCTGAGGTCTGATGGAGTTTGGAGTCTGATGGGGGTCTGATTTAAGGTCTGGAGAGGTATGGAGGTCTGATACAGAGGTCTGATGGAGGTTGGGGGGTCTGATAGAAGTCTGATTGGATGTCTGATGGAGCTTGGGTGTCTGATCTGAGGTCTGATGAAAAATACGGTATATCGAAATAATTTTTTTCCATGTCAAAGGTATCCGTAGCCTTAATGACAGAAAATGTCAGCCATTTTCAGAAAGCAAATGCAATAATAGCAGTTGGGGCATGCTTTCTCATTATTATTATTATTATTATTATTATTATAGTGCCATTCATTCCATGGCACTGTACATATGAAAAGGGGTACTTTATTAATAGTTGTTCTGTTGGGACTGTGTCTCTTTAACAAAATTACAGTAACTAACACCAAAATAATTATGCCTAGGTGGGAGTTATTTGTAATGACAAGCAGTCTACACTTTGAACTTTTTATTTGAATTACTTGAATCAGTAAACTCACTTCATTAAACAGAATAAAAAATACCTCACACACACATTAATATGATAAATTGCTAGTTGCAGCATGTTTTAAATTCAGTGCGTTCTGCTGCATCATAATGAATTACTAGAAGCAACCTGTGGTGACTCGCTTTAAATATTCAATTATTAAGAAAGTTAAGAAATCAAAGAAATATGACACATTCGGGCCCAAATCAAAGATTAAAGTAATGATAATTTAGCTTTCTTGTAGGGCAGTATACATTAAGTTCTGCAATTCACAAAATGTTACCTATATTTTTTTCTACTATTTATGTAGCATAGTAATATATATATATATATATATATATATATATATATATATATATACAGTACAGACCAAAAGTTTGGACACACCTTCTCATTCAAAGAGTTTTCTGTATTTTCATTTCACACTGAAGGAATCAAAACTATGAATTAACACATGTGGAATTATATACTTAACAAAAAAGTGTGAAACAACTGAAAATATGTCTTATATTCTAGGTTCTTCAAAGTAGCCACCTTTTGCTTTGATTACTGCTTTGCACACTCTTGCCATTCTCTTGATGATCTTCGAGAGGTAGTCACCTGAAATGGTTTTCACTTCACAGGTGTGCCCTGTCAGGTTTAATAAGTGGGATTTCTTGCCTTATAAATGGGGTTGGGACCATGAGTTGTGTTGGGCAGAAGTCAGGTGGATACACAGCTGATAGTCCTACTAAATAGACTGTTAGAATTTGTATTATGGCAAGAAAAAAGCAGCTAAGTTAAGAAAAACGAGTGGCCATCATTACTTTAAGACATGAAGGTCAGTCAGTCCGAAAAATTGGGAAAACTTTGAAAGTATCCCCAAGTGCAGTCGCAAAAACCATCAAGCCCTACAAAGGAACTGGCTCACATGAGGACCGCCCCAGGAACGGAAGACCAAGAGTCACCTCTACTGTGGAGGATAAGTTCATCCGAGTCACCAGCCTCAGAAATCGCAGGTTAACAGCAGCTCAGATTAGAGACCAGGTCAATGCCGAACAGAGTTCTAGCAGCAGACACATCTCTACAACAACTGTTAAGAGGAGACTGTGTGCAGCAGGCCTTTACGGTAAAATAGCTGCTAGGAAACCACTACTAAGGACAGGCAACAAGCAGAAGAGACTTGTTTGGGCTAAAGAACACAAGAAATGGACATTAGACCAGTGGAAATCTGTGCTTTGGTCTGATGAGTCCAAATTTGAGATCTTTGGTTCCAACCACCGTGTCTTTGTGCGACGCAGAAAAGGTGAACGGATGGACTCTACATGCTGGTTCCCACCATGAAGCATGGAGGAGGAGGTGTGATGGTGTGGGGGTGCTTTGCTGGTGACACTGTTGGGGATTTATTCAAAATTGAAGACATACTGAACCAGCATGGCTACCACAGCATCTTGCAGCGGCATGCTATTCCATCCGGTTTGTGTTTTGTTGGACCATCATTTATTTATCAACAGGACAATGACGCCAAACACACCTCCAGGCTGTGTAAGGGCTATTTGACCAAATAGGAGAGTTATGGGGTGCTACGCCAGATGACCTGGCCTCCACAGTCACCAGACCTGAACCCAATCGAGATGGTTTGGGGTGAGCTGGACCGCAGAGTGAAGGTAAAAGGGCCAACAAGTGCTAAGCATGTCTGGGAACTCCTTCAAGTCTCTTGGAATACCATTTCAGGTAACTACCTCTTGAAGTTCATCAAGAGAATGCCAAGAGTGTGCAAAGCAATAATCAAAGCAAAGGTGGCTACTTTGAAGAACCTAGAATTAGAGATGAGCTAATCTATTTGCCACTTCGTAGATTTGTATAGAATCTTGGGATTCTTCAGCTGCGAAGCGAATCCAAATATTAGGTGATTCGCTTCGCTTTTGTACGCATTCGCTGTGTAGTGTGTCCTATAAATTATATGCTACTCTACGTATAATTTAGTTACTCTATACACTGTTGCGTACGAATTCAATTCAGCGATGCAGACTCCTCCCTGGTAGTTCCGCCCCTTTCTCCAGCGCGGGAGGATGACGAGGCAACTCAGGAAATTAAGTTGCGCATTCGTGCGCCTCATCCCTTTTTTCCAATTTTCAGGTTATTTGGGGAGCCCCTTGAAAGAGGGTTTTTTAAGGAACCTTTGCTGCTTTTTTTACCCATTTGGATTACAATTTTACCTATGTGGATTACAAATTGCGACTGAGTTTGGGACTCTGCTCCAGTTCTATGACAAGCGTCAGAAAAAAAGAGACTTAAACGTGTCCATGAGCATACTAGGTAGGTGATATTTAAAATGTTTATATTATACCTATAATAATGTATTTGCACTTTACCATATATATGTCTCGAATATTCGCTCTGCCTCTGAGGAGTGCACGCCGCGACCTCTCCTCGTACGTGCCTGCGTATTACGTAATCGCTTAGACAATAGTACGCTGAGATTCGTAAGCTATTTGTACGCTCATGCGTACGTCTTCTAAGAAGTTGCGTACATTTTGTGAATGAACGTTTGTTATTAGTGAGCGAATGTTCGCTAATAGCACATAATAACGTATATTTTGTACGCAAATACAACAAATCTATTTGTCGAATATACGAATTTTAGGAAAAGTTCGGCGAATGTTTGGCGAATAATTTTTTGAATGATTCGCTCATCTCTACCTAGAATATAAGACATATTTTCAGTTGTTTCACACTTTTTTGTTAAGTATATAATTCCACATGTGTTAATTCATAGTTTTGATGCCTTTAGTGTGAATCTACAATTTTCATAGTCATGAAAATACAGAAAACTCTTTGAATGAGAAGGTGTGTCCAAACTTTTGGTCTGTACTGTGTGTATATATATATATATATATATATATATATATCTACAGTATATATACCACTTTTGCACAAAGCATTAAAAAAATCTTGTCATTGTGTCACCATTTTCTGACAGCCATATATATATTTTTTTTCTGCTGATTGTCTTGTGTGGGGGCTCTTTTTTTGCAGGATGATTTGACATTTTCAATGGTTCCATTTTGGGGTACATAGTACTTTTTTACTACTCGCTATTACCCTTTTTGTAAGGAAAGGTAACAAAATGGCAGTTTTTTTTACAGCATTCACCTGAATTAGATGTTTTTATAGAGCAGATAATTACGGATGAACCGATACCTAATATTACTCAATAAAAGCATTTTCTGAGAGCCATATTTTTTTTTATTTTTGTGTCAAATGTCTTGTATAGGGGCTCATTTTGTGGAATAAGGAAAAGTGACCATAAAATGGCTATTATTTTTTTATGGCATTCATCTGACAGGGTAGATCATGGGATGTTTTTAAAGAACCGATCATTTTTTTTTACAAATTTTATGTGTTTATTATGGAAAAAAAGAGCATTTTTGTTTCTTTTTTACTTGAAACTTTTATTTTTTATTACGAAAAATACTTTACTTTATTTTTGTCCCACTGTGGGGGATCTTTTCCCCTCTACAATGCATTACATGTGTATTATAAGGCATTGACTGTCAGTGTATTACCAGTGTCATACAGTGCTGGCCAAAAGTATTGGCACCCCTGCAATTCTGTCAGATAATACTCAATTTCTTCCAAAAAAGGTTTGCAATCACAAATGCTTTGGTAATAATATCTTCATTTAATTTGTCTTCAATGGAAAACCACAAAAAGAATTGTCAAAAAGCCAAATTGGATATAATTCCACACCAAACATAAAAAAGGGGGTGGACAAAAGTATTGGCACCCTTTGAAAAATCATGTGATGCTTCTCTAATTTGTGTAATTAACAGCACCTGTTACTTACCTGTGGCACATAACAGGTGGTGGCAATAACTAAATCACACTTGCAGCCAGATGAAATGGATTAAAGTTGACTCAACCTCTGTCCTGTGTCATTGTGTGTACCACATTGAGCATGGAGAAAAGAAAGAAGACCAAAGAACTGTCTGAGGACTTGAGAAGTAAAATTGTGAGGAAGCATGAGCAATCTCAAGGCTACAAGTCCATCTCCAAAGACCTGAATGTTCCCGTGTATACCGTGCGCAGTGTCATCAAGAAGTTTAAAGCCCATGGCACTGTGGCTAACCTCCCTAGATGTGGACGTAAAAGAAAAATTGACGAGAGATTTCAACGAAAGATTGTGCGGATGGTGGCTAAAGAACCTCGACTAACATCCAAACAAGTTCTAGCTGCCCTGCAGTCCGAGGGTACAACAGTGTCAACCCGTACTATCCGTTGGCATCTGAATGAAAAGGGACTCTATGGTAGGATATCCAGGAAGACCCCACTTCTGACCCAGAGACATAAAAAACCCAGGCTGGAGTTTGCCAAAACTTACCTGAGAAAGCCAAAAACTTTTTGGAAGAATGTTCTCTGGTCAGATGAGACAAAAGTAGAGCTTTGTGGGAAAAGGCATCAACATAGAGTTTACAGGAAAAAAAAAAGAGGCCTTCAAAGAAAAGAACACGGCCCCTACAGTCAAACATGGCGGAGGTTCCCTGATGTTTTGGGGTTGCTTTGCTGCCTCTGGCACTGGACTGCTTGACTGTGTGCATGGCATTATGACGTCTGAAGACTACCAACAAATTTTGCAGCATAATGTAGGGCCCAGTGTGAGAAAGCTGGGTCTCCCTCAGAGGTCATGGGTCTTCTGGCAGGACAATGACCCAAAACACACTTCAAAAAGCACTAGAAAATGGTTTGAGAGAAACCGCTGGAGACTTCTAAAGTGGCCAGCAATGAGTCCAGACCTGAATCCCATAGAACACCTGTGGAGAGATCTCAAAATGGCAGTTTGGAGAAGGCACCCTTCAAATCTCAGGGACCTGGAGCAATTTGCCAAAGAAGAATGGTCTAAAATTGTAAGAAACTCATTGATGGTTACCGGAAGCGGTTGTTCGCAGTTATTTTGTCTAAAGGTTGTGCTACCAAGTATTAGGCTGAGGGTGCCAATACTTTTGTCCGGCCCATTTTTGGAGTTGTGTGTAAAATGATCAATTATTTGACTTTTTTGTCATTCTCTTTTGTGTTTTTTCATTGCAAGCAAAATAAATTAAGATATTATTACCAAAGCATTTGTGATTGCAATCATTTTCTGGAAGAAATTGAGCATTATCTGACAGAATTGCAGGGGTGCCAATACTTTTGGCCAGCACTGTACATTTACAGTCTTCCCCCTGGCTGGGTCTCACAGGCTTCTGTAGAAGGCAAGCCCTAATGCCTGTGGAAGGCAGCTCGATGTCACAGCAGCCCAGGGACCTGATGGGGACAAGGACAGATCACCCTCCCTCCACACAGCCCATACATGCCTCAGTAGGCATTAAAGCGTTGGCATTGGTGTATTCACTGATGCAGGTGTATACAGCAGGGGCTTAGCTGTCAGGAACAGCTCCTGCACCCGCCTGATCAGCGCAGCATACCTGTACGGTGGCTGATGGGAAGTCGCTTCCCGCTAAGCCATACATGTATGGTGAATGTCAGGAATGGGTTAAAGGTGTTTCCCGAGACATTTATATTGATGGCCTATCTTCTAGATAAGTGGGAGTATGACAATCAGGATCCCTGCCAATCAGCTGTTCGAGAAGGCATCGGCATTGGCAGTAGTGCCGCGGCCTTCTCACAACTTAGCCTACGCCATGTGACGCCACATTCATCAGTCACATGACCTAGGCAGAGTTCATCCCCACTTAAGTGAGTGGGGCTGAATTGCTATACCAAGCACAGCAATGTACGGCATGGTGCTTGGTGAGCTGATAGAAGGCTGTAGTGCTACTGCGAGTCCTAGGTATTGGACTACCACTGATCAGGTACTGATAACCTATTCAGAAGAAAGGTCATCAGTATAAAAGTCTTGGAAAACCCATTAAGACTATGTACAAACTTGCTTCATTTTACAATTTTAGTGGAGTTGGAGCAATAAAAATTGGTTGCGACGGTGGACATACCTGCAAAAATAATTGAAAGAAAATTTGCAGCCCTTTCAGTTCTTGGGGTGTCATAGAGAGAGTACATATAGCCCCTTTAACCCCCCTTAATGATCAAACCTATTAAAGCCCTTATGATGTAAATTGTCGGTTCAGCAGCCACAACTTTTTCTTTTTTTTTTTTTATCAAAGTGACATACTTTATACAAATATGTTATTTTTTTAAACCTATAATAACACTTTATTTTATACTAAATCTTATGTTCATTGTAAGTTTTAGTATTTACTAGTGTATACTAGTGTTAGGAACTAAGTTATCAAAAAGTCACACATCTGCTCTAGGGCGGCAAGAGACATCCGTGCATGACTTATTCTATGACAATCTAAAAAAAGACCCAGAGTAAGAAGGTGTTTTGGTGGTCATTAAAGGGTTAAGGGAATCTTTTAGACTATTGCTATATTTTGCCCATCTGTCTAGTGATAGTATACGACAGTTAGTGTTTAATTAATAATCCCGGCTGAATGCTCTTTTTTACGGTTAATGACTAATAGCTTTTCTTAGAGGCTTGTGGACAGTGACAAATTCAGTGGTTAGTAACGTCCTTCTGGAAAAGACGCATTGTATTAAATATTAACCACAAGATGATTTATTTCTTTTTGTATGATAAATAATTGTTAATAACTGAACTTTTGGGCCAAAGGAAAAACTTGAACCCTGTGCAACCTTCACACTTCACACTAATTTCTCCACTGGGTCCGAGCACATACGCCAATCATATTATAGAGAGATGTATGCTCTATAGCAAAAATGAAGATCAGTAAGCATTTCCATGCTGGATTGGAATTTACGGTATGTTTTGAAAATGTGGTCAATGGGAGCGCAATGATAACTTTTCATACAAGTGAATTTGCTTTATTTAAACTCTAGCCTCACTGAAATGTTTATTTGCTCACTACATTCTTTTAATTTATAGCACTGCTGTTTTCCAATTACAGTGGCTCTTACTGAGAAACCACTCCAGATGGCTTACCATTTTACCATTTATTATTTTAAAGTATTCATGGGAATAAACGCTGAATGTGTATACGTTTCAACAATAATTTAATAACTTTCACTGCCTTTGGAAGATGTTAAAAACAAAAATAATAAATAATGTTTTATTAGTGTAACGGCTGATAAAAGACTGAAGGTATTCACAACCGGCAGTGATTAATCTCCATACACGGCAAACAACCATGGTGCAGCCAATCCGCACAAAATAGATGGCAGTGCGGCGACCACTGTCAGGACTGGGAGAAAAAGCAAAGGCATGTGGGTTGAGCCACCTGCTGGTATATTAGTGTATTGATCGACCACCCCTATGTCTTTAAAGTGGGTGTGTGATGGCCGTTGCAATCCACCTGCCTATATGGGGAAAAAAGGAAGACCCAGGGGATTCTAATACACAATCCATTCTGGGACTATTGGGTCAATGCCCAAAATAAATCCCCACTAGTGGGGGTGTGGTGATACCTGCTGTGTGTTCACACAGTCCTATGTACTTCCTGTACCCCACCAAGTTCTGAAGTAGCCCACATTGATTTGGTTGCACGAGTACAGTCAAAGGGGATACTGACAACCTCCTAATAAAGTGCCTTCAATATTGCTTGACGTGTTTCCATAGTAATTGAAAATGCAGTCAGGAGGGAGACCGCAGCACTGTTGATGTTCAGCGCCATCCGGCACTAGGATGGCGTCCACCGATTTTACCATAATTCATCCACCAATCTGCATCACTTACTCATTAACCCAGTTAGGACCACACTAGAGATGGACAAAATGACCACAACAGTTTCAACCTCCATCTTCTGTAGAAATAAAGTCATTGCATTATAGTGTCACTTAATATGCCGCTTGGGGACACATCACCAGAGACATTTAATTGGGTTCAAGTTAATTTTAATTTTTTTTAAATATACTGATAGAAACACATTATCAGTATACTCTGAGCTGAAAAATGATGATAATGTGATACAATCTTGATAATCAGCTTAAAAAAAGCAAGGATTTTTTTACATTTTTTTAATGAATGGTGGGAAAAAAAGTTTCCTATTTTTATGAACTGCCTAAGAATTTATTGATAAATAGGAACCCTTCATTAACCTTTCACTCTGGTCAATAGAAGAGCTGAACAGAGCCTGAAACAATCAATCTCTTGTTAAGTGAGTTTGGGAAAGAGGACCTTTCACTTTCCTGCCATGTCTGTTTTCATGTACGTAGTTACTAACTGACATGTCAGGAGAGGTAACAAGACATCTTTAAAGGTATTGCTCATTACATTTTTCTCGGAAAGTAATTCTTATGGTAAAAATAATCATTTGGTGGTCAATTCTTTTGGTACAGAGCAATAATCCTCCAGCCCACTAAGAGTTTAATTTTAAAAAATACTGTCAGTCAAGTAAAAAAGGTGCAAACAGGTTGATCAAAGCTGCATACAGTGCTTTGAGAAAGTATTCGGCCCCCTGGAACTTTTCAACCTTTTGCCACATTTCAGGCTTCAAACAAAAAGATATAACATTTTAAATTTTTGGTGAAGAATCACCAACAAGTGGGTCACAAGTGTGAAGTGGAACAAAATTTATTGGACCATTAAAACTTTTTTTGTAATAATAAAACTGAAAAGTGTGGTGTGCAAAATTATTCGGCCCCCTTGCATTAATACCTTGTTGCGCCACCTTTTGCTGCGATTACAGCTGCAAGTCGCTTGGGGTATGTCTCTATCAGTTTTGCACATCTAGAGACTGAAATTCTTGCCCATTCTTCCTTGCAAAACAGCTCGAGCTCTTTGAGGTTGGATGGAGAGCATTTGTGAACAGCAGTTTTCAGCTCCTTCCACATATTCTCAATTGGATTCAGGTCTGGGCTTTGACTAGGCCATTCTAAGACCTGGATACATTTGTTTTTGAACCATTCCATTGTAGATTTTGCTTTATGTTTGGGATCATTGTCTTGTTGGAAGATAAATCTCCATCCTAGTCTCAAGTCTTTTGCAGACTCCAACAGGTTTTCATCCAGAATGGTCCTGTATTTGGCTCCATGATGAAAAGCAGGCCCAAACCATGATGCTGCCACCACCATGTTTGACAGTGGGGATGGTGTGTTCAGGGTCATGAGCTGTGTTGCTTTTACGCCAAACATATCGTTTTGCATTGTTTCCAAAAGTTCGATTTTGGTTTCATCTGACCAGAGCACCTTCTTCCACATGTTTCATGTGTCTCCCAGGTGGCTTGTAGCAAACTGTATACGAGACTTTTTATGGATATCTTTGAGAAATGGCTTTCTTCTTGCCACTCTTCCATTAAGGCCAGATTTGTGAAATGTTCGACTGATTGTTGTGCTATGGACAGACTCTCCCACCTCAGCTGTAGATCTCTGCAGTTCATCCAGAGTGATCTTGGGCCTCTTGGCTGCATCTCTGATCAGTCTTCTCCTTGTTTGAGATTAAAGTTTAGAGGGACGGCCGGGTCTTGGTAGATTTGCAGTGGTCTGATACTCCTTCCATTTCTATATGATCGCTTGCACAGTGCTCCTTGGGATGTTTAAAGCTTGGGAAATCTTTTGGTAACCAAATCCGGCTTTAAAGTTCTCCACAACAGTATCACGGACCTGCCTTGTGTGTTCCTTGGTCTTCATGATGCTCTCTGTGCTTTAAACAGAACCATGAGACTATCACAGAGCAGGTGCATTTATACGGAGACTTGATTACACAGAGGTGGATTCTATTTATCTTCATCAGTCATTTAGGACAACATTGGATCATTCAGAGATCCTCAATGAACTTCTGGAGTGAGTTTTCTGAACTGAAAGTAAATGGGCCGAATAATTTTGCACGGTCAACTTTTCAGCTTTATTATTAGAAAAAAGTTTAAATGATCCAATAAATTTCGTTCCACTTCACAATTGTGACCCACTTGTTGATTCTTCACCAAAAATTTAAATTGTTATATCTTTTTGTTTGAAGCCTGAAATGTGGCAAAAGGTTGAAAAGTTCCAGGGGGCCGAATACTTTCGCAAGGCACTGTACATCTGTACCATATATCAATGGGATTCACTTGTGGTATCTTTGGCCCACCAACATTTTTACTGTGCATGAGGACTGGAGGGTTGATTTGCCACACTGAAGAAATAAATTACCATAAGGGCATTCTATGTGTGGCCCTCATAGCAGCGCTATATAAGTGCGTAAAATAAATAAATAAAATCCACACCAAAAATGCATATATATCCGTATTATTTATTTTATTTTTTAGGTGCATTATTTTTTTGTTTTTATCTGGCTTTTGGTGCTGTTTTGATGCAGAGTTTCTGCAGATCTCACCCTTTCAGTGAAAAGGATACAATCCGCACAAGACAAATGCAACAACAATTGACATGCAGCAGATTTTAAAATCCACACAGCAGGTCAATTTCCACACCTAAGAACAAAACAAAAAGTGTACATGAGATGTATTTAATCTCATACACTTTGTTGGTACTGTATTAGGCTACTTTCACACTTGCAGTAGCCTTTTCCAGCAGGCTGTTCCGGTAAAACATGCTGCGTTTTTTGTCTGGCTGCCTCTCGGCTTGCTCGCTGTGCTATGGCCAGACATCCGGCCCACTCCCACTATAGTGAATGGGGCTGCATCGGATTTCTGGCGGAACGGTGAACTTGCGGTAGCACGGATGGGAACAGCCTGTCAGAATGAGCTACCGCAAATGTGAAAGTAGCCTTACACTGTAGTTTTTCAGCACGAACATTCACACTGAAAAAACATTTGTAATCTGCATTGTGTACTGGTACCCAATTAGTACAGATTGTGCAATGCCAAGTAACACTTCCCCTTAGAAAGTAATTTTCACATATACAGTCGATTTTTACAAAATCAATTAACAAAGTACTCCTTGTGTAGCCTCCTTTCTTTTTGCCAAATTGCATTAAAGATCAATTATCACTCCTCCGCTCTGCTGAACTATGTGTTAACAGGTAGAATCATGCATAATGCACACTTGAAATCTCCAAGTTGTTTTTAAAGAAGCACTCCCACAAAAATGTTTGTTCTGGCCCGTTAGAAGTACCTGATGTAAATTGTAGTAAACATAATACTCCTATCAGTGACTGTAGTTCTGAGTTATCCACTCTTGTGTGTGGACTGGAATTCAGTTTCTCTACTCATTCCTATGGGAATGACATTGAGACTTTCATAGAAATGTCAGTTGGAGAGTCAGAGCATCGGTCACATAACACAGCTGAAGACAGTGTCGAACTGGGGTGCCTAGGGCCCACCAGTAAAATTCATTCTGAGGGCCCACTGTACAGCTACATGCAAATAATACCTGAACACAGAGCGATAGACAGCAATAAGACACTCAAGATGATTGATTATGGGAGTCCTTGCAACAACTTGGCTGGCTGGCCTGCGTCTATTCCTAGAAGTCATTTAAGCCACCCAATGCATCTGTAATCATAAACTTGGTAGTTTGTTTAATAATCTAACCATTTTATAAACATGGATACAGGCTGGTTGAGATGCTGTGCTAGGGGACTGTGGACCCACCTTTGTCTGGGGCCCACTGAGGGATTCACCTGTTCCCCTGTGGGCCAGTCTGAGCCTGAGTGAAGACCAGGAAGGAGTAAATACCTTACTTTCACTGGTAAGATTCCATTCACTTCAATTTACATCATGTACCTTTCTAATAGGCCAGATAATAAAATGTTTGTGGGAGTGCTTCTGTAATGTCTACATGAACAGTAAATGAAATACCTTTGCTCCACAGTTCATCTAAAAGGTTTTTGTCCAGTGGTTGATTGAGAATAATAAGTCCACATTTCAAGTGTTCTGTAAGAAATTGGAAAGATTTTACTTTTCAAGAACATAAAGAACTGGGCAGAAACACAAATCAATAAATTAAATGTGATTGCATGTAAGAATGGGAAGGTCTATCAAATATATGGAAATATTTCTTGTATACGTCATCTTATGGCATACTGGCACTGCAAAGCAAAGCCTAATTGGATTAACAACTTCCATTTGAAGTGTCAGCCATATAAAATGTGCTGTGTCTTTTAACTCAAATGCTTATGGTGCTATTTGTAGTTAAATGGAAATATCTCTAACACAGAAAATGAAAGATCTAATTTGTGATGTCTCAAAGATATAATGATCATAACTAAGTTTCCATATCTTTTGAAAAAGGGTCTGCTTTTTCCCCAGAACCAGCATCACTTCTATCCATGGGCTGTTTGGTATTGGAGTTTATCACCATTCAAATATATAGGACTCAGCTGTATGACCAGACAAAGCCCATGGACAAGAGTGGTCTTGTTTCTGGTAATATGATTTATTTTTTTTTCTAATCAAGGAGAATCAATTAAAACAATTTACCAGTTTTTGGGATATACATAGAAGATGGGGATCTTCTTCAAAATTGCACTTCTTTCTCCAACAACATCTAGGTGGTGAAAGAAGGGCACAACATTTGTTTATTCTTGTTACCAGGAACCCCCCCAACCTTCTACCTCGTGGTTGCAGTGCCAGTACACAAAGGCAGTACTGCTTTATTGTGCAGGAATAGGAAATGTAGGAAACTCCCGTGGGCCCTGAACTTTATTTCAATACAAGAAAAGCATACATGCAAAATTTTGCCATCCCTTGTTAAAATTACTGTAATGTTAATAGTTAAGCAAGTTGAAGATGAAATGATCTCCAAATAGCATAAAGTTAAAGATGAAAGACATATTTTAACATTTTAAGCCATATCAGTGTATTATTTTGGTTTTGTACAATTTTAGAGTGCAAAAAAGAAGGAAGTACCTTACAAAAGTAAGGGAATCCAAGGAGATTTGAGAGCTCTGATAACTATTTGAGACCTTAAAGCCTGTTAGGGTTAAAGCTTGTTCACATTCATCATTAGGAAATGCCAGATGATGCAGATTTCAAAGCTTTATAAATACCCAAACTCCTCTAACTTTGTCCCAAAAAACGAGTTCTTCTAAGCAACTGCTGGAAAAAAAGTTTCTTATTTTTATGGACTGCCTAGGAACTTATTGACAAATAGGAACCCTTCAATAACCTTTCATGCTGGTTCATAGAAAAAGCTAAACAGAGCCTAAAACAATCAATCTCTTGGCAAGTGAGTTTGGTAAAGAGGACCTTTCACCTTCCTACCATAGCTGTTTTAGTAACTACTTGCATTACCAACATACTGTAATAATTTTGGAGCGTCTATCTTTATTACTGTATGTTGTGCCATTCTTCTCTTCTTCTTTTACTTGAAGTTTCTAAATTAATTGCCAGCAGTCTGCGATAAAAGTCCAACTGGGTGTTACCAGTGTGGGTGTATAGTCTGTATAGTCTGCCACTGGTAGCATTGATTTCATAGTTTCAGACTATACATGAACCCCCCTCCCCCCTGTAACACACAGTTGGATCTTTATTGCAGACTCCTGGCAATTAATTCATAACCCTCAAGAAGAAATAATAGAAGAATGGTACAACGTAGAGGCACAAGAATAGATTCTCCAGACTTGTTATTACATGGGGAATTCATGCAGTTAATAAAACAGACAATGTCAGGAGAGGTAACAAGTCATCTTTAAAGACATTGCTCATTATATTTTCCCTGGAAAGTAATTCTTATGGTAAAACTAATCATTTGTTGGTCAATTCTTTTGGTATAGACAGATCAATGATCCTCCAGCCTACTAAGAATGTAATTTGAAAAAAATACTGTCAGTCCAAATAGGTTGATCAAAGCTGTATTGTCATGATGACATACCATGCCTACCAATGTCTTGCAGACTTCACTCTCACTGGGAAAATTGGAACCAGTAGTCAGTAAACTGTCTTTCAGCACTGGGAGAGTTAATCCTTTCCTCCTGCCTCTGTCCAGGTGCTGGCTAAGTTGCTGATTAGTCTCCCTATTTAGCTCATGTGTGGTTCCACCTCCTTACCAGAGCTTTGAGGTTGTCTAGTCTGTAGTAACTAATTTTATACACTTTGCTAGTACTGTAATACACTGCAGTTTTTCTGCATGAAAATTGGCACTGAAAAACATGCATAATTTACATTGTGTGTAGGCACCTTAATAGTGCAGATTGTGCAATGACAAGTAAAACATCTCTTTAGAAACTAATATTTCACATATAGATTTGTACAAAGTCGATTAACAGAGTTTTAGCCTAGAAAGGATTAGTTAAGATTGCTTCAGAGTTGTCTACTGTGTTGTTCTACTGTTCCACAACATCTGCACAAACATGGCCTTCATGGAAGAGTCATCAGAAGAAAACCTCTCCTGCATCCTCACCATAAAATTCAGTGTCAGACGTTTGTAAAAGAACAACTAATAGTCATTACCTATATTAACCCTTTCAGTACCGGAGGTTTTTTCGCTTATGCATTTTCGTTTTGCGCTCCCTGCCTTCAAACAGCCATAACTCTTTTATTTTTCTGTTCACATAGCTGTATGAGGGCTTGTTTTTTGCGGGACAAGTTGTACTTTCCAACGCCACCATTTAATATTGCATATGGTGCAGTGGAAAGCGGGAAAAAAATTCCAAATCAGGTGAAATTGCAAAAAAAACGCTATTCCGCTACAGTTCTACGGGTTTCTTATTTACAGCGTTCAATGTGCATTAAAACTGACCGGTTACTTTCATTCTACTGGTCAGTACGAATCCGGCAATACCTAATATGTATAGTTTTTCCTGCGTTTTGATAGTGATAAAATAATTAGAAAGTTGCCCTTTTTTTTTTTTTTTTCCTTGACATATCTTGACCCCTATAACTTTTTGGTATTTATGTGTACAGAGCTGTATGGGGGCTCATTTTTTGCGGGAAAATCTGAAGTTTTTATTGATACCATTCTGGGGTGTGTATGACTTTTTGATCACTTTTTATTTAATTTTTTTTAGAAAAAAAAAGCGACAAAAAACGGCAAATCGCCATTTGGACGCTTTTTTCCGCCACACAATTCGCCGTATTGGAATTTTTTTTTTATATTTAAAAAGTATGGGCGTTTTCAGTCACGGTGATACCCATGATGTCTATATTTATTGATATTTAGGTATTTATTTTTTAATTATACGGAAAGGGGGGTGATTTGAACTTTTATATCTTTCTTATTTTTTATATATTTTTTAACATTTTTTTAAATTTTTTTTTACAATTTGAAAGCTCAAATATGGGCTGATATATTGTGGCTTTTTTTTTTTTCTTTATGACCAAACAGGGATTTTCTAGACTCAGAAATCCAAGAATTGCTCATCTCTTATCCTGGCCTGCCATCTAGTGGCCAGAATAAGAATTGCACTTTGAAAACTGTAATCCTCACCAGCGAGGATTACAGTTTTCATATGGTGTACAGACACCCCGATTGGCCACACGGGGTGTCTGTACACCACCCGGAAGCGAACGCTTCCGGGTTCAGACGCAACTAGTGATCTAACAGCCCAGGAAGACGCCGCCGATCTAGTAAGTAGCGGCAAGTCTCTGCTGTTTCTACTGCATCGCCCCATCGCCATACATGTACGGCGCTGGGAGTGTAAGGGTTAACACCTTAAGGACCCAGCCATTTTTCACCTTAAGGACCAGGCCAGTTTTAGCAAATCTGACATGTCTCACTTTATGTGGTGATAACTTTAGAACGCTTTTGCTTATCCAGGCCATTCTGAGATTGTTTTCTCGTCACATATTGTACTTCATGACAGTGGTAAATTTGAGTCAAAATATTTCATTCTTATTTATAAAAAAATACCAAATTTACCAAAAATTTGCAAATTTCCAAATGTCAAATTTTCTACTTTTAAAATACATAGTAATGCCTCCAAAAATAGTTATGACTTTACATTCCCCATGTGTCTACTTCAGGTTTGGATCACGTTGAAAATTACATTTTATTTTTTTTGGACGTTAGAAGGCTTAGAAATTTAGAAGCAAATCTTGAAATTTTTCACAAAATTTCCAAAACCCACTTTTTAAGGACCAGTTCAGGTTTGAAGTCACTTTGTGAGGCTTCCATCATAGAAACCACCCAAAAATGACCCCATTTTAGAAACTACACCCCTCAAGGTATTCAAAACTGATTTTACAAACGTTATTAACCCTTTAGGTGTTCCACAAGAATTAAAGGAAAATGTAGCCAAAATTTCCGAATTTCACTTTTTTGGCAGATTTTCCATATGAATCATTTTATTCTGAGAATTAAGCAAGGGTTAACTGCCAAACAAAACTCAGTAATTATTACCCGGATTCTGTAGTTTACAGAAATACCCCATTTGTTATCGTAAACTGCTGTACAGGCACACAGCAGGGCGCAGAAGGAAAGGAACGCCAGGGCAGATTTCACTGGAAAAAGTTTAAGTTGCCATGTCACATTTGATGCACCCCTAGAGTAGGAAACTCTAAAAAACTGACCCTATTTTGGAAACTACGGGATAATTTGGCAGTTTTGTTAGTGCTATTTTAGGGTACATACGATTTTTGGTAGCTCTATATTACACTTTTTGTGAGGCAAGGTAACAAAAACTAGCAGTTTTGGCATTGTTTTTATTTTTGTTATTTACAACATTCATCTGACAGGTTAGATCGTGTGATATTTTTATAGAGCAGGTCGTTACGGACGCGGCAATATCTAATATGTATACTTTTATTTATTTATTTAAGTTTTACACAATATTTTTGAAGCACAAAAAAATCACATTTTAGTGTCTCCATAGTCAGAGAGCTGTAATTTTTTTTATTTTTTGGGGCGATTGTCTCAGGTAGGGGCTCATTTTTTGCGGGATGAGATGACAATTAAATTGGTACTATTTTTGGGGGCATACGCTTTTTTGATCGCTTGGTATTACAATTTTTGTGATGAAATGTGACAAAAAATGGCTTTTTTTTAGACAGTTTTTATTTTTTATTTTTTACAGCGTTCACCGGAGGGGAGAGATCATGCTATATTTTTGTAGAGCAGGTTTTTACGGACGTGGCGATACCTAACATGTATACTTATTATTTTTGATCATTTTTGAAACAAAAAAAATCATGTTTTAGGGTCTCCATAGTCAGAGAACTGTAGTTTTTTTATTTTTTGGGAGATTGTCTCGGGTAGGGGCTCATTTTTTGCGGGATGAGATGACGTTAGATTGGTACTATTTTTGGGGGCATACGCTTTTTTGATCGCATGGTATTACATTTTTTGTGATGAAATGTGACAAAAAATGACTTTTTTTTTTAGACAGTTTTTATTTTTTATTTTTTACGGTGTTGACCGGGTGGGCTGGATCATGTGATATTTTAATAAAGCAGGTTTTTACGGACGTGGCGATACCTAATATGTATATTTTTATTTTTTTTCTATGTTTATGTGTTTCTTTATGGGGAAGGGGCTTTATTATTTTTTTTTATTTTTTTTGTTAAAACACTTTTATTTAACTTTTTTTTAACATTTCACTTATGTCCCAGTAAGGGACTTTAACATTTCAGGGTCTGATCCCTGATTGAATGCAGCACAATACATCTGTATTGTGCTGCACTCAACTGTCAGCGTCTCACACTGTGAGACGCTGACCGTTACCTAGGAAACCCAGCGCTGTGGCTGGGTCTCCTAGGCTTCCGTAGATGGGAGTCCCGATGCCTCTGGGCAAGGCATCGGGGCTTTCATCTCAACCATCGGTGCCCCCCCCCCCGCCTCACGGGGACCCGATTGCTTTAAAAGCTGCCGCAATTTCCTTGTATGCCGTGGACCGCGGCATACAAGGGGTTAATCCACTGGCATCGGTGTAATCACCGGTGCTGGCGGATACACCAGAGGCCCGGCTGTTAGTATCAGCCGGGCCCCTGCTGCAGATTGCGGCAGCAGGGCAGCAGCAGCACCTTAACCCTAGGACGAGAATGCTCGTCCTAGGGCGTTAAGTAACGCCATATTAGGACAAGCATTCTCGTCCTAGGTCGGCAAGGTGTTAACTCGTCTCCATAATATTTATTTATTTACTTATTTATTTTTACATTTCGCATATGGATGATCAGAATTCAGAATATTTTTTTTTTTTTTTTTTTTTTAGCTTAACAGGTGTCTTACTATGGTAGGCCAGGCTGCCATAGTAACCATTCGGAACGTTGCAATTTAAGCATGGGTACTCCAATCAAAGAAGGAGTCGTTTTCCTCTGTCTAACCCCTCAGATACTGCGGTCACTATTGACTGTGCAATCTGAAGGAATACATGATTGAGATCAGCATTATCTCTGATTCTGTCCATTGCTAGTGGGTGTCAGCTGTATAACACAACCGGCAGTTACTGTGTATAGTGCAAGCTCAGCTTGTGAGCCCACTCCATACATTGCTCACACACAAATGATTTACAGTTACATATGGCCATGTTAAATGAGTTAAACAATAGGTCATTCTCTGAAGACACGTTTACTATAAAGGGGTTTATGAAGGAGTTTTCAGGGATGTAGCAACAAGCTCACATTCAAGTGACGCCTAAACATTCTCCTCTCTCCAACTTCCTTGACATCACGTCAGTTTGCTTACAGCCAGGTTTTCTCATCTGTACTGTGTTCCAGAGCACCATGAACACCCATCTTATTAGCATGGGCAAGTACTAGGTGTGTCCATCCAATCCTCCTTTCTGTAGTGTAGCAGGGAAGATCTAGTGCATGTGTTGTGGAGCTCTCTTTAATAGAAGATCTGTCCATGTGCCAGATCACCTCTGCTTCACCACAGGGAAAGAGGAGGATAGGAGGGACATGCCTACTCCATACCCATGCTAATTAGATGAGAAAACCTGGCTGCAAGCAAATGGACTTGAAGTGTGAGACAGTTAGACAAAGGAGAACAACGGGGTCACGCAAGTGCATTCGGGGTCAGGAATGATAAATATGGTACAGTACAAAGTGAAGGATGGCTGTGGAGTTAATGAGAGTTGGTTACTTCATCCTGGAAAAACCCTTTAAGGTGCTATATAACATATTGGTATATGATAGGTATACAAATCATACTGTTGATTTTATGCTTCATTATTTTATTTATTTAATTTTTATTACTAGAAATTTAATTTGTTTCACATTGTTTTCAAATGAGGAAAATGGCATGCTTTTCTGTACATCAAATTAATCGTTGCTGAACATGTTATACAAGAGATTTACAAGATATTTTATCAAAGGAAAAAAAATGTGTTCAAAGTAATTACTTATTCAGATATGCCGGCACACATAAACATACTTATCTGTTGTTTCAATGTAATTTGCGATAATGAATCCATACCACCAACTATTTAATTTATTTCAGTCTCCACTGCCTCATCATTAACTCAGCACTTATAAAATGGAAGACCTTCTATGCAGTAATTAAGAACAAAAGTGAAGAGCAGCTTTTCTTCATTACATTGCTTCAATGGACTGTGCAGATTCCAGAACAGCATGAAAATGTAATATACTTCAGGTATACAGAATGCTGCACAATTCATACAGCTCTATAATATGGCACATAATCAAACTGAACTCCATGGCAGATACTAAGAGACCTCAGACTAGAGAGTTGTTTTTTTCTGCTCTGCAGTTTAATTGCTGCACAGGTGTCTTGTGCTGGTTAGAGCACTTCCCCTTAGATGCCATGGCCATGGCGACTGCAGTACCTAAGAGTATTTACAGTACCTAAGAGGTTTATAATAAAATAAACTTACCCTGTTATTTAAAGGATCATTAACTTTTCAAAAAACGTTTGAAACATTGGTGGAGGTTTGAGTGCTGAGACCCCCACCTAAGTCTAGAACAAGAAGAGAGACGCTTGCGCACTTTCAATAGAAAGTCTGTGTCCGTCTCAATTCTGTCCTCTGCAACAAGGAGTGAGAGCATGGAATGCATGACCTTCTATTCCCTCCTTCTAGAAATGGGTGGGGGTCTCAGCACTCAGAGCACCACCAATTCAAACTTTTGATATGTTTTTATTAGAGATAAGCAAAGTTATTCAAAATTTGATATGGTTGCTCCGCCAAATTTTACAAAAAAAATTAACTTTGTGAAAAATTACTTTGTCACAAAGTGCATTTTTTTTGTAAGTAGCTAGTGCAATAACAGGGAACAGAGATTGCGCTGCCCCCCATCATTGAACCCCTCAGATGCCATATTCATTGCAATATTAAAGTGTTTTAGGGGTTGCTCCTAAAAAAAATTCAATTATACTTACCTCATCCATTTGAGCGTGAAAAAGCAGCTGCGGTCATCTAGCTTGAAGAACCAGTGCAAAATCTTGTGTGGCGTGTGAAGACATCATACGTCACCGCACACAAGATTTTGCACGGGATCTTCAAGCAAGATGCCTCTTTGCACTCAAACGGATGAGGTAAATATGATTTTTTTAAATTTTTTCTGCCATCTCAGGGAAAATCAATTAGTTACTATGAAGCACGAGGAAATTCGGCTTCGTGGCAAATCAAATTTTTCCTAAAATTCATATCGAAGTCCACTTTGTTAACTTTGATTCACCCAACACTAGTCTCTATGACATATCAAAGGTTTCTTGAAAAGTTAGTGACCCTTTGAATCGCTTTGTAAAAGCAGTAAAAACAAAACCCAAATAATATTGGTAGAATTACTGAATTCTTTTTCATCCTCACCCTCTAAAAATGATTAACGTTATACAATACATTATATGTACCCTAAAACAGGGGCATTAGTAATGCTACAAAAAGCAAGCATTCATCGCTTCTGCTTCGGGTCTCCTCTGGATTGGAAGATACTTGGTCCCGTAACTACTGCAGCCAATCACTGGTCTTAGCAGTCAAGTGCCTGAACTTGAAACTTATATCCATATAAAATTATTTGCTGCTTGCATTTTACACTCTAAATAGTAAATTAATGAAGGTGGTAAATAAAATTGTTTGGTATCAAAAAGTGATGCTCAAAAGTTGGGGGGGGGGTGAAAGGTTCTGGAGTACTAGAAAAGATAGGCCACTCACTGGGCTAAAAGTTAATAGGGTGTTCCTTCCCGCCCCCTGCAGTCATGTAGGAGGGCTGGAGGAAGGTCTCAGGTTAGGAAGGGGAGTTTGCTTGATATATTTAATGTTTTTGTATAACGAGATTATAATTGTAAAATAATAAGATTTTTATTTAGGAAAAAATAATTATGTACTAATCATGAACATATATGGTAGAATATATTTAACTGAACCATAGGCTACTATAATTTTCCTGTTTTCCATGGTCATAAGTAGATTAAAATTAGAGATGAGCGAGCATACTCGTCCGAGCTTGGTGCTCGTTCGAGTATTAGGGTACTCGTAAGTGCTCGCTGCTCGGACGAGTATCTCACCATGCTCGAGGAAATGGCAACTTCTGCATCGTGCTTTTTTGGCGCCTATAAACACAGCCAATCACAAGCCAGGAGACTCTACGGTACACCCAGCATCACGTGGGGCCCTTACATGTCGATAGCAGGGGTTGGCTGGCCTGATCAGGTGACCCTGGAATATACTAGTGACTGGCCGCAGTGCTCGGCTCAGTTGCCGTCTGGATGTTGTTAGGGATAGAGCTGCTGCGTTTCAGGGAGAGTGTTAGGGCCTGCATTTAGTTCTCTGTTATGCAGGAATCACCCACAAAGAACCCAACAGCCCTTCTAAGGGCTAGAAGACTTTTTTTTT
>ONZH01020630.1:0-113965 GCA_900303285.1 Rhinella marina | reverse complement strand
TAGGGTGAGATAGGACTTTAGGTATTCCTGTGTATGAACTCACCTACCTTCGCGGTCTGTTCATACTGGTAGTCAGTCAGGACTGTGGTTGGGGTTTTCACTAGGAGGTGTCCATTTTCCTTCCCTAGTTTAGGCCTTTTTATTTACTTTTACTTTCCCTCCTATATTTGGTGTGGGGTTTTCCCTCTCACACCAGGGCATGACAAAAGCATATTCTCATGTGTTAGAATGTCCCAGTCAATGTCCAGACCTAAATCTGTGGCAAGACTGGAAAATTGCTGTTCACAGACGATCTCCATCCAATCTGACTCAGCTTGAGCTATTTTGCAAAGAAGAATGGCCAAAAATGTCAGCATCTAGATGTGCAAAGCTGGAAGAGACATACGGTACACCAAAAGACTTGCAGCTGTAATTACATCGAAAGTATTGAGGCTGAATACAAATGCACGCCAGACTTTTCAGATTTTTATTTATTAAGAATTTTGAAAATCATGTATAATTTTCTTTTCACTTCACACATACTTGCTATTTTGTGTTGGTCTATCACATAAAATCCTAACAAAATACATTTAGGTTTTTGAGTGTAACCTGAAAAAATTTTGAAAAGTTTAAGGGGTATGAATACTTTTTCAAGGCACTGTAAAGTTAGTGTGTACCCTCGACTGAAATATTAGATTGGAATGGAGGAACAAACAAAGAGAAGCATGTTTCAGCAAAGATGGAATAGATGGATATATTATTTAACTCTTTAAAGGTTATAAGCTGGAATTCATTTGAATGAAATGTGTTCCTCTTCTTTTTATTTCTCTCTTTCTTTTCTTATTCCCCTCTTCTTGGGGGATTTTAAATCATTTGGAATGAATGTACATACAGTATGTATCTTTCATCATACTTTGTACAATGTAAAGTAAAAATAAAATTACAATGAGGCCTCATGCACACGACTGTGTCCATATTGCAGTCTGCAAACCACAGATTAGCAAAATACGGACACCTTTCATGTCCAATCCACATTTTTCTCACTCCCATTAATAGAAATATCTATTCTTGTCCACAAAATGGACAAGAATAGGACATGTACTTTAATTTGTGGAATGGACATTTCTGGAATGGACAAATTGTGGCATGTATTTTTTTGGTAGACCTATAGAAAAAAATGGGTCTGTGTTCAAAAAATGCAAATCGGACACAGATGTAAAATACAGTTTTGTGTGCATCAGGCCTAAAAAAAAGATGGATGTACTTTATGTTATTCTTATCAAAACCATTTCAAACATTAGGAATCATAAATGATCAGCTGGGGACAATGATGTTTATGAGAATGAGCATGCTTATAGAAGACTGTAAAATATTGCAATACAAGTATGCCTATCACTATGGAAGCATTTCATCCATCCAAATGGGTAACATTCACATTTAACCTCTACAGTCATGTTTGGTACTGTGTTTGTTTAACCCTTTCTACCCTGAAGGTTTTTGCGTTTTCGTTTTACGCTCCCTGCCTTGATACAGCCATAACTGTTATTTTTCTGCTCACACAGCTGTATGAGGGCTTGTTTTTTGTGGGACAAGTTGTACTTTCCAACGCCATTTAATATTGCATATGATGTAGTGGGAAGCGGGAAAAAAATTCCAAATCGGGTGAAATTGCAAAAAAACCGCAATTCCGCCACAGTTTTACGGGTTTTTTATTTACGGCGTTTGAAGTGCATTAAAACAGACCAGTTACTTTCATTCTACTAGTCAGTATGAATCCGGCGATACCTAATATGTATAGTTTTTCTTGCATTTTGATAGTGATAAAAAAATTATAAAGTTGGACTTTTTTTTTTTCATTTCTTGACTCCTATAACTTTTTGGTATTTATGTGTACAGAGCTGTATGGGGGGGCTCATTTTTTGCGAAGCGATCTGAACTTTTTATTGATGCTATTCTGTGGTGTGTATGACTTTTTGATCGCTTTTTATTTACTTTTTTAAAAAAAAAGCGTCAAAGAATGGCGAATTGGCCATTTTGACGCTTTTTTCTGTTTCGCAAATAATTTTTTATATTTTTATAATATGGGCGTTTTCGCACACGGCGATACCCATAATGTGTATAATTTTACTTTTTTTTAACTTTATTTATTTATTTTTTTTACACTTTTTTATAGTTCCCATAGTGAACTATAACTAGCAATCATTTGATTGCTTATATCATAGACTCCAGTGCACTTACCTTGGAGTCTCTGATGATTTTAGTGCTTTCCTATGGAGCCCTATTACACAGAAGGGCTCTATAGGAAAGCCTATGCAGCAGCCTCCTGTCATTCACTATGACAGGGGCTGCTGTAGGCACGCTCCGGTTCCTCCGCTCGCCACCCGGGGAGCCGGAGCAACACTTCCGGTGCACTTCCGGTGTTTGACGCCTTCGGGTGTCACGGTTAGGCTTGACCGCGGCACCCGAGGGGTTAAATGTCTGCGATCGGCATTACTGCCGGTCGCGGACATTAGCTGCGGGTGTCTGCTAGTGGGAAAAGCAGGGCACCCGCGGCCATCACGCCATCTTTAAACTCCTGGCCAGCGCCGTACTAGTACGGCGCTGGTCGGGAAGGGGTTAAAGGGTTGCACTGGTCGTGGCTTTTTCTGGCAAAATCAGCTGTTTGCTTTTGGGAACTAGAAGCAGGACCTTGGGCGATCATTTGAAAGGAGTTCTCTTTGACGAGACAACCTGGTAAAAGTAAAATATCTCATGGCCGGATCGAGTGAAAATAATCTGGGAACAAACAATAAATATAAAACCATCCTAACAATGGATAGTTAGGTTTCTAGAAAAAAAAGTTTCTCTCCTTGAGTAAAACACTATATGGTCGAGACCCTTTTATTCTTTTTTGCTTTTCCAATCCATAGGCATACTATGGTTCTATTATATTTCAGGCCATATGCACATTGGTGAAAAAATAAAAATGTTATGGATGTTATATGGCGATGAAAGTGATTTTCATTCACTTCACCTCTCAATCAATTCCTTGCAGGATGTAGTTTCCAAAATGGGTCACTATTGTACAGATGGCAATGGTGTGCAGTACAGAATCAGTTGCGTACCATATCACCGACATTCTCTGTTGCACAATATTCCTGGCATCTCCAACCTTCCTCCACATGTGTCCTCCAGGTGGATCAAAACATTGACGCTGTCTGTGGTTACCTGATATGTAGGATTGAAATTAAATTCCCATTTTATTGAGTATTGAATACTGTCAATGTGAATACTACCTGGTATGCAGAGGCTATACCCTATGATACAAGCAGGACTGAAACCATTTCCATGCGGCAGCAAGACTTGAAAGCAGTGCGAGCTTAACCCCTTCATGCAAATGGACGTAACTATATGTCCAGATTGCATCTAGTTTAACGCAATCGGGTGTATGGTTACTCCAGAACTGTTGAATATAAAGTGTTATGCCCCTTTCACACGAGCGGGAGACTCGCATGTCTCCCGCAACGCATCTACAGGGCTGGACTCGGCACTGACAGGGATCGCAGAGCATTATATGTGATCCCAGTCAGTGCAGGAGTCCAGCCCTGTAGATGCGTTGCGGGAGACATGCGAGTCTCCCGCTCGTGTGAAAGGGGCATTACAGTCCTGGAGTCTCTGCCCTCATTGAGAGCAGAGAGCAGTGGTCCTTTGCTGGTGATCGCTCTGATTGGTTAGTCTGTGCAGATCTCCAGAGCTTGAAATCAGACATGGCCCTTTGTTCCCCCAATGCTCCCTGTGCCCGTTATGCCACTTATGCCACAATTGTGCCTCAGATGCCCTCTGCATCCTTCTGTGCAACCTTACAAAGGCATTCTGTTTCCATATGTCCGTTCTACAAAAAAAAATAGAACATGTCCTATTATTGTTCGCATTACGGACAAGGATAGGATGTTCTATTAGAGGCCAGCTGTTCTGTTCTGCAAAATACGGAATCTACACAGACGTCATCCATATTTTTTGCAGACTGCAAAATACATATGGTCGTGTACATGAGCCCTAAAGGTGAAAGTACTCTGCAATAGAAGAGTATATAATATATAGTACAGTATAGTACAGCCATCAGCCCCATTGGAAAAAAGTGTAAAAATAAAAAAGTTAAAAAAAATAAATAAAAATGTAAATAAAAAATTGCCTTTTCCCATATATGCCCATTTATAATCGAAAAAATTAAAAAATAAAATAAACTACACATAATTGTTATTGCCACATCCATAACGACCTGATCTATAAAAGGATCATTTTACTAATCCTGCCTGGTAAAAAAAAATGTGAAAACCGTGATGGAATTGCTGCTTTTTTCACCTTCCAAAAAATTGAATAAAAAGTTATTAAAAAGTCATATGTGTACCAAAATGATAAACCAATAAAAACTAAAGCCTATCCTGCAAAAAAACAAGCTCTCACATTGGTGAAAAAATAAAAATGTTAAGGATGTTAGTATATGGCAAAGCAAAATATGATTTATTTTTATTACAAGTGATTTTATGCTCAAAAAGTAGTAAAACATAAAAAAACTGTATAACTTTGGTATCACCATGACCATATCATTCCACAGAATAAAACTCATAACATGTATACCGCATGAGACTAACCCTATAAAAAATAAAAAAAAACACTGACAGAATTGCAATTTTTGCCCACCTCACCTCCCAAAAATGATTCAAAAGTGTTCAAAAAGACATATGTACCCCAAAATGATACCAATAAAAACTAGCCTGTCCCACAAAAAGCAAGCCCTGACACAGCTACAATAATAAAAAAAGGAAATGTTATGGATGGAAAATATTATTTATTTATTTTTATACAAAAGTGATTTTATGCTGCAAAAGTAGTAAAACTTAAATATGTTATTGTCATAACTTTATCAACCTACAGAATAAAATTATCATATCATATATACTGTATGAGGAACCCCATAAAAAAGTGCTTTTCATTCAGTTCACCCCTCAATCAATTCCTTGAGGGGTATAGTTTCCAAAATGGGATCACTTTTTGGGGATTCCTTTCTAGGGTTACCTCAGGGTCTTTTCAAATGTGACATGGCACCTGAAAACCATTCCAGCAAAATCTGCCCTCCTTTCCTTCTGCACCCTGCCATATGCCAAGAAGAGATTTACAACCACATTTCTGAAAACGGCAGAATCAGGTAATAAATATTGAGGTTTGTTTTGCTGTAAACCCTTGCTATGTTACATGAAACTTTTAAATGTCACCTCCATTTTGCTTTAATTCCTGTGGAACACCTAAAGGGTTAACAAATCTTGTAAAATCAGTTTTGAATAAATTGAGGGGTGTAGTACCTACAATGGGGACATTTTGGGTTGTTTCTATTATTTAAGCGCCTTAAAGGGAACATGTCCTCAACTTTATGTTGACCTCACTGAGGGCAGCATATGTAAAGTAGTGACAGAAATGCTGATTTCATCGCTGTGTCACTCATGAGCTAATAGTAAGTGGTTGCCAACAACTAGCAACATAATCATTGCAGCCCAGGCCTTGAAAAGAGTCACGGCCTCCTGAGGAGAGTCATGGTTATTCATAATCCCCTGCTTTCCCCGCCCATCTGCTGATGATTGACAGTTCTCTCCTAGAAAGAAAGGGAGAAAACTAGGTAGAAGCCTGTCAATCATCAGCAGGTGGGCGGGGAGAGCAGGAATTCATGAATAACCATGACTCTTCTCAGGTGGTCATGACTCTTTTCCAGGCCCAGTCTGCAATGATTGTGATGGTTGGTTCTCGTCAACCACTTACTTTTAACTTATAAATGATCAACCTCTGAAATCAACTCACCCGTATGTATTTTGCAGTCTGCAAAAAAAGGGATCTGCAAAAAATACGTATGATGTCCGTGTGCATTCTGTATTTTGCAGGACAGAACAGCTGGCCCCTAATAGAACACTCCTATCCTTGTCCGTAGTGCGGACAATAAGAGGACATGTTCTGTTTTTATGCAGAACGGAAATACGGATACATGGAAATGGAATGCACACAGAGTACCTTCTGTATTTTTTGTGGACCCATTGAAATGAATGGTTCCGAGTACGGTCCGCAAAAAAAGCGGAACAGACACGGAAAGAAAATACTTTTGTGTGCATGAGCCCTTAGGGGGCCGTTCAGACGGCTACGTTGTTGCGGATCCTCAAAAACACACATGACCGGCACCCTATACAAAATGGCTATTTTTTTTTCCCCACAATTGCAGACAAGAATAGGACATGTTCTATATTTTTTCATGGAGCCACGGCTCTCCACAATCTAATTCCGCCCATTGAAATGAATGGGGCGGCAAATAGCGGGATCCACAATACACGGGCACTGGCCGTGTGCACCCGGCATCATGGATGCGGACCCATTCACTTGAATGGGTCCGCAATCTGGAAGGTTTGTGTGCTTCCGTGGTTCTGTGGGGTTTCTCACCATGTCTCTGCACCGCAAAAAAATAGGACATGTTCTATTTTTGGTGGTGCGGACCGATCACAGACCCATTCAGGATGAATGGGTCCGGATCCATTGCGGCAGCTTTCACAGATAGTGCCCGTCCCATGGAGACCGCAAATTTGCGGCCCCAAGTGCATTGAACTGCCAAACAACAGCCGTGTGCATGAGCCTTTAACCAGAGAGCAGCAGGAAACACACAATGCTAAGGGAAATATATCTGCTGGTAAAAATTGTTCAGCTTTAATACATTAAATGTCCATATTTTTACTTATTCATATTTTTAGTTCTTTATTCATTGTATTGAATCCAGTCCTCTAGTATCTAGGACTGCATATGATATCGAGGTCATAGACCATATAATGTGTGTTAGAAGGGGGGTGATGGTGCTTATCTGCTAATTCAAGGAGCATCATTATGTTCGCAGCATATGAATACGATTGTTCCAGGCTGCAGACGCTTCATGGTACAACCTCACCGCTTACTGCTGCCTCTAGGTCAGAAACAGCATTGAAATGTTCAAGGAAAAGATTCTGCGGGAATAATGGTGCCTTCTGTAAAATAGATTTTATTTATTGCTTTGCATACACTCAAAATTGGGCTGCTCTGCTCTGTGTGCCACGGCTGCTGCCTTTTATTCCTAGTTTCACCCTGACTGAAAGCCTAACAAACCAGCAGCTTCAAACTTTAGAAGCCATAGCCTAGCTTTCTGGCGCCATCTAGTGTGCAGAGAATCACGCATGAACAGTATCATACCTTTAACCCCTTCTTAATGTACAAATTTGTAAAAGGAATACATCTCTCGCACAAAGAGCGCGTGATATTTGAGCGATGCTTTGTCTTCACATCTCATAGTATGTTAGTTCCTAATACCAGGGTAATGGCCTGCTTAGTTTTGGTGCAGTAGGACAGTGGTCAAGTGTTCAGCCATGTTCTAGGATGAATCATGTGCCCTGTTGGCTCTGCTTTGTCCTCTCAATGTCCATCACTAGTTGGACACCTTACTGACTTCACCTACCAGATGTTAATCAATGTACCTTGCCCAGATTACTATATACCATTGTGTGCATGGCTGAGCATTTTAATAGCAAATTGCACAAGATAAGCATTATTGTCAACAACAAAAATCACACCAAGCGATTGAGCAAGCGCCAGCCTAAAAAAATGGCACATGCTGCCTTACAAATTGCTATGCAATTTGCTGCTCATTGACTAGTATATATTGTGATGCAGGTTGATGGCGGTGGCTGGCGCATGTAGCAGGTACTTGGTATATCTGTATTTGTTTGTTAATTGATACATAATTAGGCCGCTTTCACACAGTCAGTATTCGGTCAGTGTTTGATCAGTGATTTCCTTTGGTGATTGTGAGCCAAAACCAGGTTTGGGCCAAAAACAGAAAAGGAGCAAATACTTCCCTTAAAGCCTCATACACACATCTGTTTCCGTGCTCAACTTCATGAGGTGGTGGTCAGTGATGCATCGGTGAAGCTGTCCGTGAAGGACCTGTGTTGGGTCCATGTGTCCGTTTTTTGCTGCCCATGTGCCATCAGTGTTTCACTGACACTGCACAGCTGAAAATTATTTTTTTCAAAACATCTCTTCCGTGTTGTATCCGTGGTTTTTAAGGACGCATAGATTATAATGGCCATGATGGATCCGTGAACACGAACAAAATATAGCATGCATCCGTGCTAAAAACATGGACCCACAGACCGTGTTAAAACAGTGATGTGTGAATACACACATTGAAATGAATGGGCACATGTGGTATCCATGGAGAACACGTACAGCACACATCCATGGAACACTGACGTGTGAATGAGGCTTAATACCTTATGTCTGTGGAGGCTCCAATGCCTTTGTATGTTTCACAAGATTTAAAGGGAAATGGAGGCCAAATTTCAAAATGTCACTTTTTCAGTTTTTGCATTTTAATCATTTTTTTCCTGTAAGGCAGAAAGAGTTAACAGCCAAACAAACGTCAATATTTGTTACCCTGATTCTGCAGTTTACATAAACACCTCATGCGTGGTCATAAACTGCTGTATAGGTGTCACAAACCTTCCTGCATCAGGTTGCAGGCGTTCGGTTAGGCTTTCAAAAGTGACATAATTTGACGTTTTCCTCTTGGTTTTGTTGCTGTTTACCACACCCCTTCCCCTCAGCTGTTGCGGGTGTGGTGATTATCTTTCCCCTATTTATCCCTTCCTCTCCCAGTATTCCTTGCGGTTTATACTTTCTGCTGACATTGTTGTGTGTGGTGTGGATCTCGGCTGAGATCCGGTTGCTGAAATATCTGCATTAAGATAAGTGTCATTTTCCCTTTTGTGTTTATTCTACTTTTCCCTGTTGTGGTTTGCCTTCTGGAGTCTCCTGTTCGTCCATCCTTTTGGAGGAACGGGTTGACTCCTTCTCCTGTCACTAGTGGCAGGGTTCTCCAGGGTCAGGTGTTATTAGGTTCCTGTGTATGAACTCTCCTACAACTAAGGCCTGTTCATACTGGTAGTCAGTCAGGGCCTAGTTTCAGGGATTCCTGCAGGAGGTGACCGTTTCCCTTGTTTGGTCCTTTTCCCTTCCCTCTTACGCTTGGTGTGGCTATACCCTCCACACCAGAGCGTGACAATAGGCACACAGCAGGACTCAGAAGGAATGGAGCACCATAAGTTTTTTGGAGGGCAGATTTTGCTAGAATGGTTTTTGGTGCCATGTTACATTTGAAGTCACACTAAGGTACCCCCAATGAGGAATCCCCCAAAAAGTGACCACATTTTGTAAAATACACCCCTCAAGGATTTTTTTGAGGGGTGTACTGACCATTTTGACCTCACAGGCCTTTAATAGAATTTAGAAACACTTGTGTGGCAATGAAAATTTTTACTTCTTCCAATAAAATGTTTCATAAGTTCCCCATTTTTTTAAACATTTTCTCCTAAACACAGCGACACCCCATTTGTAGTCATAAATTGCTGTGTGGGCACAGGGATCAGAAGAGAAGGAGCGCCATATGGTTTTTGGATGGCAGATTTTAGTGGAATGGTTTTCGGATGCCATGTTGCTATTGATCAGCCTTTGGAGACCAGTACAGCCATTTACTGACAACCATACATTTTATTTTTCTCTCAACGGAGCTTTATCATTGGTTCTATTATGGTGTACATACAACTTTTTGATTGCTTTCTATTTAGCTTTTTGGGATGCAGGATAAAGATAAGGCGGCAACTCTGCCATTGCTTTTTGAGATTCGTTATTGGGGCGAACACCGTGCAGGAAAAGTGACACATTATCATTATTCTTCTGGTCAGTACGATTACAGAGATACCAATTTTATATAGTTCTTTTTTTAAGATTTAACACTATTGCACCAAGCATTTTTGAAAAAAAAATCCTGTTTTTATCAGCGTTCATCTGGCAGGGTAGATCATGGGCTATTTTTATAGAGCAGATCATTACAGACGCAGCAATACCTAATATGTCTATTTTTTTAATTTTTGTTTGCAATCTTACACAATTAAAACATTTTTAAAAATTGCCATTTTCCGAGGGCCATTTTTCTTAAATTTTTCTGCCAATCGTCTTTTCTAAGGCAAAGTTTGCAAAAAATGGTAATTTTTTAAATTTTTTTATGCTGTTCATCTGACAGGGTAAATCATGTGATACTTTTTATAGAGCCAGTCATTAAAAGATGCAACAATACCTAATATGTCTATTTTTTTTTTTTTTTACAATTTGATACAGTGCCTTGCGAAAGTATTCGGCCCCATGGAACTTTTCAACCTTTTGCCACATTTCAGGCTTCAAACAAAAAGATATAACATTTTAAATTTTTGGTGAAGAGTAATCAACAAGTGGGTCACAATTGTGAAGTGGAACGAAATTTATTGGATCATTTAAACTTTTTTTGTAATAAAACTGAAAAGTGGGGCGTGCAAAATTATTTGGCCCCCTTGCATTAATACTTTGTTGCGCCACCTTTTGCTGCGATTACAGCTGCAAGTCGCTTGGGCTATGTCCTATCAGTTTTGCACATCTAGAGACTGAAATTCTTGCACATTCTTCCTTGCAAAACAGCTCGAGCTCTTTGAGGTTGGATGGAAACGCTTGTGAACAGCACTTTTCAGCTCTTTCCACATATTGTCAATTGGATTCAGGTCTGGACTTTGACATGGCCGTTCTAAGACCTGTATACATTTATTTTTTAACCATTCCATTGTAGAGTTTGCTTTATGTTTGGGATCATTGTCTTGTTGGAAGATAAATCTGCATCCTAGTCTCAGGTCTTTTGCAGACTCCAACAGGTTTTCATCCAGAATGGTCCTGTATTTGGCTCCATCCATCTTCCCATCAATTTTAATCATCTTCCCTTGGCTCCTTGGGATGTTTAAAGCTTGGGAAATCTTTTAGTATCCAAATCCGGCTTTAAACTTCTCCACAACAGTATCACGGACCTGCCTGGTGTGTTCCTTGGTCTTCATGATGCAGAACCCTGAGACTATCACAGAGCAGGTGCATTTATATGGAGACTTGATTACACACAGGTGGATTCTATTTATCTTCATCAGTCATTTAGGACAACATTGGATCATTCAGAGATCCTCAATGAACTTCTGGAGTGAGTTTTCTGAACTGAAAGTAAATGGGCCGAATAATTTTGCACGCCCAACTTTTCAGTTTTACTATTACAAAAAAAGTTTAAATGATCCAATAAATTTTGTTCCACTTCACAATTGTGACCCACTTGTTGTTGATTCTTCACCAAAAATTTCAAATGTTATATCTTTTTGTTTGAAGCCTGAAATGTGGCAAAAGGTTGAAAAGTTCCAGGGGGCCGAATACTTTTACAAGGAACTGTATGTATACAAACCACGGCTTTACTTATCCATTATTCTAGACAGAAAAAGTCGTACATGGAGAACTTTTTTTTTCGATTGATATTAGATGGAAATGGCTCAAACGGATGCCAAATGTGCATCAGGATCCATTTTTTACAGGATCCTGTAAAAAAAACTGATCCTATGCATAACTGAACACTTTTTTTTAAAATTTGGGATTGAAGTTTGAAGTTTTATGGATTCCTACCGAGTGCTGGACTTTCTACCGTTTATTTTGAATATTAAACTGCTAGAGACAGAGAAGTAGCAAATTGGGTAAAGAAAAGAACAGAAATCTGCACCAAAGTATTTCTCAGTAGATAAACCAAAGAGCACAATGAAAAAAAAATGTATATGAAATTTTTGGTCCATCATATGACATTCAGGATAAAAATCAATGCCTTTAGCGAACCCTATATTTTAGAATGTCCTTAACGTTAGGTTTAGAAATGCTCACTCCAGCACTGACTTTTTTAAAGTTATTTTTCACTGAAATTGCTCTTTAAATATTTGAAACCTTTTACCTTAGAGCAACAAACAACCCTAGTGCCAGAATTACTACCTCATTTTAAGAGAAGGAAAAAAATGTGAAAAATTACATTTATTTCAGTTTATCAGAGAGAATTCTTAAGCCCTGTCAAGAACTGAACTTCAGATTGGTGAGCCTGACAGGTAAGTTGAAGGGCTGGCTACTTCTCAAATGGTTTTTGGTATTGAGAGGTTCATTGACTTCCATTAACTCAATTCTTTTCAAGGCTGCACATTTCAAAATATAACATTCTGTTTTTTTCATCTTTTCTAATGCTGTTTCCATTAGTAACCTTTTGTCAACCTTTTTATACAGTTTTTGCATCTATAACAACTTTTTTTTTACCAGATTTCTAAAGGTTTGATGAAACAAATCTAATCATTTGTATATCTATAAAATGCTATGATAAATTGTTCTAAATATTTTATAAGCATAACATAATTTTTACCTGGACATTGCAGGTAGACATAATTTTTAGGGCTTCATTGCTGGGAGTCCATTAATGTGCTCAACGTATATGACACCTTCAGTGCAAAGTACCATACTAAGGCACTAAAGCTACCTGCACGCATGTGCAGGTGAACGCACATAAGATCTGCATAGGTTGTCCATGTGGATTTATGTGCGTTTCTGCAGCATATCCGCACCAAAATCCGCAATGTCTAACAGCGATTTTTAGTGCGGATTTAATGGTATTCAATTCCATTGAAAATGGTGAAATTTGCAGCTAAAACCACAAACATAATTGACATGCTATTAAAGGGGTATTCCCATCTCCTTGATCATATTTTAAAACAGAATACTGGTGGCCATGATAATTTTTGTAATTGTAAGTTATTAGCCATATTTCCCTCATTTTGATATAATCATATTTTCCTACCCCGTCTTTGACACTAGGTATCCATAGGTTACGGCCCGCTTTCCACGGATCCACAGCGGGCCGCGCTTGCGCAGAGAGCAGACAGTTTTCACCCAGGCAGCCGCTTTCTGCCGAAGCGCGCACGTAGCCGCGCATGCGCATAACATCATCCTTCCGTGCGATGTCTGATACAGAGCAGAGCTTGCTCTGTATCAGAAGCGGGAAGCCGCGCATGTGCGGTAGTTCTTTTGTGTCTGTGCTCGCATATAGAGCCGCGCATGCTCTGTATGCGATCACAGACATCGCTGAGGAGAGAGAGAAGTCAGGATCGCGAGCTGGAGACACGGACCTGCATCTACAGAGGTAAGTATAAAAAAAAACAAAAAAAACACTATATTCACCAACGATTTTTGGCCCCAAAAAATTAGTTCTTATATGAAAGATAATTTATTATTATATATAAAAAATTTGGCAGGCTGAAGTTAGGATAGTAATTACTTTTTTAGTACACTTTTTGAGGGTGATGTTGAACATGCAGAGATGTATTCCACTGGGAAGCGCATTTTATTTTTTTTGTGAAGGACACTGAATTTTTTTTTTTATTGATATTAGGGACACTGGGGTGGTGGGGGCCATTATAATGTGGAGGGAGAGTGAGGGGGGACAAAAATGTTTTGTCTCTAGGGGGTCAAAATAGATAGTTGATATACACTGGGGAGCACATTTTTATTTTTAGGTGCACTGATATTTTTTTATTTTTTATATATTGATATTTGGGACACTAGGGGGAAAATAAATGCGGTGTAAAGGGACACTGGGGTGGTGGTGGCCATTATACTGTGGAGGGAGGGTGAGGGGGGACATAAATTTATTGTCTCTGGGAGGGGGAAATAGAGATCTGATAGACACTGGGGAGCGCATTTTTATTTTTAGGTGCACTGATATTTTTTATTTTTTATATATTGATATTTGGGACACTAGGGGGAAAATAAATGTGGTGTAAAGGGACACTGGGGTGGTGGTGGCCATTATACTGTGGAGGGAGGGTGAAGGGGGAACATAAAATTTATTGTCTCTGGGGGGGGGGGGATAGGGACCTGATAGACACTGGGGAGTGCTTTTTTTTTTAGATGCAATGAGGTTGATGAGGTTGAATGGAGGACACAATGAAATGGAGTGTCTGGGGGTGGGGTGAGTGTCAGGTAGAAAATTGTGGTGTGAAGGGACACAGGGATGTCAGTAGAGGGAAAAAGACATATGTAGCAGAGCTGTAAATGCGTGGGGTTGATAACACAGGGATGTCAGTAGAGGGAAAAAGACATATGTAGCAGAGCTGTAAATGCGTGGGGTTGATACACAGGGATGTCAGTAGAGGGAAAAAGACATATGTAGCAGAGCTGTATTTGCAGGGGGTTCAACCAGAGTGCTGTTTGTGGAAAGAGGAAGACAGAGGTAGCAAAGAAGTAGCAGAGCTGTAAATGCATGGAGATGAGACACAGGGATGTCAGTAGAGGGAAAAAGACATATGTAGCAGAGCTGTATTTGCAGGGGGTTCAACCAGAGTGCTGTTTGTGGAAAGGGGAAGACAGAGGTAGCAAAGAAGTAGCAGAGCTGTAAATGCGTGGGGTTGATACACAGGGATGTCAGTAGAGGGAAAAAGACATATGTAGCAGACTGTATTTGCAGGGGGTTCAACTGGAGTGCTGTTTGTGGAAAGGGGAAGACAGAGGTAGCAAAGAAGTAGCAGAGCTGTAAATGCGTGGGGTTGATACACAGGGATGTCAGTAGAGGGAAAAAGACATATGTAGCAGAGCTGTATTTGCAGGGGGTTCTACCTGAGTGCTGCTAGCGAACTACTGAAAAATGATATAGCAGATATGTATTTGTATGTATACATACACATGATCTTAGCTGTATATACAACACTAGTAAAGCTGTACTGGTAACAAAGAAATATATGTACTAGTGGGTGGGGGATGGTCAGGTATGCTGGGAGCCAAAAGCAGAGAAGATCTGGCTACTAGCTAACAGACTTTTGTTGTAACATGTATAAAAGTGAATTATTTTTTATATAGTTCAAATTTGGTTAGTAAGAGATAAGACAGGACAGCAATATCTTACTGTCTACTTAGATTTGGCTTTCCATACACTGTAGGCTGCCAGAGTGATGACTCATACTATTCACATGCACGAGCACAAGGACTGAGTTCTCAGTGTGATGTCATAAGGAGGCGTGGCAGCCCTTCACTCAAACTGCCTAAGCCCGCCCAGCTTTAGAAGCAGGAAACCAGGAAGTGAACTGCAGAGCTGGCTGCTGGTAAGGTTGAAATAGCAAGATGAGAATACCCCTTTAAGGCCTAGTTCACATTTCCGTTTTTCACTGTACCCATTGATTTAAACATGTCTGTCCACATTTCAGTATTTTTTTACCGACTGTGGGTCAGTAAAAAAAATCACAGGGACATGCACTACTTTGATGCAGACCAAGCACACCCATTGAAGTCTATTTTCTTCAGCTGAGCAACGTCAGTGAATTATAAATCACACACGGATGGTAAAAACGGACACACAGACCAACCACGAATCCTTCACAGACATTTTCACGGATGAAACACGTATACTTTTTGTCACTGATGTGATACTGACACGGAAATGTGAACGAGGCCTAAATTTGAAAACTTCATTGAAGATCAATTTCTGCGCTGAAAAAATCTGCAAAGTGTACATGAAATTAGTGTATAATCTCATACACTTTGCAGTTACTGTAATGAGCTGTGGTTTTTCCGTACAGGAATCTACTGTATGTGGAAAAATTGGACATATTCTGCAACGTTTGCAGGTGACCTGAGTTCACCTCCATCTAATTGCTAAACATGCAATATGGAATTGTGTTTGATACTGAAGAGGTTTTCCACTTTAGACTTTGTGGCAAATGTATTAATTCTGTTTGATATTTAGACAGTGTAATATAGAAAGTCTAAAGATGCGGCAAATTTATCACAGTGGTTCACACTGTACAATAAAGTTAAGCATTGTTAGATACATTTGTCTAACCGTAAAGGCTACAGACATCTTTGGAGCAATTTTATTTTATGTTTGCAATTTGAGAATCAAGGAGTAATAGAATCTAATATATAAAGCTGAGTGTACAGCCATGACCAAAAGTTTTGAGAATGACACAAATATTATATTTTCACATGATCTGCTGCCCTCTGGTTTTTATGTGTGTTTGTCAGATGTTTTTATCACATACAGAAATATAATTGCAATCATATTATGAGTAACAAAAGCTTATATTGACAGTTAGAATGAGTTAATGCAGCAAGTCAATATTTGCAGTGTTCACCCTTCTTCTTCAGGACCTCTGCAATTCTCCCTGGCATGCTCTCAATCAACTTCTGGGCCAAATCCTGACTGATAGCAGTCCATTCTTGCACAATCAATGCTTGCATTTTGTCAGAATTTGTAGGTTTTTGTTTGTCCACCCGTCTCTTGATGATTGACCACAAGTTCTCAATAGGATTAAGATCTGGGGAGTTTCCAGGCCATGGACCCAAAATCTCTATGTTTTGTTCCCTGAGCCATTTAGTTATCACCTTTGCTTTATGGCAAGGTGCTCCATCATGCTGGAAAAGGCATTGTTGATCACCAAACTGCTCTTGGACGGTTGGGAGAAGTTGCTCTCGGAGGACATTCTGGTACCATTCTTTATTCATGGCTGTGTTTTTAGGCAAGACTGTGAGAGAGCCGATTCCCTTGGCTGAGAAGCAACCCCACACATGAATGGTTTCAGGATGCTTTACAGTTGTCATGAGACAAGACTGGTGGTAGCGCTCACCTCGTCTTCTCCGAATAAGCTGTTTTCCAGATGTCCCAAACAATCGAAAAGGGGATTCATCAGAGAAAATGACTTTACCCCAGTCCTCAGCAGTCCACTCCCTGTACCTTTTGCAGAATATTAGTCTGTCCCTGATGTTTTTTCTGGAGAGAAGTGGCTTCTTTGCTGCCCTCCTTGAGACCAGGCCTTGCTCCAAGAGTCTCCGCCTCACAGTGCGTGCAGATGCACTCACATCTGCCTGCTGCCATTCCTGAGCAAGCTCTGCACTGCTGGTAGCCCGATCCCGCAGCTGAAACACTTTTAAGAGACGGTCCTGGCGCTTGCTGGTCTTTCTTGGGCGCCCTGGAGCCTTTTTGGCAACAATGGAACCTCTCTCCTTGAAGTTCTTGATAATGCGATAGATTGTTGACTGAGGTGCAATCTTTCTAGCTGCGATACTCTTCCCTGTTAGGCCATTTTTGTGCAGTGCAATGATGACTGCACGTGTTTCTTTAGAGATAACCATGGTTAACAGAAGAGAAACAATGATGCCAAGCACCAGCCTCCTTTTAAAGTGTCCAGTGGTGTCATTCTTACTTAATCATGACAGATTGATCTGCAGCCCTGTCCTCATCAACACCCACACCTGTGTTAATGGAGCAATCACTGAAACGATGTGAGCTGGTCCTTTTAAGGCAGGGCTGCAATGATGTTGAAATGTGTTTTGGGGGATAAAGTTCATTTTCTAGGCAAATATTGACTTTGCAAGTAATTGCTGTTAAGCTGATCACTCTTTATAACATTTTGGAGTATATGCAAATTGCCATTATAAAAACTGAAGCAGTAGACTTTGTAAAAATTAATATTTGTATCATTCTCAAAACCTTTGGCCATGACTGTATGTATGTGTGTATGTGTTTATGTCCGCTAAAGGAATCCGCACTGTCGCAGCTACAGTCACGAAATTTGGCATACAGGTACATCAGGTGTCTGGGAAGGTTCAGACTGGGTCTCAGCTCTCCAGGACGTACCGTTCCTGAGATATTCCCAAAAAATGCATTAGCCCATAGAAGCTCGCAGGCAGTTAGTCTCCACACACACCAGGTTTCCATAACAACTCAGCCATTTTCCTTCATTGCTGTAGGTCTGCTTTAAAGGGGCAGAGCACTGTGGATGACACTGTTAAAGGGGTATTCTGGTTACCATAAATATAACTTATGTTTTAGACTAACTCATCATCAATCATTATCTCATATAATGTAAATTTCACATATTTACCATTCAGTAGTAATAAAATATGTTTTCTTCCACTGCTACCCACTGTGTTTCCTCATAAATTACCATGGCATCGACCTATAATTCAGACCACCCTCAAAAGAAGGACTTAAAAGCCCCACCTCCAAATCCAGCTAAGACACGCCCCCAAGTCGGTGAGGCCACGCCCCCTTACACTCCGCAGCCGATGGGGATTGAAAAAATGAAGGTAAAAATCAACTTCTTTCAGCTGCAGGGGTGGGAAGGAGGGTGACTTTCTCCCTGCAGCTTATGTTCACACTGCTAGTGCTACTGTCTGAGAGTGAGCTGTTCAAAATGACATCCCTGTGTCCGTCCAGGCCCCACGCCGGATGGAGAACAGGGAGCCAGAAAGCCTGATTGTCCAGCCTAAAGTCGGACCTCTGGCCACCCTAGGGGCAGGCTGATGTTAGGGTGGTCAGACGTCCGGTTTTAGGCTGGACAGTCTTTTCTTACAGGTTTTCTGGCTCCCTGTCCTCCATCCTGTGCAGTGCCTGGACGGACGCAGGGATGTCCACCCTTTCAGTAGCTCAAGCTCAGACAGCTCCTCTGTGTCTTCACAGAGTCAGGGGGTGTGACCTCATGTTTAGATGTGTGGCTTCATGGTTTGGTGGCATGGTCGGTGAGGTCCGGCTCTCTGGGGTGAAGACAGTGGCCACCCTAGCTGCTGCAGGGGTCACAGTTAAAGGGGAGGGAGCTGTGGATGTTACTGTTAAGGGGCGGGCACTGTAGAGGTCACTCTCGATATCTTTTAACGACACACACACAAACATTAAATGAAATAGATGAAATATACCCGGGCGAAGCCGGGTCCTTCTCCTAGTTTCTTATATATTAAACAAGATGGACACTATTTAATTAGATAGCTCTGAGTAGGGATTAATGCAAACTGAGCTGTCTCCTATGGATCCTTTCAGCTTCTGGTTACACAACCTACACTGTCCTGCACCACCAGCAGAAGCTACAGCAACAGTAGCAACAGCAGCAGCCATTTCGGTCGCCTCAGCATGATGGAGCAGTTTTTCCATGAGCAAGCTGACAGCTCCCACCTCAACTCTCAGATTCAGGTCTACCTCAACTCTGGACAGTCTATAGTGCATACCCTGTTCCCTGACCCCCATGGATTTCTGGGCAGGCAGACCGGAACAGTGGCCCAAACTGACACTGCACATTCTCTTTCTTCTTTCTTGCTCAGCCACCAGTGTCATCTCGGAAAGGGTTTTCAGCACCTCTGGGGGCGTGGTGACACCCAAATGGACTGAGAACAAGGCTACACGTAAGCAGTCAACCCAATTCTTCCCTGTCTTCTCCATGACTTTTTGAATTTTCAGTTTAAATATGCCATTCGTTCCTATGACTTTTCCTGAGCTTTGTGGGTGGTCACCGTACTAAATGGCTAAACACTGGGTAACACTGACAGGGAAAATGACCTAGGAATTTTAGTGAACAGCAAACTAAGCTGTAGAAACCAGTGTCAGACAGCTGCTGCCAAGGCCAATAAGATAATGGGTCGCATCGAATGAGGCATAGATGCCCGTGATGAGAACATAGTCCTGCCACTTTACAAATCACTAGTCAGACCACACATGGAGGACTGTGTACAGTTCTGGGCTCCTGTGAACAAGGCAGCTGGTTCAGAGGGAGGCAACTAAAGTAATAACTGGAATGGGTGGACTACAGTACCCAGAAAGATTATCAAAATTAGGGTTATTCACTTTAGAAAAATAGACGACTTAGGGGAGATCTAATAACCATGTACTGTACACAAACATAGAAGAGGATTCTTTACGGTAAGAGCAGTAAGACTATGGAACTCTCTGCCTGAGGAGGTGGTGATGGCGAGTTCACTAAAAGAGTTCAGGAGGGGCCTGAGTGTATTTATGGAGGGTAACAATATTACAGGCTATAGGTTTTTTTTTGTTGTTGTTTTTTTTGTATTTATAAATTATGTTACTATGTATAAAACATGGAATGCTTGTTGGATGCCTAAGGCCTCTGTCACTGTTGTTCTCCTGTGAAGTGTGTACCCTGATCCATTTCTATTACTTCTGGGACCCCATACCTGCACACTACTTCCTTGAGTAGTTTGAGTGGTGGCTTTTGCAGTAGCATGTGCCACCAGCCAGGCTTCAGGCCATCCAGAGACCAAGACATATTCGTAATTACCCACCTTAGGTAGCTGTATGTAGTCCACTTGCAATCTCTGGAATGGGTAATCTTGCCTCGTGGTCCTCTTCCTGGGTACTCGGGTAACCTTACAAGGGTTATGCATTGCACATGTAAGGCATCCCTGTACAAATTTTTCTCAGCCACATTCTGAAACCCTGGGGCAAACTAGTTCTGTAAAACTATGGCTCCTGAAGTTATGGACCACTTACTGAAACAGGACAGCCATCATGGAAAACAAACAACAGGGCAGAGAGACCTTAGTGTGTATACGCCAGAACCCTCCTTCTCCTTGTATGACATCTCCCTCCATCCACATCTTTTTCCTATGAGGGGATGTCCGGTTCTGGAGGATCCGTAGCAGTTCTACCTCTATTGCAGGCATAGCCGATGGGGCAGCCACCATCAAGGGGAGTAATGCTGCCTTTCTGGCCGCCTGATCTGACAATGTATTTATCAGAGCTTCAGGGGTCTGCCCATTGGTGTGTGCTGACACCTTCACCACGGCTGACCTTTAATCTAATATCAGTCCATTAGCTGTCGTACAGCTTTAGCTTACCTACAGAGCTCAAGAAACTGTGGCTCCGCCAAATGGCTCCAAAGTCATGTGCTACACCAAATGCATACCTCGAGTCCGTATAGATGTTCACCTCTTTTTCCCTTACCAAGATTACACATTACAGCGATTGCCTTCAACTCCACATCTTGTGTCAAGCAACTAGAAGGGAGTGGTTTCTGTATCAGTACCTCACCATTTTTGGACTACAGCATACCCGGTGATGAATCTTCCTTGGTCCTTGTCCCATGATCTTGAGCCATCTACAAAATACTCAGCAGAAGGGTTATTGATACCAGTAAAATTTGCCAATCCACTTATTTCCATACTTGTCAATGCTTTGACCATCGTGTTAAAGGGGCATTCCTCACTGACTAATTTGAAAATCAGAGACTGGATTTCCCCTTGTTCTCCACTTTCTCCATGCCCTCCCCCCTTTTCTAAATCCACCAGCAGCAAGGTGGTTGGATTCAGGACATTGCAATACTAGATTGGAGGATGAGAGAAATGAAACCTCATATTTGGTGATGAATCTAACCTTGGAAAGGTGTCTGGTCTATCTGTAGACAGGTGTCTCGTTTGGTAAAATTTCAGACACCACATGGGGCACTTGCAGCTTTTAAATGAGTTCAGCTGCAGCCGCAACTATTCATACAGAAATGTAGATCTGTAATCACTGACAGGAGGGCAACAGTCTATGCCTGCCTCCATCGTCTTGGGTGTCACATACAAGAGGCCCAAGACAGACATCTGGGACATCTTGCAAACAGGGCACAGGAAAGATTTAGACTAGGAACCAACAGAATACTTCATGACACAAGTAATAAAGGACTATGACAGAAAAGCAGGTGAGGAAATAGTGCTACCACAGAACTACCACAGAACCAAGTACACTAGCAGACCAAAGGCAACACCCGGAGGGGGGAAAGCCAGTGAGCCCCGTTCTTCACAGAGCCCCTCGTGGTGGGGAAGAACTGGGCCATGGGTTCACTGGTCGCACCACCAGGAAAGTCCTGGCACCCTTGGCCACTACCTGCAGGAAACCACACAGACAACAGAATTGGAACCCAAACACAGTACATGGATCAAACAATAAGACAAAGGGGAACCAGCACAAAAGCAGGTCTCTAGACCCCAAGCGGAATGGAAGCATGACGGTCTCAGGCAGAGCTACACATAGACTAGAGATTCTCCATTTGGAGAACCCAGAAGTCCTCTCCCAAAGGCAGGACAGAGACAGAAACAGAAGCAGTAGGCACTGCAGGACAGACATGGACACAGACAGGATCAGAAGCAGCTTAGCACTGTCAAGCTATCAGATGAAGTTAGAGCACTGCTAGGCCAGACATGGAACAGAATGGACCCAGACAGAGAACAGGTACAGAAGAACAGGCAAGGCATGAACAAGGATAACAACATTAACATCATCACAGGACAGGTACAGCAGAACAGACAAAGCAACAACAAATTGCCAGGTGACACCACAAACAAGGGTAGATGGCAAATTTCCCCTGGGTCTGCAGAAAGGTGCTACACCCAGCAAGATACACTGACCTACTAGGTAAGCAGAAAGGCGCTACACCCAGCAAGACACAATGGACTGACCACAAGCCCCACAGCTAGATAGATATAGCTGGATATGATCAGACCAAGGGGAAGTTCACCCCATCAGAACCAAAAAGGGAGGGGAGCCTGCATAAACAGAGAAGTGAACACACAGGCTGCAGTACTGGACATTCCCCCTGGTAACCAGCATACACGGCCAGTATGCCAGAGCAAAAACAACCCATGACAAACAGAAAAGCGTTCAAATTCAGACCTTGATCAAACGCAATGCCACAGCCAGCAGTTATATGCCGACAGCTGTTTCGGGGTGATTGACTCTCAAGCCGATTAAGGCGCTCTTTCTCCAAGGAGAGATAGTACCCCCCAAATCTATTTTGCAACACAGGTCAGAACTCTGGTCGACACAGACATTCAATGTAGAACAGACATAGAAACGTCATCTGGTGACAGACACAAAGAAACGTTTCTTATACATTAACACACACAAGTTTCTTTCAGTTTTTCTGGAGCTCCATACACATTATACAAAAACACATACTTGATTTTGAGCTCTGTCCACACACTTAGTGAATTTCTATCAACCATTCACATTCGGCCTTCACACAATCAAACAATCATTTATGACTGCAACACTTCTGCTACACTCTCCATTATCCCTTTTCAGGGTCATGAGGTCACTCCACTTACAGCTACAGCCCCCACTGTTTCACTTCAAACAAGTACCCAGCTTTCCTTTACTTCAACAATCCATTGACACACAGATATTCAAGGAGAAACAGACATGTTAAAAACACAATAACGGACATTCTTCTCATCTTCACTCCTACAAACAAAACTTATAACAGATACAATCAAATTAAAAACCTTAAAAAAATGCATATAACAGGATAAACACAATTAATACAATGCCACGTGGACTTACTGCTATATTCAAGGGATATCCCAAACTATATACAAACAATTATCAATGAAATTACTTGGGTATAAATGTAAAAGTACAGTTCTCCTTTTCTTTCACATGCTGCACATTTCCCTTAAGAAGAATAAGAAATGATCTGGGAAAGAAATAGTCAGTCTCTACTCTGATTACAAACTGCAGTAAACAAAATAAAGACCATTTGTTACCATCACAAGCCTCAGTTTAACCCTTTCAGTACCGAGCCACTTTTCACCTTAAATCCCAGGCCGATTTTTGCAAATCTGACATGTGTCACTTTATGTGGTAATAACTTTGGAACGCTTTTACTTATCCGGGCCATTCTAAGATTGTTTTCTCGTCACATATTATTCTTCACGATAGTAGTAAATTTGTGGCAAAATATTTCATTTTTATTTATAAAAAAATACCAAATTTAGCAAAAATTTAGAAAAATTAGCAAATTTCAAAATTTTAATTTCTCTACTTTCAAAATACATAGTAATACCTCCAAAAATAGTTATTATTTTACATTCCCCATATGTATACTTTATGTTGACATCATTTTACAAATGTCATTTTACTTTTTTGGGACGTTCGAGGGCTAAGCCTTAGAAGTTTAGAAGCCATTTTACAATTTTTCAACAAAGTTTCCAAAACCATTTTTTAAGGACCAATTCAGATATAAAGTGATTTTGAGTGGCTTACGTAATGGAAACCACCCATAAATGACCCCATTTTAGAAACTACACCCCTCAAATTATAAAAACTGCTGTTACAAACTTTGTTAACCCTTGAGGTGTTCCACAAGAATTAATGGAAAATGGAGGTGAAATTTCAAAATTTCACTTTTTTGGTAGATTATTCATGTTAATAATTTTTTTCTTGCAAAACAGCAAGGGTTAACAGCAAACTAAACCTCAATATACATTACTCTGATTCTGCAGTTTACAGAAATACCCCATATGTGGTGGTAAACGTCTCTATGGGTTTGTGGCAGTGGTCAGAAGGAAAGAAGCGCCATACGGATTTTGGAGGCAGATTTTGCTAGAATGGTTTTTAGGCACCATTTTGTAATTGAGAGACCCTGACGTACCCCTACAGTGGAAACCCTCAAAAAGTGACCCCATTTTGAAACTACACCCTTGAAAGAATATATTAAGGGGGTACTGGCCACTTTGACCCCCTAAGCGTTTTACGTAATTTGGAAACACTTGGCTGTGAAAATGAAAAGTTTCATTTCTTCCAATAAAATGTTTCTTTAGCCCCAAATTTTTCATTTTCAAAAGGGGTAACAGGAGAAAAGCACCCCATAATTTGTTCCCCATTTTCTCCTGTATACGGCAACACCCCATATGTGGTGGTAAACTGCTGTGGGGGCACATGGCAGGACTCAGAACAGAAGGAGCGCCATATGGATTTTATAACACAGATTTTGATGGATTGGTTTGCGGGAGCCATTGATTTTTATTTTTTTGAGTTATTGTCTTATGTGGGGGCTCATTTTTTGCGGGACAAAATGACAGTTTGATTGGTACCATTTTGGGGTAAATATGCCTTTTTGATCGTGTGGTATTACACTTTTTGTGAGGCAAGGTGAAAAAAACTGGCTGTTATGGCATAGTTTTTTTTTTTTTTTTTTTTACAGCATTCGCCTGGGGGGCCATCTCATGTAATATTTTTATAGAGCAGGTTGTTACCGACGCAGCGATACCCAATATGTCTAACTTTTTTATTTTTGGAAAGTTTTACACATTAGATTTATTTTTGAACAGAATAAAATCTTTTTTTTTGTGTTACCATTTTCAGAGAGCCATATTTTTTTATTTTTTGATTGTCTCAGGCAGGGTATCATTTTTGCAGGATAAGATGACGGTTTGATTGGTACCATTTTGGATTAAATACACCTTTTTGATTGCCTGCTATTACACTTTTTGTGAGGCAAGAGGGAAAAAAATGGTTGTTTTGGCATAGTTTTTATTTTTTTATTTTTTACAGCATTCGCCTGGGGGGCCATCTCATGTAATATTTTTAGAGCAGGTTGTTATGGACGCGGCGGTATCCAATATGTCTAACTTTTTTATTTTTGGAAAGTTTTACACATTAGATTTATCGGGCATCGGGCTGCTATCCGAGCCATCAGGTCCCCATCACAGCAGCGCGGGGACCCGATGCCCCCCCCGCTCGCCATCCTGAACTACCACACACCACATGTGCCGCGGTCAGCGCTGACCGCGGCACATGAAGGGTTAATGCGCCGGCATCGGTGTTTTCACCAATGTTGGCACATTCAGCAGGGGTCTGGCACCTCGGCACAGCCGGACCCCCACCGCTAGCGCCGTACATGTATTGCGCTGGGACTTGTGTCCCGGCTTTTTGCGCCGTACATGTACGGCGCTGGGAGTCTAAGGGTTAATCACTTCATTTACTATATATTCACCTTTCCTATACTTGACTAACTTACATACTGGGACAAAAGTGAATACACTAACAACAAGTCTGCCCAACTGTTTAACTACTGGAGTTTCATTTATAGAGACTAACCTAAGTCTACCCAGCATATGGCACTCGCAAGGAGATTCTTGATTCAGGGATATCTGATTATAAGCTATCCCTTTAACTGTGTCATCCATTTTATTCAACTTCCCTGTTTTGGCATTCCTCTTTTATCAACCACTTACTACAACCTTTCCTACTTTCTCTTAATACTTTGTCTGGCAATATTCCTCTTTTGATCCCCAAACTTACTTCATGTGGTCCCCATGGTCTGGCTCAGTCCAATCCCAGGATTTGGGCCTGGCTTACAAGGCACTTTAACACCCCAAATCATTATTTAAATTAAATAATTTGCCGACCGGGCTTCCCTAGATCCTCCTACCTCGGATTAAAATCCTTCTGGTACATCTAGTAAAACGTAATCTAGGCCATCCTCCCTCAGACAGTCCATCTAGTACACCTTAGTCTAGGCCATCCTCCCTCGGACAACAGTCCTTCTGGTACACCTTAGTCTAGGCCATCCTCCCTCAGACAACAGTCCTTCTGGTTCACCTTAGTCTAGGCCATCTTCCCTCAGACAGTCTTTCTGGTACACCTAGTCTGGACTTACGCACAGACCACTTTCGGGACCCACCAGGTCTATAATAACCTCAACACGGGGTGTCCCTTTAACTTTTCCAGCCAGACAAATAAACCGTACAAATAATCAGTACATACAATACTATAGTGATTATCCATCTCTAATTTCTCTAATACCATCTCAGACATACTTCTATCCTTCCCTAGATCTTTTCTATATCTTCCTGGGAATGTTTTACAATCTACCAAATCTGGTCTTACAGTTTTGCTCTCTGATCTGGGAATCTCTCTCTTTACCAGACACTCAGGCAGCACAACTTTCACTCCTATTCTTTTGGGTTTGTCCCTGACTGCTATGCTAGATCCCCTGACTTCATTCACTCATGCGCTACGTGATGAGTCTATGGTGTGTTCAGGATAAAGTCTCTTTTGACACCCTTCTTTGTGGAAGGTTCCCTTATCAATTTCCAAAGACTTCACCACGTCCCCAGAGTACTTTCTCACCATGGAAATTTCCTGCTGGTTATATTGCTCACATACATCCCTCTCCTTCTATCTCCTTAAGGGAGACAGACTCATCTTGTCGCATACAAGACGGCACACCTACTGGAATCCCTCATCAATCAAAAACATATTAATTTGTCCCTCATAGATCATTTACACTCTTACACCTTCTCATTCAGGGATTCTCATAAAACAACATGCAGTCTACATCTATTCAAATGGAGATTACCTGACCTTATATATCTCTTTAGCACTCACATTGCAACCCACTAACAGGATGAAGAATTCTCTACTATCATTACTATGTATAGTCCTAACAAACATTTTACAAACCTTACAATAATATACAATTCATACAGTTGTTAGTTCTGTTATGAGGCTACAATGCTCACTGCACTCTGGGAACTCCCAGAGCCCCTAACCAAAACGTAGCCATGAGACACGCAGATCGGTTACTCAAAAGTAAACCCTGGCGCCCGTCGATTGTCTCAACTCTGGACTTAACAGTGTTTGTACATAACTGACTGTACTGCTCACTGCACTGAGAAACGTCCCAAGCCGCTTACCAAAACGCAGTCGTGAGACATGATACCAATTGCCCATGACAAACCCTAGTCTGTGGAGACTGTCTCAACTCCACATTGGCAGCATAAAATTAAACCAGCATCACATCAATACCACAGTTCTTTGGACAGGACAATTAGAACATGTAAGACTCACCCAGATCTTAGCAGTCAACACAGGGAGGGACAGAGTGTAATTTTTGTAAGAATAACATTTGGCGCAGCTGCTTTATGGTCTGTCCGTCCCGGTGGAGCACATGCCGTTGTTGATCTGAATGGTCTTGCTCGATGTACTGTCCATGTTTGGGCGCCATTTTCTGTTGTCACAAACCGACTTTCTGATGTGATGCGGTGTCCTAATAGTTCTGAAGTTGAGTGAGCCGGCTCGAGGTCAAGACACAGAGACACAGCAGTTGTGTTTCCCGTAATGGCCTCTCTATTGCAATGAGCAGAGCACATATATATACACAGACTAACACAATAGAGGTGTCCTTGTGCAGACAAGCTTTAAGTCACTATGTTTGGTTTTAGATAAGAAAAGGAATAGTCAGCATGAATGGAAATAAATGGTCAACATAGGGGGATTAGAGGTCCACTGTGGAATTTGTACTCCTGCCTTCCAAGGCTAAATCCCCCTCCTATCTAAGTGCAAGTCATACATAGATATAAAATGAATAAATCAAAATAGGGGCCTTTATGTTTCCCTCACAGTCATCGGAGGCGTAAAACAACCCAAATTATCAACCAGAATAGATCTTAGTTGTAGACCAACAAGTTCTATAACACAGATATATTGACACGGTAAATTGCAATCAATCTGACATACTAAACTAGGACAGCCTAAAATAAAATCTCAATATTGTCACTATATAAACTTGCTAAGGGGTATGGCCACAGTTTATTTATGCACTTTTAGAAGACAAAATAAGGAGCGGATTATAAAAAGAAGGTATGAAGAACAGATACAACTTCTCTTTTTTGTATTCACTCCTGCTTATCACTTCCTAAACTGCATCAGAAAACCTGAATGTGTGGTCATGCCCTAAGGGTTTGCTTCCTAGAGGTTCTCTAACCTAACTGTGCATTTTGGGTTATTCTGTTTGTCAATATAGGAAATAATAATGTAGATTGTTGATCCAGGAATCTGTCCAGTTCCTAGTAGGACAGGGATGGCCAACCTGAGGCTCTCCAGTTGTTGCAAAACTACAACTCCCAGCATGCTCAGACTGCCAACAGCTATCAGCCTACAGCAGGGCATGGTGGGAGTTGTAGTTTTACAACAGCTGGAGAGCCGCAGGTTGGCCATGCCTATAGTAGGATATTAAAGGGTTATTCTCATTTTAGACAATGGGGTCATATCGCTGGGACCTGCACGTATATTCAGAATGGAGCACCCAAACTGAATGAGGGCGCACTGCGCATGCACAGCCGCCCTCCATTCATTTCTATGGGACCGCCGAAAATAGCCGAGCGCTTAATTGTGGACCACAAAATACATACGGTCGTGTGCATGAGCCCGTAGTGAGAAAAGAGTCTACAGTCATGGCCAAAAGTTTTGAGAATGACACAAATATTATATTTTCACATGATCTGCTGCCCTCTGGTTTTTATGTGTGTTTGTCAGATGTTTTTAGCACATACAGAAATATAATTGCAATCATATTATGAGTAACAAAAGCTTATATTGACAGTTAGAATGAGTTAATGCAGCAAGTCAATATTTGCAGTGTTGACTCTTCTTCTTCAGGACCTCTGCAATTCTCCCTGGCATGCTCTCAATCAACTTCTGGACCAGATCCTGACTGATAGCAGTCCATTCTTGCACAATCAATGCTTGCATTTTGTCAGAATTTGTAGGTTTTTGTTTGTCCACCCGTCTCTTGATGATTGACCACAAGTTCTCAATGGGATTAAGATCTGGGGAGTTTCCAGGTCATAGACCCAAAATCTCTATGTTTTGTTCCCTGAGCCATTTAGTTATCACCTTTGCTTTATGGCAAGGTGCTCCATCATGCTGGAAAAGGCATTGTTGGTCGCCAAACTGCTCTTGGACGGTTGGGAGAAGTTGCTCTCGGAGGACATTCTGGTACCATTCTTTATTCATGGCTGTGTTTTTAGGCAAGACTGTGAGAGAGCCGATTCCCTTGGCTGAGAAGCAACCCCACACATGAATGGTTTCAGGATGCTTTACAGTTGTCATGAGACAAGACTGGTGGTAGCGCTCACCTCGTCTTCTCCGAATAAGCTGTTTTCCAGATGTCCCAAACAATCGAAAAGGGGATTCATCAGAGAAAATGACTTTACCCCAGTCCTCAGCAGTCCACTCCCTGTACCTTTTGCAGAATATCAGTCTGTCCCTGATGTTTTTTCTGGAGAGAAGTGGCTTCTTTGCTGCCCTCCTTGAGACCAGGCCTTGCTCCAAGAGTCTCCGCCTCACAGTGCGTGCAGATGCACTCACACCTGCCTGCTGCCATTCCTGAGCAAGCTCTGCACTGCTGGTAGCCCGATCCCGCAGCTGAAACACTTTTAAGAGACGGTCCTGGCGCTTGCTGGTCTTTCTTGGGCGCCCTGGAGCCTTTTTGTCAACAATGGAACCTCTCTCCTTGAAGTTCTTGATGATGCGATAGATTGTTGACTGAGGTGCAATCTTTCTAGCTGCGATACTCTTCCCTGTTAGGCCATTTTTGTGCAGTGCAATGATGACTGCACGTGTTTCTTTAGAGATAACCATGGTTAACAGAAGAGAAACAATGATGCCAAGCACCAGCCTCCTTTTAAAGTGTCCAGTGGTGTCATTCTTACTTAATCATGACAGATTGATCTCCAGCCCTGTCCTCATCAACACCCACACCTGTGTTAATGGAGCAATCACTGAAACGATGTGAGCTGGTCCTTTTAAGGCAGGGCTGCAATGATGTTGAAATGTGTTTTGGGGGATAAAGTTCATTTTCTAGGCAAATATTGACTTTGCAAGTAATTGCTGTTAAGCTGATCACTCTTTATAACATTCTGGAGTATATGCAAATTGCCATTATAAAAACTGAAGCAGTAGACTTTGTAAAAATTAATATTTGTATCATTCTCAAAACTTTTGGCCATGACTGTAGTACATTTGTATATGTAGGAACAAGTACTATAATTGTATGTGTGATTTAAATTCATGCCTTCATGTAATCATGCAGTGTCCTTCCAGCATCTTTGCTTATCCTCTCTTGTGATGTCATATAGAAGTGACATCATAATTGCATAGAACTTTCCACTCTGTTTTACAGACACTTGTACAGTTGTGGCCTATGTGGTGAAGCATATAAATGTGAAAGAGGTGACACAGGAAAGGTTAGTACTATAATTAATTCTAATTATCAGAATTCATACTAATTCTAGGCCAGAAGGATTTATTATAATCAGGATGTTTATAAATATATAGATTTACTATTAGAATGTATGATTTTCTTACATTTTATAAATATTTGTTATGCACTTGCTTTACATACATTATATAGCAGGGACATTCCTAAATAAAAGGTGGCCTTATGTCCCATTGTTACCAAAGTTCAATTTAACAGAAAAAGAAAAATTAAATGTAGACCCAACGGCAGTGTTCACATGTGCATTGTGTCTTCTGTCATACAATGGACACCAACATTACTCCTATCATGGTGTCAGTCATTTTGACGACAAGAATAGTTATTTTGCCATCAAATGTGATGATGCTGCCAATATGCCTCTGACCAGCAATGGGGGAACAACACCACTTGCTGTTATTTGATACATGGCATGAAGGTTTTTGTTCCGTATAATTCAGTAATCCATCCAGTAAAATGATACAAATCAATCACTGGTTGATAACTGTCCTTTTGGTTCTGCAGAAAAATGTCCTGCTCCTCTGACACTTCCTGCCCCTCCTAGTGTTATCATGAGGACAGTAGGCCACATAAATAAGATATAGATACATGCAATATAGTCTAGATATTGCAGATAGATTCTAGATACATGCAATACATTCTATTCCTGTGCAAATTACAATTTAGATGGAGTTAAAGAATATTAGTACATAGCAGTTAAGGTAACAGCATGCCACAAATAATCATACACCATGCTTTCCTGAGACCTTTGGTCATCCTCTAATGATTTCATAGAGGTCTGACCTCATAATTGGTTAGAACTCGGTGCTGTCTATACTGGCCACTAGTACAGTTCAGGCAATTGCCATCAGAGGGACCACACACAAACAACCAGCAGGATGACACAGGAGAGGTGCCTTTTCATTTGTTAATACGGGAATTAATAAATTTCCACTCTAGTGAATTAGTAGATGCCATTCATGGATAAATTGTAGTTTGCAGTGATATTTTTGTCATGAAAAATGGCACAACCTTTGTGGAAGTCCTAACAGACCCAACTAAACTAAATCGAATCCATTAGATTTATCCAGTATCCATTGAAAATAAATCTGGCATGCATAGCTCTAGTACAGTGATGCCCAACCTGCGGTCCTCCAGCCAGGGTTGCCAACCGTCCAGAAATTTCTGGACAGTCCGTAAAAATAGGTGACTTTTTTCCTGTGTCCGTGAAAAAAAATAGACGTGTCCATGATTTTTTTGAGGCTGGTAGTACTTGACTAGATTATTTTGGTTGCAATTATCATCATTTTACAGTCCACAGTTAACGCTGGTAATGAGTTCTTATCAGTATGTTGAGCTATAGACATGGATTACTTGTAATTTTTATCATTAGTTATGGTTTTCTAAACTGTCCGTAAAAAATATTGGTCCAGAAAAAAGAAAAATTCTGGTTGGCAACCCTGCCTCATGCTATTGCAAAACCACAACTCCCCACATGTCTGCACAGTCTACAGCTATTAGGGCATGCTGGGAGTTGTAGTTTTGCAACAGCTGGAGGGCCACAGGTTGAGCATCCCTGCTCCAGTATAAATGGAAGTCTGAACAATGCCTAGTGCATTTTGAGTTCTCATAAATTAGAAATATATTTCTGTATACAGGAATAAGCACCATAAATGTATGTGTGATCTAATCCAACAAAAACATACAATTGAAGCAGTACAGTGAAAAAAATATTTTTTTTTTCACTGTGCCACTTCAATTGTATGTTTTTGTTGGATTGGATCTAGGAGCTGAGCACGTGAATATTTTATGTGTGATTTAAATACTTTCCCAAATTATGTAATACAAGAGATTTAAAGGGGTATTCCAGGTATTTTTTTACTTGTTTATCATACAATTTTCTAATATACGTATATGTAACCGTATGTAAAATTCTGCTTACATATAGTACCTTTCTTTATATCAGGCAGTTGACCCCTATATGCACATTAGAACAGTATAGCCAATGGATTTCTTGTATAATTTATGGCTTAACTGAAACATGGAAAGTCACAAAGACATAGCAGCATTCCTCAAACTAACTATACATGATCTATATACAAGCTAATACCTCATTGAATATGCAAATATATTTTTGATCAAAAATTATCTGGGCCCATTCACCAGCAGCAAGGTGATCTAGATATGGAGGGGTACCTAACTCTAAATCAATTTCTATGCCATCTTCTTTCAAGGAGAGCTGAACCCATAAAGACAGTGACTGCTATGATTATTACCTCTCTGGGTGAGAAGACAATGACCTGTTGAGTCATTCTATGTCAGGAAACCTTCCATGAGCAGGAAACGCATGGTCAGGTATGCACACTCCCTGATGAGCTGTGCCTGTGCTTTACAGGTAGCCATGATCGCTACTGAATTTGGCATCTGAGCAGTTAAAGGACCGAGTTCAGGGTCATTGGCTATCCGGTTCATTGTGGCCGGGTGCTGGCTGCATTATTTAGCCTGCACCTGACGAATGTTAAGCAACTTCAGTACTGTAGCCTTCTCCATATATGCCCTTACGCATAATAACGTACAAATACGTGATTATGCATGGAGGGGTTGAATCTCCCCGCCCCCATTTCCCTCTTCACCCTCTTCAACTATTGTTGTCCATGAGAATCTTACACTCTACCTTTTGAGCTGTGCATCATGCAATTCTACAGGTAGTTAACTATGACAGCTCAAAAACCTTTCAAAAGTCCGAGAGCTTCTACTGTAATTAAATGGAGCTCTGTGATTTTCCTACGGAGGCTTAAATTGGAAAAGGGAACCCTCTCCCTCGCTCCTTATATTTTATGATCGCTATTGAACGCAGTATCTAAGTGGTTAAATTACCTGGTTTGGCGTCATGGCCGACCCTGGTCAGTGAGGCTGGATGCTCACTGACCATCATGCGTGGAGCGGGCTCAGCACATCAGCCATCTCCATACAACAGACGGCGCGCAAAGTGGTAAGTTGTACCACAGCGCCACCTGGACCCCACGCTTTTTTTTCCAAAAATAATTAAATCATTTTAAAAAATGGCGTGGGGTCCCCCCTTTTTTCCTTCTCCAGCCAGATACAACCAGCAGCGGCAGGCTGGCACTACCAGGGTGGGAAGGGACACGGTTATTGGCCCTTCCCAGCCTAATGGTACCAGTCTGCAGCCGCCCCAGAACTGGACCCTCAATTTAGAAGGTCTGGTGGCGGTGGGTGCCGGGGTAATAGATGGTGGGGTTAGTGCTGGCCTTACCGGCAAGCACTAAGCCCAGTATTAGTAATCAGGGCCGTCTGTAGATAGCCGTGATTACTAAAACTGCAATGTTGTAAAAAAACACACACACACACTTATAAAATATTTTATTGAATAAATACTCCCCCAGACCCCTGTTTGACCATTTTATTTAAAAAATAAAAAAGCTGGTCCGACGTAATCCACCGAATCCGACGTAGTCCTCAGCATTCACGATCCTGAAAAATAGAAAACAAACAAAAAAACAAACACAGACCACTTACCTCCTCCTCCTCAGGCTTCTTCTCCTCAGCAGTGGAGCCTCTTCATCTGCTGGTGAATGAAAAACATTACACCTTGAATTCTTCAATGAAAAAAAAAAACGTGATAGGTGACAGATCCGTCATGAACTCCATTGAAAGTCAATGGAGGACGGATCCGTTTACTATTGTGTCACACCAAACGGATCCGTCCTCCATTGACTTTCAATGGAGTTCATGATGGATCCGTCAGTACCCCAAATCAAGTCAATGGGGAAAGCATGGTGTATGTCTAGGGGACTCGAGCATTGCGCTCGAGTACACTCGGTGTTCGGCCGAACACCAAGCGGACCCGAGCGTAGGCATGCTCGGCCGAACAGCGAGTTCGGCCGAGCATGCTCGCTCAAACTACTAAAAAATATTTAAGCTAGACATGAGTTCAAGTTCTGAAGTATCTTCCTGATACATATGGATATACAGTATGTGGTTACAATATGTATATCATATGCAAACACTTCTATTATAACACAACCATATCTCAGGTACAGAGATAAGGAACCTTCTTATTCCTTACCCTCTATCTTCTATAATAAGGAATACCCATTTCCTTTCATTGGGATAAACTGGTTATGGTTGTTTTGACCATAAAATTATGGTATGCCCATTGTTTCCACTAACACATTGTAGGCAGTGAACTGTGAAGTTAGGGCCTGGGTGCTGTCTAGCACCCCCTACTCCTCTTTATCCTGCTCCACTTGAACCCTTTCTCCCCTTTCAGTCTCTGTCCCTCTCTGTAAACCCTTAAAGACGAAGCCCATTTTCATCTTTGCATTTTCTTTTTTCCTCCCTATATTACAAGAGCCATGACTTTTAAAATGTTCCGTTCACATGGCCCTATTAGTACCTATTTTTTGCAGGACAAGTTGCATTTTTGTCTACATAAAAAATGTAAGCCCCCCTGTAGGGAGCTAGAATCTGCAACCTTCTGATCACTTGTCCCAGAAATCATAATAGAGCACTATTGTGATCTGTGAGATACTGACACGCAACCTGCTGAGCTGTGCCTTGTGTAGAGCTTTACAGGTGGTTAACCATCACAGCATGAAGAACATTCAGAAGGCCCAGGGCTTTCATGGTAAATGATTGGAGCCATGTGATTTCGCTGTAGGGAATCGGATCAATATGCAGATAAAGGCCCCTCCCACACCCAACATATGTTGCAATCTGAGTGGTTAAAGAACCAGGTTCAGGGTCATCGCTGATCCTGGTCATTGTGGCCGGGTCCTGGATGTATTATTTAGCCTGCACCTGTTTGGAGCAAGCTCAGCACAGTATCCTGCTCCATACAACCCCTTACGCATAATAACATACAAGTATGTGATCATGCTTGGAGGGGTTAATTCCTTCCCCACCACTCTCCCTCTGCCACTATTGTGGTCCATGAGATGATGACACTCTGCCTGCTGAGCTGTGCTTCACATACAACTTTACAGGCAGTTAACCATGACAGCCTGAAGACCCTTCAAAAGTCCCAAAGCTGTAACCTGTTGGAGCTCCATGATTTTGCTGCAGGGGCTTGAAAGGCAGAGGTAGCCCCCTCCTCCACATATGTTGCACTGAGCGATTGAATGACCTGGTTTAGCATCATTAATTGATCCTGATTACAGTGGCTGGATGCCGGATGAATTATACAGCCAGCATCCATTGTATGTGGAGCAGGTTCAGTAAATCAGCCTTTTTCATACAACCCTTTACACAGAATAACTGTCACAAACGTACTTGTCTGGGCTCCGGCAGCGATCTCCAGCTTTGGCTCGACTGTTCCTGGGAAAGACGTTGATCACCTGGTCTATTCCTGTGTGCTGTGTCCTGACTAATGGAAGGCCAAGTCATGACCTATCAGGTTCTGTTCCTGGGACTCGGTGCCCTATTTAAACCCCTTCCTGGCTGGATACCATTGTTTTGTGGTGATTGGATTGCTTATTGAATTGACCTTGGCTTGCCTTTGACCACTCTCTGTCTTGTGATTTGGTATTGTGTTTACCCTATCACTTGGCTTGGCTATTCTGACTACCCTCTGTCTTTCGATTTGGTACTGTATTGTCCACCTGGTTCTGACCCATTCTGGTATGACTCTGTCTTTGTGTAGAGTCTTGTGTCAGTCCTGCACCTAGCAGAGTAGGAAACGTTGACCAGTTGCGGACTTGTCATCTAGGGCTTGCACTGCAAGTAGGTAGGGAAAGCAGGCTGGGTTCCAGTTAGGGCTTACTGTCTATGTGTTCCTGTCTACTGTGCTTACATTATCATTGGCAATTCATCTTTTTTTCTGGGTGACCTAGTGTTATGGAAGCCTTGGCAGCATTAGCCACCAGGATGGAGGGTATTGCCCAGTTAGTCCAGGACGTGGCAGAGAGAGTACAACACACCACGCCATTGTTATAACCCCCTTCTACATATCATAGGCCACTCCCAACAAACACTGTACAGCTGAAATTTTATCGTTCCCACCACCATCCGCCACCCACCCATGGTCTGCTGTCCCCCTTGGCCGTCCTCTCCCAGCTCTGAATCCTCCTTCTACAAATAGCAGGGGGAGGAGCCGGAGCATCTCCTCTCCAACATAGCGCCACATACCTCTTACATCCAGTGATGTCACCTTTGATGTAGATGTTTTTTTTCCTTATCTTCTCCATTCAGACAAGACCGCCATGATGATTTTCAGCCATCTCTCGTCTCTGCAGAGATTGACAAACAGACATTAGTTTCCCACTTTTCCATCATCCTCTTATATTCAGAACACCCCATCCTGCCACCCCCAATACTGTGTCCGCTGTGCTCCCCAATACTATACTGCAGAAACTGTCCCCTTAAAAATACTAGTACCACACAGACAGTGTCCCCTTCAACAATTATTGGCACACAGTGCTCTAAAAAAATAACTGTACCCAGTAAATAGTATCCCGGACACTAATAGTATAAACATAATGTCCCTAAAAATAATTGTGCTAAGTTGATAGTGTGCCAGGGTGCCCATCAAAGTAACAGCGCTCTCCAACATCCCAGCAACAGAAATAATTCTCTGCTGGAGCACACTTAGTTGTAAAAATGCAGACCTAGTGACCATACTAGTAATCATGTTCCCCATAGCCCCCCAGTAGTACTAATTCTCCTTATAATATGACAGTACAAGAAATATTCACTTTGTGCCTGCAGTTGAGCTAATGTCCCCATAATGTATGCCAGTATAAAATACCCCTATATAGTGCCCCAGTAAATGCCCCCATAGTGCTCCTCTCCCACTTCCCCATAGTGCCCCCATAATGTGCCAGTATAAAATACCACATTTTAGTGCCCCCAGCATATGCCTTCATTGTGCTCCTCTCCCCTTTCCCCATATGCCAGTAAAAAATGCCCCTTCTTAGTGCCCCAGCAGATGCCCTTATAGTGCTCCTCTCCCCCATAATGTGCCGGTAAAAAATACCCCTTCATAGTGCCACCAGATGCCCCCATAATATGTCATTAAAAAATACCCCTTCTTAGTGCCACCAGATGCCCCCATAGTTCTCTCTCCCCCATAGTGCCCCCATAATGTGCCAGTAAAAAATGGCCCTTTGTAGTGCCACCAGATGCCCCACAGTACCGCTCTCCCCTATAGTGACTTCCATGTGCCATTACAAAATGTCTCCTTAGTCCCAGATGCCATATTGCCCCCTATAATATTCTAGTAAAATAATGCCCCTTTAAAGCCCACCAGATGCCCCCCTAGAGCTCCACTGCTCCATAGTGCCCCTAAATAATGCCCCTATAGTGCCACTAGATGCCCCATAGTGCCGCTCTCCCCTATTGCGCCTCCTGTATGCCAGTAACAAATGCCCCCTTAGTGCCACCAGATGCCAGAGTGCCCCCCATAATATGCCAATAAAAAGGCCCCTTTAGTGCACCCAAATAATGCCCCTATAGTGCCACCATATTCCCCATAGTGCCCTCCCAAAAAAGGGCCAGAAGTAAATGCTCTCATAGCGCCCCCCAAAATGGGCCAGAAATAAATGCCCCCACAGTGCCCCCCCACCAAAATGGGCCAGTGAGAAATGCCTCCATAGTGTTCTCCCACCCTTGCCAAAAAAAATTTGCCAGTAAATGCCCTAGTGTCACCAGGTGCCCCATATAATGTGCCATGTACAAAAGAAAAACAAAACACTAAGGCCCCTTTCACACGAGCGTGACGGATTAGGTCTGGATGCGTTTAGGGAAACTCGCACCATTTTGCAAGCAAGTTCAGTCAGTTTTGTCTGCGATTGCGTTCAGTTGTTCAGTTTTTTCTGCGCGGGTGCAATATGCTTTGATGCGTTTTTCACGCGCGTGATAAAAAACTGAAGGTTTACAAACAACATCTCTTAGCAACCATCAGTGAAAAATGCATTGCATCCGCACTTGCTTTATGATTCAATGCGTTTTTCACTGAAGCCCCATTCCCTTCTATGGAGACAGGGCTGCGTGAAAAATGCAGAATATAGAACATGCTGCGTTTTTCAACGCAGAACTGATGCGTGAAAAAAAACGCTCATGTACACAGACCCATTGAAATGAATAGGTCAGGATTCAGTGCTATTTTTACATTTAGCACAATGCTACTAATGCCTTTACTTGACATGTACTACTAATTTTTATCCCCTAAAATTCAATCCTTTATTAAGTACTATTAAAATGTAACAACCCTGTTAAAACTATCAGCTTCCTCATACAGGTTGCTAGCCTCTCTTGTTATATGTAATTAGCCTCTGCTATTTAATGTACGTCCTACACTGTTATTTTCACAGTGCACATGTCACTATCACCTCTGACACTCAGTGCCAATATCAGAGTGAGGCATCAACTCGGTCTGTTTTGCCTCATATCTAATTTACATCGCTAGCCTGTAGAGTCTGCTGCCTATAACCACTATTTACTGCCTCCCAACATGTTTCACCCTCTACAAGGGCGTCATCAGGGGTTTGGGCAATATCACGATTCTGAGGGGCGGGGACCCTATTTATAGCTTTCCCCTATGATATCAGGCTCAACTGACCCTATAGCTAGTAACAATGCTCAGACTTGAACCAATCTTCCAATACCAGGTTCATTTACTGGATCGCTATTTGTTCTTACCAGCCTATAGCATGACGTACGGGCCTCCGTCACACAGCTCCCACTCCAGCGCATGCATCGGGACTTAGTCGCGATGCGCTGCTAACATCCTGTGCATGTCAGAACACTTAGTTCCGTCTTCAGCCACGATGTGCTTCCAGCATCCCTCTGCGCATGTCAACACACTTAGTTCCCGGCAGCATCCGTCTTACTACGCATGTCGCGGGACTTTGCTGCCGTCTGCCTGCTTCTCATCACGCATGTCTATGGACTTAATGTCCAACTATTCCATCCTATCAGCGCATCGTTGGTTACTTAGTTTCTCTTCAGAAGTAGAACAACATTAAATGATACTAGTCCATTCCAAAGTATCTACCTGTATGCTTTTAGGTTTTGCCAGACTATTTCTTTTATAGCTTAATTGATTCATGATCTGTCCATGCATTGTTACTATACTATCTATTGTGTTCTTTTATTAAATGTTTACTATTCTTATATTAATTGCATGCGTTGCATGCTATACCTATTCATCTTACATTATTTTCTAATAGTTTCACCCGATGTCATATTTATTCCCCTCAAGATATTAATGGGTAATTTTTACGTATCAATCCCTAGATTTCACATTCTTATTAAACTATCCATTTTTTGGTGGTAGGTCCCTCGAGCTAGCAACCTGTATGAGGAAGCTGATAGTTTTAACAGGGTTGTTACATTTTAATAGTACTTAATAAAGGATTGAATTTTAGGGGATAAAAATTAGTAGTACATGTCAAGTAAAGGCGTTAGTAGCATTGTGCTAAATGTAAAAATAGTAAATAGGAAGCCTTACATGTACTTATGGTCTATGGAATGATGAGGATTCGGTGCTGGTGCTATGCGTTCACGTCACGCATTGCACCTGCCCGGAAAACTCGCTTGTGTGAAAGGGGCCTAACACTTACCATCATGAGTCTGGCAACGATGCAGGCCTCTTCCTGCCTGTGTCCCCAGCTGTGTGCCACCTGGCTCAGGCGGCGCAATGATAATGGCGTCATCATGCTGCCTGAGCTGGCCTCTGATACGCTGCAGACACGCTGTTCAGAAGAACAGGGAAAGCAGATGCCTCTCCCTCCCCTGCCCCACCGCAGCACAGCCATCTGTATCGCCATCCTGAGGACAGCAATACAGATGAATATGGACATGAGCGCTTCCACAGTGGAAGCGCTCATCTCCTACTGCCCCCACCGCAATTAGAACCAGCGTTGCGCTGCCTGTAGCGATCAGCAGTGCGGTCCTGGCGGATTATTTTTTTTTAAAAATGGTTCGGGGGCGGGGTCCAGACCCCCCCTGTCAGTGTGCCCCTGGGTAAAACAACAGGAGTGCCACCCTCTTGTAGTTAAGCTCCCTGATTGGTTCTCTTGTGACCATAACCGTTTTGTTTTTTTCAAAAGAGTTGTAAATTGAATTTCTATCTGAGGCCTCACTGTTCTGGAGCAGAAGCCCAGAGGGTGGTTATCATTATGTTTCCACTTTGGAGAGACCCGCAGGAGTGGGCATTTTCCCTGCCTCCCTACCACCCTCAGCTATTTTCTGTGGATTGCTTTTTCTCCTCATTAAGTCTCTTATAAGATGAGCTGGATAGGGCGGCTTATGCTGAGAGACAGCTTCTGTCTTTGATTCAGGGTAAACAACCGGTGGAGGAGTACTGTTCGGAATTCCACAAGTGGTGTACTGCCTCTGGGTGGAATGACCCAACTCTTAGATCACAATTTAGGCTGGGACTCTCTGACATACTAAAAGACTTTCTGGTTAGTCATCCTACTCAGGTTCCCTTGATGAAGAAACAGATGTTAAAGAGAACGTAAGCAAGCGAGATCTGTCTATGTCTGTCCCTCTTCTCTGTCCCTAAATCCTCTGTATCTAAAGCTTCTGAGAAGTCCGAGGAGCCTATGCAAGTCGGGGCCATTCCTCTCAGTAGCGGAAGGAACATCGCTGGAAGAATTGAAAACTTTAGCATCTGAGTGACGATCGGGGAGGTAACTTCACAGGAAAGGTCTCTGGTCTGGCTTTTTTGACAATTTTGTTAATTCTAAGTTTATCTCTGCTTTAGGTCTCGTTGTCTGTAAATTATTAGCCATAGAATTTATTGAACATCAAGCTCTTGATTTAGTTATGACAGTTGGGTCTATCCATTCCTAAAAATGTTCATTATATGTTACATACAATCTGTCTGCTGATGTTATTTTAGGTTATCCTGGTTAAGAAAGCATTGTCCAGTTTTTGATTGGAGCTCTTGGGAATTAATTAAGTGGCGTCCTCAATGCTCTAATCATTGCTTGTCTGTTCAGCTCTCTGGCCTGGAGCTGGAAGAAGGTTCTATCCTTGGGTTTATCAGGGACTTCCAGGACATATCCTCCAAGGAGGCTTCTGAAGCTATGCTTTCTCATCGAGAATATGATTGGACCATTGAGCTGGTCCCTGATGTTAAACTCCCAAAGGGATGGATTTTTAATCTCTCTGGGCCTGAAAGACTAGCAATGAGAGACTATGTTCAGGATAGTTTAAAGAAAGGGCACATCCGACCGTCTGTTTCTAGCTGGCTTCTTTTTTGTGGGAAAGAAAGACAGGGGTTTGCATCCCTGTATCAATAAAAATTACTGTCCGGAACCAGTACCCCCTGATGGGCATTTTGAATACCTGATGAAGTCATTTGGGCTGTGTAATACCCCAGCCGTTTTTCAGAACCTAGTTGACATCTTTTGTTAGTTCTTGGGTCATTTTATAGTGGTATATCTGGACCACATTTTGGTCTTTTCCACAGATTGGTCATCTCATGTCTTGCATGTAAGGAAAGTCCTTCAGAAATTGAGAGACTATAATCTGTTTGCAAAATTGAGCATTCTTTCACCCCAAAGATTCTGTAAGATTGAGTTTATCCTCCCTCACATCAGGTGGAAAAAAGGCCCACATTTTGGAGCGGTAGTGAGGGTCTAACATCGTGTAGAGCCAGTAGTCATCCCTCTGCCGAATGTTGATAATACGGCTGTTACTACGCAAGCAACCCAGCATGCATCTGGCCATTTGCACAAGGGACTCGGAGGGACTCCCTGCCTCCATCTCCACTGTATACTGCCATGGTGTGTCGGTGTCATCTGCCTAATCTTCCTCATCGCCCTCCAACTTCTCATGCTCCTCTTTTGTCACTTGTGCAGATAAACCACCCATTTCTGTATACATTACTTGTGCGTGAATGTCCTCATCCTCTTCCACCAGTTCAGCCCCCACAGGGCTGAGGTGGCTGTGAGATGTAGGCGCCACGTTTCCTGTCCCCTGGCCAGACAGATTTATCAGCATCTTCATCTGCTGCGAGTAGAAAGACATTATCCTGTAGTATTGGCAACTGACAAATAAAGTGACCTCCTCAAAGGGCTTGAGAAAACGGCAGGTGTCATGCATGAGCTACCAGTGGCTAACGTTGAATTTACACAAGGGAGTGCTCCTGTCCGCCTGCATTATCAAGAAATCGTTCACGGCCTTCCTCTGCTCATATAGTTGGCCCAACATGTGAAGGGTGGAGTTCCAACGGGTGGAAACGTTGCATATGGGAAGGAGTCTAAAAGAACCAGGGTTCTTCCTTATGAAAAGGCAGTAGTAGCACAACCCATAGGCATCCGCTGAAAATAACCTAGCAAGGCTGTATAAAGAAAGATGCTATAGGAGGAGCATCTATAAGAGAACAGATCCAACTGGAAAAATGGCCCAGGAGCCATACAGAGAACTTTGCCAAGAAAAAAAATGCCCGGGAAAAGGACAAGAGCAGTCCTGACCCAAGGAAAAAACCTTCTGGATAAAAGGCTAAGGGAAGACCATGAGGGATACCTGCTGGAAAGTATAGATGAGAACTTTACCAGGAAAAACTGGGCAAGGAAAAAAACTCTGATTTGTCCCAGACCAAAAACATGTCTTGACCATTGCAAACATTATATGAAAGACCAGGAGCAGACATCAATGGCAGAGGGAAAACAAGGAAGCACTAATGAGTGCAGTATATTGTATCCTTTTGTGACCTGATTGTTTTCTCAGACTGGTAATCCTGTAGGACTGTAGTTTATCATGCTAATGCATCTCTACATATTCCCTTCCCTCCCCTTTCCCCTTTTCTCAATCCTCGATTGTGTTATATGATTCTACATGATTGATGTGTTATCTTGATTTATATACTTGGAAAATGCTAATAAAAAAGTGTACAAAAATAAAGAAATAAAAAATAAATAAAGGAAATGATTTTCCAATCTATTTCAAACCTCTACACCCCTGGTATAAGAAATCTGGGCATTTTATATAAGGGCTTCATGTCAAAGTTGGTAAATTAGAAAAACACACACACACAAGCTTATTAAAGCCTACTTCCCGTTTACAGTTTACTTTGTGCTGTTAATTGACTTTACATTAAAAACTGCTTGTATCCCCACAGGCAGCGGGGCAACAATAGAGAAGGATTTTATTTATTTATTTTTGTCATTTTAAACCTCCTTTTAAATGCATGTTTTATCATTTAAATGCATTTTTAATGAAGTCATTCAACAGCTGCTCTGGTTCTGCTTATGTGATTAGAAAAGAGAGAAAATAAAATCACGAGCTGTGGAAAACAATAGGTATTTGACAAACCAAATTACAACATAATTAGCCATTTTTAGTTCTCCAAACATGACTAGCGTAGTTAACATTTTGTATCTGCATAATGCGTCAACACAAAAGGAATCTGCATTTTCTGGGTAGTCAATCTGCAGTTGAAAAGAAAGAAGACTATGATTCGTGCTACTGTGTTTTTTTAAATAGCGGTGAGGGTGAGGAGTACAGAAGGAAAGACATTTACAGAATTTAACACATTTTTTTATTAAAAAAATATCCACATTAGATGAACACATAACTTTATGAATAAATAAATATTACAGTTGCATCTGGCATGGTTTGATCGTGGGATTACCCATTTTTCGCTACTAAACTTAGTTATTCTGCCAGTTATTCTGAGACAGAATGTGAGTTTTGCAGCAATCCGACATTTCTATCTGGGTGTGGAATTTTTTTTTTTTTGCCAATGAGTGTACTTGTATAATTAGTCCAAATAAAACCTCAATCCATATGCTCCAAAGAATAGCCCCCACTATTGCAGTGGCTACTACAGAAGGAATCCGTGGCCTCCAAAAGTTTCACCTGTCATGTCAGTTGAACCTGCTTTTCCTTATTTAAACCCAAGCCTCAATCTGGTATTTTGTGCTTGAGGTTGCTGCCATAAAATTCTTGCTTTTTTTACAAGAATTATTTTGCGGTGGTGTTTTTTAGTCACTTGTTTTACTTGCATTTTTTTATACATTTCTTTGCTTTAAGCTTTTTTCACACAATCGTATTGAAATCATCTGTATTCTGGCTCCGGAGCACCTACGAATTTCAGATGATATACCATCAAAATTGTTATTGTGTTAGTATTGCTTCAGTAATTCGGATTTACATGTGTATTCCTCCCTTACTGCATTTTTTATATACTCCAATCAGTGGTGTGCCAAGGAAAGGGAGGCGGTCCGCCCATTGTGCCAGCTCTCAAGGGAGTGCCAGAAGCAATGAGCGCTTCCATCAATACAGATGGAGGTGCTTATTGCTGGAGCGGTCCTGTCACTTAGCTCCCCACATTCCTTCTCTTCTTCAGGCTGTCGCTCTGAATGGTGAAGCAGGAGGCCTTCTGCTCCCTGCTCCACCTTTCAGCCTGCAGACACAGATTGTGCTGCTGGCCTTTGTGGGTGGAGTCTGCAGCCTGGAAATCGGCATAAGCTCCGCCCACACAGTGCTGCACAGCGATCTGGGTCTGCAGGGGAGAGCTAGATGTAAGCTTCAGGAACGGGACAAGGTGTGTAGCTACTGTTGGGAGGGTGAGTCATATGGTTTGATTTTGTATGTACATTTTACCTTGTTTTCACCTTACCCAGCCTTGACTACAATTCTGTACTGTTATAAATATTGGATTTTCCGGCATACTTTGGCACTCTCCTTGTGTTTGTGTTTGTCTTTGCCAATTTATTTACCTGCTTATTCATTTGGTTTTATTAACTTTAATAAAGATATATTTTGAAATATTTTTGTGTAATGTCTATATGTTGAGTGCCTGGGGTTCTTCCCATTTAGGAGGTACAGTTTCTGATGTTGATGACCTGTTCTCAGAATACGTCATCAATATCAGATTGCCGTGCGTCTGACTTCCAGCACCCTGCTGATCATCTGTATGAAGAAAACTCTCCTGTATGAAGAAAGTGCTCCTGCAAGCACTGCATTGCCCTCACTGTTCATCTCCCCACCATTGACATTGATGGTGTATTTATAGCCCCTCTGTCCCATTCACTTGAATGGGATGAAGTGTAACTTTAATTGCTCTGTACCATGCAAGTATATGAGACTGAGAAGCGGTAATTAATCTACTCGCCTCTGCAATGTAGATGGCGAACAGGTAAACAGTGAAGCAAACTCAGTGCAGGAATGCTGCATACTCATCATTCAGACTAGAGGCTATAGAGAGGTTGAGAGCAAAACGCCTGAAAAAAGGATGACACCCACAGCATGCTGTGATTTGAAAAAAGTCAACACATAAAAACATGCCAGGAAACTGTCTTAAAACATCAATAAAAATCACTGTGTTTGTATGTTTGTTTGTTTTTTTTCAAATTTCCTGTTGTCCAATATGTAACATCTGACAACAGCATTTTTTTCTAAAAAAAACAAAACCCCAAAGTACACATAAAAGAACTCTTATCGCAAGCTATTAAGAAGGGTAAAAACTCTACTATAAGAGTTGGCATCACTATTCACACTGAGTGGGAAGATGGAATACACAAGTTGCATCCCTTAGCTGATCCTTCAATCTTCAATACCAAATCCATATTCAATATCTAGCATTCTCGGCAATTCCAAATAATCCAATGTTAATATATTCCACACTCCAAACGCATTAGGTTGATAATGATATATCTGGGTAAAGCCCTCACTCCTTCACATACTAAGACCATCCTCAGCTTAATATTCTAGACATAGTGAGCAAGGACCATAGCTCTGACTGCTTTCAAAAGTTAAAAGCCAGAGAATTTATCATACTTTGTTTTTAACACTATGCAAATGTATGCCATGTATTTGCATACACTACACTGGCTTGTTGACTCCATTATAAAAAGATGTAGCTATGCACTTGCTTAGAAATAAGTATTTGTAAAGCATTGTACAAAGGTTTCTATGTTTTATTTAGGTAAAACAGAGCCTAAGGGTAGGTTCACACATAGGTTTTTGTGGTGGTTTGTTGAGCTAAGGCTAGAAGGGGGTTGGAAAGGAATGAAAAACATAAAGGAAAGACACTTATCCTTCCTGCTGGATCCAGCTCTAGCTTTGGCTCCAAAAACTGTAAGGAAAACTAATATGAAAACCTATATATAAAACCACCCTCAGGCATCACGCATATGGCTGTATCAGGTTTTTAGGTCTGCAAAAAAAAAAACAATTCCCTGAAAAACAGAAAGCTTATGATAAATCCTTGTAACACTGACTGGAGACACTGACCTGCTAGATCACTAATGGTTTAGCTGGAGTCATAAGAATTGTACATTTTTCACCTTTATCCACTGAAGAGGAGTTACAAACTTTGAAACCAAACCCCCATGTTGCTACCTCCATAAGCAACAACTGATGGCAGATGGAGCAATGGACAGTGCTTTTCTAGGTAAGCTGTGAGGAGGCCACAGCGTTGCAGCCTCCTCAAACAGCTGATCAGTGGAGGTGTCGGGAGTTGGACCCCCAACAATCTCATACTGATGCCCTGCTTAGGATAGGCCATCAATATGAAATTCCTGGAAAACCCCTTTAACTTGAGACAGAGGGATATCTGTGGTGGAGAGTGGGGCGGGACAATTCTCAAGACATGTATTGGGGCACCTTGAAGGCTTGAACAGAAAACACTGAGCAAGCTATAGTGATAGTGGACATTACTAATATGTCTCAGTTGGGTTATTTTGTTCCAGGTATTTTCTCTGGTCTTTGGCCTCTCTTTTGGGCTAGAATGTTCGACATATGAACGTCTGAATTACTTAATGATGAAATATGAGACGAGCCAGTTTGCGTGGAACACTGCCTCCACACACAAAGAGCTGTCTTCAGAACAAAATATGCCACTCACCCAAATGCAACCAAAGGTTTGTTTGTGCTGAAGCTTCTGTCTGGTAATGGTGCGTGCTGTGTTACAAATTAGGTGTAGCGGTGGCTTTCTGACAAACTTATGACTAACTTGGAGATGTGGAGAACATGTTCTATTTCAGTTTTAGAATGACGCTACAGCATGAGGTACATGTTCCCCATACACAGTGAAATCCCCTCAAATGGACCCTCAACATGAAAAAAATTACAAAGTGCCCTCTAAAACAACATCCTGTAAACTGGTTTACAGATATAATAGATAGAATTTTAAAAAAATACACAGCAGTTCATAGAGTAGAAACCTGTGTAAAGATGAGGGCAGGTTGCTGGTTTAAAGTTGCAGAAAAGAACAGATAGCCAGGCAGGAACTTAGCATTCCAAGGTTTACCATTCAACAGTCAACTCACAGGTCTTTCATTGGCAAGGCTAGGTACAACACTTTAGGTGCATAAGAGGGGAGAATGAAGCACAGCCCAATTGGTTCATTTTCCACTTTCAGCTGAACAGTCCTGAAACCACAAGTCCTGCTCTGAAATGGCCTTGGTGCCTTGCATTCCACTGTAGCCGTGCTGTGTCTGCTTAAGTTCTGGCATCTTTCCTGGGTCATGTGCCCACTGCTCTCACCATTACTGCTGACCACACCCAACTGCCAACATGGCGGGAATGGGAGCCTATAACAAGCGGTAGAAACTACATATACAGTGAAAAGGTCCACCAGAGTTATCCAGCATCAGCCACTGTGATAAATTTGGATCATTTTCACACTGTATGACTAGATTTGGGGTATGGCTACACAGCAAGTCCCACGATACACAAAAGAGTATGGCTACATGGTGACATTTCAGGTAATGTATTTGAATGATGTTGCAATGTGACATACTGCGACTGTGACACAATTAAACTATTCGTTTAGCCAAAATACAAATATTACACGCCTGCAATCAACATCTCCGATATTACTGCATGCTGACAGGTTCTCTTAAAAAACTACACATACTTTCACAACTTTTTGTTTTTAATAAGGAGGAACTTTGCAAAGTGTAGGCAGCCCTCATGTAGGCCTGTTTGTTTTATGCACTGGAGCAATAAAGAAACAGGGTGTGAGAAAATACACAAATGATCCAATAAGTTAAACAGGCAGGAAAGCTCCATAACTGTTTCCAAAAGCTGAACTTTTCATTCTTTGCCCAAATATACTTTTTAAAGGGGTATTCCAACTATTGATATGCATGTAAGTTTCCTCAGTTTCCAGTTTGCTTCACACAGTGGGGGGCTCACCGGTTTTCTGTATTCTCCATCTATATCATTTACACAGCCCACACATTTTTTAGAGCCTTTAGCATCTTTAAAAACCCATTGGTCACATTTTTGGTGAGGTTTTCAATAGAAATAATGCCGCAATAAAGTGATCTTTCAGCCTAAATATAACTGGTGGCAGTGGGCTCAGACCACCCCAGTGATTTGTTGAGTGGGCCTTTTCTGGCATTTCCAGTATAATGCTCCATGACTGCAAGTGGAGATCTTCTAAAACCTGCATAACGGATTGTTCCAGGATCTGTTCAGAAAAAAACGGATGGTTTTGTACGCAAGTTAAATCACTTTTGTCTGCTATTGTGTTCAGTGTTTCCGTTTTTCCATCCAGATTGCATCCGGATGCCTTGCGTTTTTCATGTGGCCCATTTATTTCTATGGGGCCAGGGCTGTGTGAAAATAGGCATATTGACTTAAATCTATCACTAACATGAAGTACAATGTGTCACGAGAAAACAATCTCAAAATGGCATGGATAAGAAAAAGCGCTCCAAAGTTATCACCAAAAAAATTGACATGTCAGATTTGCAAAAAACAGGCTGGGATTTAAGGTACAAAGTGGATTGGTACTGAAGGGGTTAACACACACATAAAAATAGGTGACACGCAAGATAATTGTCAACCGAATGCTTGTTCAGCCAACATCTATCTCCTATAACCTTCCCATAAACATGCATATCTGGCCCACTCACCAAAAGGCGGATTTACACGTCCCGATGTAACAGCCAATTGTCGGGAAGGAAGCGTTCCTTCTCGACAGTTGGCTGCTCGCTCAGTGAAGGAGACCGAGTATTTACATGCAGCAATCTCCTTCACAGTGTTTGGATGGCTTGGAATGGCTTTTGCGATCGCTCGTACCCATACAGAATCCTTGTTTCTGGGCAGCAGCTGTCAGACTGCACGATTTGCTGCCCAGGAATGATAACTGGTGTGTCTGCACGAACATCAGGATCACCCAAGCACTTCGCTCATTCATCAGGTGATTGGCGGCACATTTGGCTGGGCAGATTGTTGGGAACGAGTGTTTGAAGGAACATTCGTTCCTGAGAATCTGCCCGAATATCTGGCAGTGTAAATCTGCCTTTAGCCTCACGTATGGATCTGTGAAATGAATCCCACCATATCACCTACAGAGTTGATAATTAGGAGGCTACATTAGGAGGACACAAGATCAAATTGGGAAATTAGATCATATTAAAGCTACTTTCACACTAGCGTTTAAGTTTTCCGGTATTAAGTTCCGTCATAGGGGCTCAATACTGGAAAAAACGCTTCTGTTTAGTCCGCATACTGAACTGAACAGAACGGAATGCTCCAAAATGCATTCTGTTCTGTTTAGTTGTGTTCCCATAGTGGAGAGCAAACCACAACATGTTGTAGTTTGCTTTCCGTCCTGGGATGCGGAGCAAATTTTCTCTGACACAATCTGACACAATAGAAAACAGATCCATCCCCCATTGACTTTCAATGGAGTTCTAACTGTCCGGTACTTAACGCCTTAGGACGAGCATTCTCGTCCTAGGGTTAACCGGCAGTGTGGCACGATACTGACAGCCGGGCCTCTGCTGTATCCGCCAGCATCGGTAATAAAACCGATGCCGGCAGATTAACCCCCTGTATGCCGCGGTCACGCTGACCGCGGCATACAGGGGGTCTGCGGCAGCTTGAACAACCCCATCGGGTCCCCGTGAGGCGGTGGGGGGGGGGCCCGATGGTTGCTATGGCAGCCCCAATGCCTTGCATAGGCATCGGGACTGTCAGCTACGGAAGCCCCGGAGATCCAGCCACAGTGCTGGGTCTCTTTGGCAACTGTCAGCGTCTTACAGTGTAAGACGCTGACAGTTTAATACAGCACAATACAGATGTATTGTGCTGTATTCAAACAGGGATCAGACCCTGAAATGTTGAAGTCCCATAGAGGGACATAAGTCAAAAGTAAAAAAAAAAAAATTTTTTTAACAATAAAAAAAATTAAAGTTTCAATAAAAAAAGCCCCTTCCGCATAAAAAGAGACATATAAAATTGTAAAAAATAGAAAAAAAAATATACATATCAGATATCGCTGTGTTCGTAACAACCTGCTCTATAAAAATATCACACTGGGCGGTGTGCCCAGTCAACACCGTAAAAAAATAAAAAATAAAAACTGTGCTAAAAAAGCCATTTTTTATCACCTTTCATCACAAAAAACGTAATACCAAGCGATCAAAAAGTCTTATGTACCCAAAAATAATACCAGTCAAACCGTCATCTCATCCTGCAAAAAATGAGCCCCTACCTGAGACAATCGCCCCCAAAAAATAAAAAAAAACTACAGCTCTCAGACTATGGAGACACTAAGGCCCCTTTCACACGGGCGAGATTTCCACGCGGGTGCAATGCGTGATGCGAATGCATTGCACCCACACTGAATCCTGACCCATTCATTTCAATGGGGCTTTTCACATGGGCGAATTTTTTCACGCATCAGTTTGCCGTTGCATGAAAATCGCAGCATGTTCTATATTCTGCGTTTTTCACGCAGCCCTGGCCCCATTGAAGTGAATGGAGCTGCGTGAATAACGCATTGCATCCGCACACAAGTGTGGATGCAATGCGTGATTCACTGATGGTTGCTGAGAGATGTTGTTTGTAAACATTCGTTTTTTTATCATGCGCGTGAAAAACGCATTAAAACGCTTCGCATCCGCGTGGAAAAAAAGTGAACGAACGTACGCAATCGCAGTCAAAACTGACTGCGATTGCGTGCGGATTGGTGCAGATGCGTGCGGATTTTCCGGAACGCACCCTGAACGCATCCGGACTGAATCCATGACGCTCGTGTGAAAGTACCAAAGTACCAAAATAGTACCAATCTAACCATCACCTCATCCCACAAAAAATGAGCCCCTACCTGAGACAGTCGCCCAAAAAAATTAAAAAAACTACAGCTCTCAGACTATGGAGACACTAAAACATGATATTGTTTTTGTTTCAAAAATATTATTGTGTAAAACTTAAATAAATAAAAAAAGTATACATATTAGATATTGCCGTGTCCGTAACGACCTGCTCTATAAAAATATCACATGATCTAACCTGTCAGATGAATGTTGTAAATAACAAAAAATAAAAACAATGCCAAAACAGTTATTTTTTGTTACCTTGCCTCACAAAAAGTGTAATATAGAGCAACAAAAAAATCGTATGTACCCTAAAATAGTACAAACAAAACTGCCAACTTATCCCGTAGTTTCCAAAATGGGGTCACTTTTTTGGGAGTTTCTACTCTAGGGGTGCATCAGGGGGTCTTCAAATGTGACACAACAACTTAAAATTTTTCCAGTGAAATCTGCCCTCCAAAAACCATATGGAATTCCTTTCCTTCTGCACCCTGCTGTGTGTCCCTACAGCAGTTTACGATCACAAATGGGGCGTTTCTGTAAACTACAGAATCAGGGTAATAAATATTGAGTTTTGTTTGGCTGTTAACCCCTGCTTTGTTAAAGGAAAAAAATGATTGATATGGAAAATCTGCCAAAATTCAGAAATTTTGTCTACATTTTCCTTTAATTCTTGTGGAACACCTAAATGGTTAACAGTTTGTAAAATCAGTTTGGAATACCTTGAGGGGTGTAGTTTCTAAAATGGGATCTTTTTGGGTGGTTTCTATTATGTAAGCTTCACAAAGTGACTTCAGACCTGAACTGGTCCTTAAAAAGTTGGTTTTGGAAATTTTGTGAAAAATTTCAAGATTTGGTTCTAAACTTCTAAGCCTTCTAACGTCCCAAAAAAATAAAATGTAATTTTCAAAATGATCCAAACCTGAAGTAGACATATGGGGAATGTAAACTAATAACTATTTTTGGAGGTATTACTATGTATTTTAAAAGTAGAGAAATTGAAATTTGAAAATATGTAAATTTTTCTAAATTTTTGTTAAATTTGGTATTTTTTTATAAATAAAAATGAAATAGTTTGACTCAAATTTACCACTGTCATGAAGTACAATATGTGACGAGAAAACAATCTCAGAATGGCCTGGAAAAGTAAAAGTATTTTAAAGTTATCACCACATAAAGTGAGACATGTCAGATTTGCTAAAAATGGCCTGGTCCTTAAGGTGAAAAATGGCAGGGTCCTTAAGGGGTTAAAGATAATACAACCGGATCTGTTCATAACAGATGCAGACGGTTGTATTATTAGTATCGGAAGCGTTTTTGCTTAGCCCTGCCGGATCCAGCAAAAACGCTAGTGTGAAAGTAGCCTTAGTGCTGTTCTCTTTACATATTCTCAGAAAACCACCATAAAATAGATTCCAAATCTATATTCAGACATAAGGTTGACTAATCATAAAAAACAACCTAAAAGGTGTTTATTAGGTGTTCTTGGTAAATAGGCATGGAAGAGTGACTGCACGATCTCAGATCACAAAGGACTGGCAAAGTAATCCAAACCTGACCTGGCTGGCAGATAGAGAAAACGAATGTATCTGCAGAATGGGCTAATAATGGCACATTATTGTACACAATGCCTTATTGTAGATTTTAAGTGTGTGTTCTTGCAGTAATCACAGAGCCTCTTTTTTCTATTGGAATCCCAGTGTGTTTTACTATGAGGCATCGTGTTCCCTGCAGTCACTCATTTAACAACAGGGATGGCAATAAGTAGAAAACATTGAGCAAAAATAAAACAGCTTGGAGAGGGAGCTTTGTTTCACGCATCTTGGCATACTCTGGCGGTTGGGTTGCCAGAATTGTTGAGGTTATGGCTTCACATCATCCAAGATTTAACGAACATAAAAGCACAAAACAACCACTTGGTAACATTTGAGGTAACATATTTTCCTCCTTTATTAGTTAGCTTCATATTGTAGCTTGTTTTTCTATATGATTATTCTGTTTTGATTATTTTTTAAGAGAAAATGAAAGATTTATTCTTTTGAATTTGTGGAACTTATAGGGGGTCATTCATCAATCTTAGGGCGACTCATTTTTGGCAAATTTTTGCTGCATGTTTTGCGGCACATCTCACATCTTTGTGCAAAAACCTGCAATAATTTTGGGGTGTGGAAGACTTTTTGAACACTTTTTATAAAAAAAAAAATTTTTTTTGGGGGGGAAGAGATGAAATGACAAAAAAGTAGTGAATTGGCCATTTTTGGGGGATCTTTTTTGTTACACTGTTTGCTGTATGTGTTAAATATTTTTTATAATTTAATAGCACAGGCATTTTCAGATGCAGCAATTTTTTTAAATTGTTTATTTTAATCTTAGGGAAAAGGGGGTGATTTTAACCTTTTTGATTTTTTTTTTTTAACTTTTTTGAAGTCACTGTAGGTAACTATAATATGCAATCATTAAATTGGTAAAAACCAGTGAGGGGGCTGCAGGTGGCCATTGATGGAAGTGATTGGTGCTATACAGGACAGCACCAATCACCTCCATGTCTACAGAGGTGCGGATCCAGGTCCCCTCTATGTGCTGCAACTGGTCCATATGTCATACCAACCAATCACAGTACAAGAGGAGTTTCTAGAATAGTGAAACCCTCTCTGCATGTCACCATTTCAGTTGGGAACGGCGTGCAGAGACGTTCTATGCCCCTCTGTGCTGTGGCCTGTTGGGACTTGTGGTGCAGCTGTGCTCCACTGTGCTATAGTGTACTATACTGTGTCCCTGGATCTGCTGCAGTGATCATAATGAAATTGTTCAAGTCCCAATCCCTGTCCCTCACCTTTATGAATTTGTTGGCAGACGCCGAGCCATTTGTGAATGTTTTTTGTCACATTTGTGTTTTTTTTCCAACATGCACCAATTTTTCTGATTAGCATCTGTTCTCAATTTTCAGTGCAGGAGGTTTTCTTTTTTCTTAATATTTTATGGAATAATTTTGATTCCAACCATAGTTTTCATACGTCTTGTAATGCTTTCCACCACTCTTTCATATTGCTTTTGGGTAACTTTATGCCATTCCTGGCAGAGAAATTCAAGCAGCTCAGCTTTGTTTGATGGCTTGAGACTATCTACCTTCCTCTTGATCACATTCCAGATGTTTTCAATAGGGTTCAGATCAGGAGATTGGGCTGGTCATGGCAAGTCTTGATTTGGTGGCCCTTCATCCACACCTTGATTAACTTGGCGGTGTCACATGAGGCATTGTTCTTCAGAGTTGGGTAACATTGTCAGAGAAGAAGGAAGCAAGTTTTCTTCCAGGATAACTTTGTACCTGGCTTCATGTGTCCTTCACAAAGACAAATCTGCCAGGTTCCAACTTTGTTAAAACACACCCCCGTCATTACCAATCCTGCACCAAATTTCACAGTGGCTGTGAGACACTGTGGCTTATAGGCCTGTGTCTATTACACGACCTTATGGTCTTTTGCAGATTTCACCCTGGCTCTTTGCTTCTTCTAGCTTTGCATGACCTCAGCCCTGCCTCTAGAAGCCTGTTCCGAAACTGTCCTTGCTATGCATTTCACCCCAGCTCCCAATTGCCATTCTTTAGTTGGTCACTTGATGTCATTCTACAGTTGAGATTGGAATGAAGTGGCGGTCATCACGGTCAGCATGCCTTCTGCCAATCTGTAGCTTTGTGGTCCTCAATGTTTGCTGCCTGACCTTGATCTTATGAACTGTTGTCTCTGAAATTAAATAAGAATTGGTTTAGGTGATGATCACATAATCAGGACCTCGATAAGTAGAATGAAGTGTGCCTGCGATGGAAATCAACCAACACTGAAATGGAATGACTGCCATAAATGTGGAGATGTTGATTTAAAAAAAAACCTGGAGGGGTATCTTAGGGGGTCATTTATGAAACAGAAAAACGCCTATATTAGGTGTATTCCTGGCGCAGATTGTGGCACAAAGGTCCTTTGCACCGCAAAAAAGATGACTTTTCCCCACTCACGCCAGGTCTAAAAAGGCGGGGGCGGTGCGGTCCGGCCAGCCGGCCCATCTCACTTACTATTTTCTATGCCTAAATGTAAGACAGCTAGGAAGCTGTTTTACATTTAGAAATGGCGGTGGACCTGCCGAAGTTATGTAGAGACTGTATCCACCGCCAGTGCAGGGCATTATTAAGACTGGCGTCTAAAATGCCGGTCTTAATAAATGTGCCCCTTATTTTTTTTCCAAAGCTGTGTATGTGTGTATAATGTATATAATTCTGAAGAAATTATTCATACTACAGTTTTTGAACACAGGCAAAAAAAACATCTGCTTGTAGTGCTGATCTGTATCATGCATTACTGATCATGTCTGCTTCTCGGTGCCGGCTCCTCACTCAGCCCAGGGAAGGAGCCCAGTGGAGCGTCGAAGGCCAGGAGGATAAGGGAGCAGGGAGCCAGCGTTGGGAAGCAGGTTAGTAATCTTCCCTTTATAGGTCTGGCCAAGTGGGAAAATTTGCCAAATCCCTCCCCCATATTCTTGCACAACCCCTTGAAGCTCTTCAAAAAACACACATACAAAAATGAATAAATAATATATACCACAAAAGATTTAGTCAACATTGGTTTAATAAATTATTACAAGTCAATCTTTCTTCCTAGATAAATAAGTCAACGGTAACTTTTCATGAGTGACTCAGTAGCACCAATATACAACATGGCCAGGGCTGGGAGTGAATGCGCAAGTCTCGGTGTGCGCTCACTCCCTGAAACCCGGCCACTGCAGCAGCTGGAGCATCGAGTATTTGTGCGTCTGCGCGGCCACCGCTCTGACTCCTTGACACGAGCATGCAATATGGGGGTCTAAAAATACAACAAGTAAGTGATTTACAGTGGATTAATGAGGTGAGACAACCCCTTTAATAAGGTATATGGATAGGAGTTGTCAAAACCATCTTAATTGGAGACTTCCATCAAAAGGGGTAAATTATTTATTTATTTTTTTTAAACTCACTGGCCCACAGTTAAGTGTTTACATGATTTTGACATAATTCTGCAGGTTGATACAATTAGGTTAGATACAAACAGGTTAGTACAGTTTTCATACTTTTCTACTTTAGCATACATTTGTTCAAAAGTTTTTTTTGTGTGGCTGCATATTGAAAGACCCAGAACATTTTTATTTTTCCATCGCTGGGACTGCATGTTTTATTTTTAACAGGACGACTTGTAATGTACATTGTTACCATTTGGTTTACATTCAACTTTTTGATTAATTTCTTTTGGGAGGTGGAAATAAGTAATATTTTTATAAAGTGGTTCATTTTATCATACAGGTTGTAACAAATGCGATTATACAAAGTATGCAGTTATTTTATTTTTAATACGTGCATAGTACAGGACTTTGTTAGGCAAAAGTGGTTTTGCGGGTTTTTCTTTTTCAATAAAACTTATTTGACCAAAAGAATTTACTTTTTAAACGTTTTTTTATTCTCAGGAGCGAAATGAGCCTGCAATCATTTAACTCCTCACATAATACACTGCAACACTTCTGTATTACATGGTAGCTGTCTTAGTAATAATTGACAGACAGCTTATCAGGCCTTGCCTCTGATCACTGGCACCCCATGATCACATTGCAGGGGCATCAATGGGGCAAGAGAGTGAGCCAGTCTCCATCTAACCACTGAGATGCTGCAGTCAGCATTTGTCACAGCATCTAAACTGTTAAACAACCAGGATCCTTAAAGGGTTTCTGTCACCAGGTTTTTCGGTGTGAATCAGGCTGACATTAGAGATGTGTTAATGTCACCTGATTCCAAATATATATCTGTTTTATTTACTGGTGACCCCATTTTTATATAAAATGAACTTTTATTTTATGCGAATAAGACCTCTAGGTGCAAGGGGCGTTACCTCTGCTCCTAGAGGCTCTGTTGATTGACAGGACCAGGCAGAGAAGAAACACTCCATTCACCATAGCTTGCAAGGACCTTCAATGATGTCATGACCATGTGATCAGTCACATGGTTAGGATCACACAAACAGCCTGTCTCCTCCTAAACCATGTGACTGATCACATGGTCATGACATCATTGAAGGTCCTTGCAAGCTATGGTGAATGGAGTGTTTCTTCTCTGCCTGGGTCTGTCAATCAACAGAGCCTTTAGGAGCAGGGGTAACGCCCCTTGCACCTAGAGGCCTTATTAGCATAAAATAAAAGTTCATTTTATATAAAAATGGGGGCACCAGTAAATAAAACAGATATATATTTGGAATCAGGTGACATTAGCAGATCTCTAATGTCAGCCTGATTCATACCGAAAAAACTGGTGACAGAAACCCTTTAAGACTATAAGCAGATGGCACAAGCAATTTTGTAGCAGCCAGTGCTATCATTGGGACATACTAATATGTGAGAACATAGGAACAAACAGCTTATGACGATGCAATAGTACAGGAAGGGAAAGGGTTGTCCGGGTTCAGAGTTGAACCCAGTCATACCGATATTTTCATCCAGGCAGCCCCACTAATATAAGCATGAAATGCTCCGATGCTCTGCTTTGCCCTGCCTTGAACCGCCCAGGGCAAAGGCATTTTCAGGAGATCCGGTGATGTACCAGGCTCTCCACAGCGACTGCCAGGGCAAGGGAGTGCATCAGAGAATTAAATACTCCGATGCTCATATTAGTGGGGCTGCTTGGGTGAAAATATGGATATGTCCGGGTTCAACTCTGAACCTGGACAACCCCTTTAATAAAACAGTCCAAATTTCTTTATTGGGGGTTAGGTATTATGAGTGGTGGTTGTGAACACATGTATATCAACCGTTTAATATCACTTATATTAAAATAGCAATAGTTTATCCAACTCTAACACCCCAGTCCAATCATTTACAGTCTTCATTCAGATCACATGGCCAGTACTGGTCATCCATGTATTGGATATCTGTTGCACTGTCCTCCTCTACAAGGCTGGAGTCACTGAGCTGGGAGCTATGCAGGAGATCTTGCTCCACCTGCTCCTCCACCAACTTATAAAGGTCCATGCATGTCTGGGCATCTTCAACTGACGAGTGTCCCTTGTTACCAACCTGAATAAATGAGAAAAATGTTGAGGGGTTTTTTAGTGTTATGAAACATAAGATATCAATATATACCATACTCCATCCAACATTCACAACAGGTGGCATTTATTACAAGAGAATGACACATATCACTGCTTTCTTGAGGTCCTGGGACCTGAACAAAGCATGTTATAAGAAGTTGGATATGGCAAGCCCCAATCCTCTGCTGTACAGGCTCCATCTCTAATGTTTCAATGTGAAAATAGTTCTGCACACACGGAGATCTGTAATCAGCAGCCCTATTACAGATCCGTAATGCTGTGAGCATCAACCCTTAAAAAAGGGTTTATCCAAGTTAAATAAAAAAAATTTACCAGCAGCAATAAATAACCCAGCACTAAAAATAACCCCACTTTACTCTACAGCCGCTTTCAACGTTCTGCTCCGATGCTGAAGCGCTGCCATCTTCCCGGCTACAGTGGCGATGTTCTGAACACATATCATTATGTGCAACTGGGTTTAACCCCTCATATTGTGGGATCAGTAGCAGCTAGAGATACGGGCTTGGTCTTGTGGACAGTCCAAGACCTTTATGACACCATTATTTCTGCTACTTCAGGAGATATAGCTGTTAGAAATTGTGTAAGGAGTGATAGCAGCTGAATGATAAAGCAAGTTTCTGCTGCTTTCACTCCTGACCCGATTTCTAACAGCTATATTTCTCAATGTAGTGGAGATGCTGTCATTCTATTTGAAAGCTTAGACTGTTAGCTTTCAAACAAGATCAGACCCATATCTCTAGCTGCTACACAGTCCAAGATATGAATATATGTATACTTTCAGAGGCAATTTGATTGCATTTTACGTTTTATTTTTGGCTAAAAATCATATTTTCAATTGGCCTTTATTAAAAATATTTCTACTGGTGACCTATCCTCAGGATAAGTCATCATTATCAGATCGGCGGTGGTCCAACACCTAGCACCCCCACCGATCAGCTGATTGAGGAGACTGTGTACGTGCCATCTCCCTTCTCTCTTCCTGCCCGCTGCTACTATCCCAGACATGCAGCAGAGAGCAGGAAGAGAGATGGCAGTCTCCTCAATCAGCTGATCGGTGGGGGTGCCAGGTGTTGGACCACCACTGATCTGATAATTATGACCTATACTGAGCATAGGTCACCAATAGAAATAGCCCGGACAACCCCTTTAACTGTTTTTCTAACTGTGTGACTGGTACTTTCACTTTCCCTTTGTGCCGGTCATCTAATAACCCTCTCCTCTAAAATACTATGTGGCCATAAACGATTATTTAAGCAACATCAGTAAGATAGGAACTGAGCTTTAATGTGTTTATAATGTCAGAGAGCAGAGATAAGGAGCCTGTCAGCTTTCCAACTGACAGAAAATCCAGAGCTAGAGCATCTCATCTATGTACAGAAAAAAAAAAAAAAACAAACTCCATATTTTCAATAAAGACCATTTGCAAAAAAATGATTGTTAGTTCAAAATAAATACAATGTAATGATAAAAAGAAAATTTTCCCCAAAGGTGTACATAACCTTTAAAGCAGCCCTCCCCTCTTGAGCTGGCTGTGATCTTGGCCAGCCTGCAGGATAAAGGGGGCATTGGAGGAGCTAACGTTGTGGAGGAGGGATTGGCAACATCATAACTGAAGTGTCCCACAGAATAATGTTATTTATACCACACATTGAAATCCCACAAAATGTTAAAATTGCTGTGTGATCTTTCCCCCTAAAAATAAAAGAAGCCCGCTCAGAATTTTTTACCTGTATCTTTCTTTGCAGGATATGTAATGCTAGCCTTTTCAAAGAAACACTCGGCCATGCTGGAAATCCTGCCATCTGGTTCAGTAATGGAATTTCACTGGTGTCTCTTGTTTGCTCCGGAGGATGGAAGTATTTCAGAACTTTGAAATCGTGATATAGCGCATGTCCAATCACCCTCTTACCCTTGAGAAGCTTCAATATCTAAGAAAAGGAATTATAAAATTTCAACACGTTGCTTTGGTGTGGGGAAGGGGGGGGGGGGGTTCAGAGAGCTTGTGTTTTAGAGGGTCTGCGTTCTGATCTAACTGTAGTGATGTGGTCTGAAGACACGGTCAGGATTTAACTGAACGATCAGTGGGGAAGCCACCTGCTTTTTGTGTGTTTGACAAACATGACCATAAGTTGTTAGACACAGAACCCTTGAAACACTAATCTTTCTTGTGGCTCTTCAGTTGGGTCCATCAACTTAGATCCTTACAGTTGTGGGCATGTGACTCTAATGATGTACCTGGAGCAGGCAGTGGGGCTCAGTTAATAAGTAAGCCAGTCTCTTTTTATGTCTAGGTGATAATGGAGAAGGGGGTTGGATTAGCGATTAGACTGATCCACACAGCCCCTCTACAAAGACCCCACTGGAGTTACATGTCCACATCAGAACCAAACCAGAATTGCAGGAGGACAGGCACTTATAACAGGACGTTGAAGGATACATAGAACATCATATTAGTAAGGGAAGTTCAGATAACTGGAAAAACCTTAAAAGACAATGGTACTCCCACCCTTCAGCTGTACAGGGAAGCACAACTCCAACAAGAAGATGAACTGAGCACACATCTCCATAAAACTCCTTCCTCTTTATTATTTCATATTACATACATCCTTGTAGTTTGCACCATGATGATGTTTTTTTTTAAATTATGGAATAAGAAAGAGGAAGAAGTTTTATGGAGAATTTCAATTTCAGCCAAAGATGCTTCAATGTGGTATCACTGAAAACTACAGACAGCGATGCAAGAAAAACCTATATAAATGTGGCGTCGCCCTAACTGACCTGGAGAATTTTAACACATAAGGAACGTTGAAAAAACAAAGGGGGACATTTACTAATCTATGTACGCCACTTTTGTGGCGTCAGTAGGTTGGCAATTTTGTCACGCCGTTGGTGAGGTAAAATGAGCGACTTCTCCCATCTTACTCCACTTTTCCAAGTGGCACAGGCCAGGAAGCAGGTGGACTGGCAGGTCCGGCTTATTCATGACTTCCCATGCCCGTTTTTGATGTGGAAAAATGGCTTACAGGGGATTTCCGAGATTTTTATACTGATCAGTGGGGGTCCGACTCCCAGGACTGTATGAGAAGGCGGCAGCGCTCCTGTGAGCGGCGCAGCATTCCCTTTACTCTTCCTAGGCTGAATGACAACACGTTCATGTGTCATGTAGCCTAGGCGCAGCTCAGTCCCATTAAAGTGAATGGGACCGATCGCAATACCAAGCGTAGCCGCTATACAATGTACAGTATTGTGCTTGGTGAGCAGGGGAAAGGCAGTGGTGGTCACAGGAGAGCCACTGCCTTCTCAAAACAGCCGATGTCAGACCAACTCAGAATAGATACTGATGACCTATCCAGAGAAAAAAATCTTGGAAAACACTTTTAAAGCTATGCCAACAAGAGGGCTTACGTAGAGTTAAGTCTGCCACACAGCCTACAGGACCAAGTGTAGAGGCCTGTGCCCCTACATGATTTTGATGCTTCCTCAGGCAGCACAGTGCCTGAAAAAAATGCCCATTTTAATAAATGTCCCCTAAGATCCTTGAAACTATGGGGGAATTGCAGTATTTTTTTATAGCCCAATCCATTTGGAATTTTTTCCAGCTTCCCACTACATTGTTTGCAATATTAAATGGCGCCATTTGAAAGAGCAACATGTCCTGCAAAAAACATGTCGTCATATGGCTATGTGACTGGAAAAATAAAGTTGTGGCTTTAAGAAGGCAGGGAGGAAAAAGAAAAAAAAAAAAAAAAAAAATGGAAAATCTAAGGGTCTTGAAGGGGTTAAAAAGGGCTTATCGCACACAACCCAATTTCTTTATGATCTTTATTATCTCAGATCTGCTGGCATCTACTTCAGTTTTGGGGATCATAAGAATGAAAGGCAATCTGCGGATTTACCTCTTTTTTAGCCGTCTTGAATGGGATTGCATTTTGCAGGTGTTGTTTAGTGATGCCGCTCCACCGCGTCCTGTAGTCCGTCACTGGCAGCTCTGGCTTGACGTACTTATCATATATAACATCTCCGCGATAGTTCACTACACTGCATCTCGCCAGCTCACTGATCCTCCCACCAGGACCAGTACCAACCATTTCACAATCAATGGCAACACACTTCCCAGGTTTCAGCCAAGAAACAGGTGAAGACGTTCTACTAGACGAACAGCTGCCTGCCATGGACAAGCCGCTATCATAATCACAAGCCAATGGATGTTCTGAGGAGATCATAGCCTTACAACCAAATGTGGCCTTGATCTCATCAAGTCTTGCAGGCTGGTTATCTTCATCTCTCTGTAGACAACTTGAAAAGCTCCCCTCATCATGGATGGAACATGAGTGCTCCTCAGATTTGTTTTTGCCCAGTAGACCACGTTCCTGTAGAAATGCTTTGCGTAACAAGAAACGCTGATGTTTTCTGTTCTTCCTGTGATTTCTGACATGCACCTGTTCATTCACAGATGCATCTGTTTTAGGTGCTTTCATGTAGTTGCTGGACTGAGGAGACCCTTGGAATAGATCAGTGGAAGCAGGGCTTTCCATTTTAAGCTAAAAAAAAAAAAAAAGTTGCAAGAAAATAATGAAAATAATGCCATAACAAAAAGTCATACATGATAAATGAACTCTCAACCTGTGGTCCGTGCTCCTAGGGCAGTGATGGCTAACCTCCGGCACTCCAGCTGTGGTGAAACTACGACTCCCAGCATGCTCCATTCATATCTATGGAGTTCTGATAACAGCCAAGCAAGTGTGCATCTTGGGAGTTGTAGTTTTACCACAGCTGGAGTGCCGGAGGTTAGCCATCACAGTCCTAGGGCATTGATTCTTGACTTTCCTTACTACTTAGGCACACCCCCCCCTCCAATTGGCGGTTAAGCAGTGTTGATAAGAGACTGGACATTGCACAAGCTTTCCTGGTTGCACCAATCTCTGGTGACTATTTGTAATGTTCTATTGGGGTTCAGGAAACAAGATTTAGAATAAACTCAGGTAATATTTAAAGGGGTTTTCCAGGATTGTACTAATGATGACCTATCCTCAGGATAGGTCATCAGTATCTGATTGGTGGGGGTCCGACACCCAGGACTATGCCGAACAGCTATTTGAGAAGGTCCTGGCGCCCCAGTGAGCGCCGCTACCTTCTCCCCACTCACCAAGCACAGCTCTGTACACTGTACACTACAGCAGCTATGCTTAGCATCGTGCTCAGCCCCATTCACTTGAATGGGGCTGAGCCGCTCCTAGGCCACGTGACCGATAAACGTGATGTCACTGGTCTAGGAAAAGCTAAGAGAAGGCCGCAGCGCCGTTGCCTTCTCAAACAGCTGATCAGCGGGGGGTCCCGGGTCTCGGACCCCCACCGATCAGATATTGATGACCTATCCTGAGGATAGGTCATCAGTAGTACAATCCCGGAAAACCCCTTTAAAGAAATTTGGGTCAGACTATGGCCAATGGTGAGATTCTAGTAGCAAAAGGTTGAAGAGCAATGTACTAGAGGATGCTCACGCTGGCCTCAAAATAGGTGTAACAGTCTTTCACTATTGTGTTGGGGATACTTTGATGTAGAGGGAACTTGCCAAAGGGAGAAAATAACATGGCACTACTCAAATGGATTACATCAAAGTAAGGCCTCACACATATGACCATATGACCATTACTGTGTCCATGTTGCAGACCACTAACCACAGGTCCGCAAAACTCGGACACTAGCCATGTGCACTCCGCAACACAGTCTGAGAACAGCAAGATGTTGCGAACGCCAATGCGTGTCAACGGGTCAGCATTGCGATGCACATGGAAGGTGCCCGTGTCTTGTGGACCTGCGGTTTGCAGTCCATGGTCGTGTGCGGAGGTTTCAGCACCTTGACCTCCATCTATCCAATTCAAACCTTCTGACATTTCTCCATGACCTAACTGACTTAGGCAGGGTGCTGAATCTCTGAGACTTTTATGCTGATGATCAGTCCTCTGGATAGGTCATCAGTATCTGATCGGTGGGAGACTGACACCTGGGACCCCCGATGATCAGCTGTTTGAAAAGTCATTGCTGTTCCCAGTAGTGTCACAGCCCTCTCTAGCTTTTCCTAGGCCAGTGAAGTCACGTTCATCGGTCACATGACCTAGGCACAGCTGAGCTACGGTACCAAGTACAGCCGCTATACAATGTACGGTGCTGTGCTTGGTGAGCAGCAAGCCACAGAACTGGTGCCTTCTCAAACAGCTGATCGGCGTGTCAGACCACAACTGATCAGATACAGATGACCTATTCTGAGGACAGGTCATCAGTAAAAAAAAAAAAAAATAAAAAAAATAAAAAAAGGAAAATCCCTGTAAAGAGACCAGTCATGTAGGGAGACTTATTGGCAATGCTCCATGGGAAATGAATGGGCACCACACAAGGAAGAGAACCATCTCACCAGTGCCACCTATTGAATGTGGACCCCATGTGTCAAGATCCAAACGTCAGATCTTGACTCATAGGGAGCCCCTTTGAATAGGTGGCGCTGGCGAGGCATTTTTCTTTTTTGGGAGATACCACTTTGCATATCCATGACCTAACCATAGAGTGATAACTGTTCCTGAAATGGCAGCGAGATGCAGAAGTCACTTCTTTTCCAACCTATCCAGAGTGAGACTGAATTTAGCGCCTTGTTGCACAGGACCATGGCCACCTCCTCATATAAAACCCTTGAGGATTCTACCAGGATCAATCCTGACGGTATCTGATAACATTCAGCCGCCAATGCATGGGAATCGGTTATTTTATGTCCCATTCAGATGCTCAGGAGCACACTCATGTGCGATAATGGACACACATCCAAAGTATATTCAATCCTGCAGCAGATTCGGTGGCCAAAAGCCGGGTTTAGCGCTACTGAATCACATTGGGAGTAATCATCGCCTGAGTATCACAGGTTGTGCAGTGTGAACTTGGTCTTAGATGCATTTTTCCCTCTCACAACCACAATGCTAGAACTGTACTTGGATCCCGACAGTATAAGCCAAGGCCTCATGCACATGACCATATTTTGGATCCGCATCCAACCCAATGCAGACCCATTCATTTCAATGGGGCCGTAAAAGATGCGCACAGCCCACTGTGTGTGGTCTACATCCGTCTGTCCATTCTGTCAGAATTTGCGGACAAGGACAGAACATTTCTACAGGAGTTTTAAAAAATATGGCAGCATGTACACTCAGGCCCAGGATCTGCGGTTTGGGGACCACAAAACGCTCACAGTTGTTTGTATGAGGCCAAATTGTAAGATGAAATGCACTTAAAAAGGAACTCTAAAGAGTTTACCAGGTGGAAAAAAGGAACACAAAAGGTCCCACTGATTGTCCGACTCCATTCTGACATTTCTCCAGAAATGCCACCACAGCCAATCACAGGCAGAGACGGGTCACGACACAGCTACCTAGCCCCTGCTGAGGTACTGACGGCTGTAGCGTCCAATCAGGAGACGACTAGAGCTGTCACTCAGACCAGAGAGGAGGAGCCGGAATATGAAGGGACCACCTCCTCATCAAGATTCCTTGATTGTGTGATTTACATGAGCCTCACCACTAGCGTGCTGAGGCCACGTACAAACCGACTGCGCCACTACTGCAGGGATCTGCAACCTCTGGCACTCCAGCTGTTCTGAAACTAAAAATCCCAGAATCCTCCATTCACTTCTATGGGAGTTACAAGAACATCGAGTAAGTGTGCATGCTGGGAGTTGTAGTTTCACAACAGCTTGGAGTGCCGAAGGTTGCTTATTAATGAATCGCAGCACTATCAATAACAATAATGATAGTCCCCGATCCGTCACATGACGGACACAATCAGCAGTGGATGGAATGCTTTAAAAGGGAGGCGGTCACCCTCCATTGATGTCTATGGGACTTCCGAAAATCTTTAGAATGGAATCCATTGCGTTCAGCCATGAAACCTGACATGTTACAGAACAGAGGTGTGTAACACGATGCGCCATTTTATCCCTTTTTTGAGGGAATCTGTAATGGAGCCCCTGACACAGATGTAAACACGTCCCTACACTGTTCTGTCAAAACTGCTGACGGCTCCCTCATAGCTGAAGTGGCCGGATAAACCCTGCTATCCAGGTGTACTTATAGAAGCGGTAGTGACGGTAGATCTATGGACAGCTGTTAGGTAAGTACACGTGTATGTCAGCGATCCACAGGCCGTACATGTCACCTAACACCCAGAAGAGCACAGCCTGTCCCCTCTCGGCTCTGTCATCACACTCACCCGCCCGGTGGTCCCACGGCTCCCGGACAGACTGTCAGTAGATACTATCGCCACACCACGTGTCACAGTACCGGCTTCTCCGTACTCATGCCCGGACTTGTTCCTGAGCTGAGCGCCTATGATTGGCTATTTCCTACAGGTCCCGCCTCCATTGCTGTTTGATTGGCTAAGATTGCATCTAGTACTGTATTCGGAATGCAGGAAATAGAATAGGCATGACGTCACTACAGAATACGGGCTGCCTGAGCCACGTGACTGTAACGTCACCCGACGTTCGTACAAGTCATCCTGTTAAAGTGTCAGCTGCGAGGAGTGGGGGCCGCCACGTTAACTAACATGACCTGCGCCCATTATAGAAACCCTGCAGGATGAGTGCAGCTATGAGGACTCAAGGACCTGTGATGACGTCATCAGAACATCATAATACCCCAGCTGCTGCAGAACATCATAATACACACCTCAGCTGCTGCAGAACATGATAATATACACCTCAGCTGCTGCAGAACATGATAATACACACCTCAGCTGCTGCAGAACATGATAATACACACCCCAGCTGCTGCAGAACATGATAATATACACCTTAGCTGCTGCAGAACATGATAATACACACCTCAGCTGCTGCAGAACATGATAATATACACCTTAGCTGCTGCAGAACATGATAATACACACCTCAGCTGCTGCAGAACATGATAATACACACCTCAGCTGCTGCAGAACATGATAATATACACCTCAGCTGCTGCAGAACATGATAATATACACCTCAGCTGCTGCAGAACATGATAATACACACCCAGCTGCTGCAGAACATGATAATATACACCTTAGCTGCTGCAGGACATGATAATACACACCTCAGCTGCTGCAGAACATGATAATACACACCTCAGCTGCTGCAGAACATGATAATATACACCTCAGCTGCTGCAGAACATGATAATACACACCTCAGCTGCTGCAGAACATGATAATACACACCTTAGCTGCTGCAGAACATGATAATATACACCTTAGCTGCTGCAGAACATGATAATACACACCTCAGCTGCTGCAGAACATGATAATATACACCTTAGCTGCTGCAGAACATGATAATATACACCTTAGCTGCTGCAGAACATGATAATACACACCTCAGCTGCTGCAGAACCTGATAATGCACACCTCAGCTGCTGCAGAACCTGATAATACACACCTCAGCTGCTGCAGAACATCGTTATGAGAACTACCTGCTCATCATGACCAGGTTATCATTGGAAGTTAGAGGGCAATACATAGAGTGGGTTAAAGGACAAAACTACAACTCCCAGCATATCCAGACTGTTATTATGGGACAACAGTGGACATTACAAGAAGGGGTATAAGAGGAGAGAACTACAACCCCCAGCATGTCTAGACTTATTGGACACCAGTGGAAATTACAGGGAGGGGGTATAAAGGAGAGAACTACAAGAACTACAACTCCCAGCATATCCAGACTGTTATGGGACACCAGTTGAAATTACAGGGAGGGGGTAAAAGAGCACAAAACTACAACTCTCAGCATGTCCAGACTTCTTATCAGTAAACATTACAGGGAAGGTGTATAAGAGGAGATAACTACAACTCCAAGTATGTCCAGACTATTATTATGGGGCACCAGTGGACATTATGCAGAGAGGGATACAGTTGGAGAGAACTACAACTCCCAGCATTTCTAGGATGTTATGGGCCATCACAGGATATTACAACTTATAGAGGAAGATAAACCATTAACCTCTCCTCTACATACAGGACAGTAGCCCCGCCCCCTCACGTGGTGACATCACACATCCTTCACCAATCTTCTGCAAAATGAAAAGATTTTTTGTCCTTATCTGCATTTCCTTCCTGTGCGCTGCTGGCTCCTCAAAGGGTCAGTCCGTTCCCTAAAATGTTAAACTTTTTCGTATGATCTGTGATGCTCCTTTCAATATTTCCTCACTGCACACAAAGATTCCCCTCCTTACTGACAGAAACAATTGCTGGTGCACATCTCACAGAAACCTCCACTACACAATCTTCCTGGTAAACCAGATTTCTCTCCAAAAATTGTATTAGTGCGTCTTAGTATTTGCGCCCTATAAGACGCAGTTTTTCCCCAAAAATGTGGGGATAATGTCAGTTCGTCTTATGGGGTGAATACTAAGGAGTGCTTTCATTATGGAGATCAAGGGGAAAAATTGTATTGGATCCTCTTGAGGCGCTGCCCAGGTTAGAGATTCAAACTCAAGAATAGTTTCTGGTTCAAGCTCCTTTATTGTTTGTAGTCTACGCGTTTCTGGGGTTGGATGTTTGTAGTCTACGCGTTTCTGGGGTTGGATGTTTGTAGTCTACGCGTTTCTGGGGTTGGATGTTTGTAGTCTACGCGTTTCTGGGGTTGGATGTTTGTAGTCTACGCGTTTCTGGGGTTGGATCACCCCCTTCGTCAGGACTATAATGAATTTGCAGTGGTAATACAGACTTAAAAAGGTATGGTTTTTGGCGCGCAAGGCAGGAGGAGGACCGGGGTGTGTTTACCCTGGTGATTGACACTGTTACCATAGGCAATAGTTTTATATAACCAAGCAAAAATAGAACACTAGATACAAGCACGCTGTGCTCGTCGGGTTACAGTAGAGTGGACAGGAAGAGATGGAGCTGGATCCTGGGAGCAGAGGCGGCAGCCGGAGCAGGAGAGGTAAGTGGATTTTTTAAATTTTATTTGGACTAAGGGGGTCTGTACTGAGGTCTGGGGCTCATTCACATTTGGGGGTCTGATCTGAGATCTGAATGGGGGGGGTTATTCATAATTTCTATATTGTAAAGTACTGTGAGGAAATTGATATACAAAACACTTTAGTTCTACTCACAAAACATTTGCGTTAACTCACATATCATCAGCCCGAGGGGTAGGACGAAGGGTAGGCAGTCACCTAGGGCACCATCTCAGCCAAGGGGTGGAGCGGGTGCAAAAATGGTCTGAATGTGCTGCAAGTGCACACCTCCCTAGAGTTCATATTCACTCACTCTGGCTGCCTTCTCACCTGCCCTGCTGTGCTACAGTGCAAACTTCTTTCTTCCTATTAGTATTTCCTCTGCATCCTACCTATGCTGCGATGAGATTCCTAGGCATCAGTAGCGGGCACAGGGGAGAAGCACTCAGCCAGCTGGCTCTGGCAGCGGTGCTAAGCATCGTGGGCACCGTACAGGACAGGGAGGAAGCGTTGCTGTGCTGGTGGCTGTACATGTGGGATCCACAGCTTCGGTAGGGTGCAGTCTGGGCCAGTAGGTTCGGTATTCAGGGTCGATGGGGTGAACTGGGATGTGGAGAAGTAAGCCGGCTCTCCCTGTGGGATGTAAATTGGGCAATGAGCTCTTTCTTCTCATACTGATTAGTGCTGTGCGAAGCAAGTTTCGGATCCTAGATCCGAAGTTGCTGCGCTCGAAACTTCTGATTTATCACTGAAGCCTTGCGAAAACCACTTTAAAACTTGGATCTGAAATTGGCTTTGGTTCCAAGGTACCAGTCATCAGATCCAAGTTTTAAAATGGTCCTCCACTTTAAAAATCAAATACTGAAGTTATTGGGGGGCATGGAGTGTTATATACTGGCACTACAAGACCCCAAGGGTGTAATATATATATATATATATACAGTACAGACCAAGAGTTTGGACACACTTTCTCATTCAAAGAGTTTTCTGTATTTTCATGACTATGAAAATTGTAGATTCACACTGAAGGCATCAAAACTATGAATTAACACATGTGGAATTATATACTTAACAAAAAAAGTGTGAAACAACTGAAAATATGTCTTATATTCTAGGTTCTTCAAAGTAGCCACCTTTTGCTTTGATTACTGCTTTGCACACTCTTGGCATTCTCTTGATGAGCTTCAAGAGGTAGTCACCTGAAATGGTATTCCAACAGTCTTGAAGGAGTTCCCACAGATGCTTAGCACTTGTTGGCCCTTTTGCCTTCACTCTGCGGTCTAGCTCACCCCAAACCATCTCGATTTGGGTTCAGGTCTGGTGACTGTGGAGGCCAGGTCATCTGGCGTAGCACCCCATCACTCTCCTTTTGGTCAAATAGCCCTTACACAGCCTGGAGGTGTGTTTGGGGTCATTGTCCTGTTGATAAATAAATGATGGTCCAACTAAACGCAAAACGGATGGAATAGCATGCTGCTGCAAGATGCTGTGGTAGCCATGCTGGTTCAGTATGCCTTCAATTTTAAATAAATCCCCAACAGTGTCACCAGCAAAGCACCCCCACACCATCACACCTCCTCCTCCATGCTTCACGGTGGGAACCAGGCATGTAGAGTCCATCCGTTCACCTTTTCTGCGTCGCACAAAGACACGGTGGTTGGAACCAAAGATCTCAAATTTGGACTCATCAGACCAATGCACAGATTTCCACTGGTCTAATGTCCATTCCTTGTGTTCTTTAGCACAAACAAGTCTCTTCTGCTTGTTGCCTGTCCTTAGCAGTGGTTTCCTAGCAGCTATTTTACCATGAAGGCCTGCTGCACACAGTCTCCTCTTAACAGTTGTTGTAGAGATGTAAAAAAGAGAGAAATTTCAGTCAGCACATCCCAGATTGCAGGTGCTGGTTGCTATGGCTAAATACATATCAAAGGAAAATACATAAATTGCAGCCACACACCGCTACCAGATAAAGCACAAAATGCCACAGTGATAGAATATTCCAAAGCTCATGCTATGCTTGTTTAATAAATTAGAGACTCTTGGCAAATACATTTTGTACAAAATTATCTGAGCCCATTCACCACAATCGTCAAGGTGGTCTCTGCAGAATGGGAACCTAACACTTTGTCCTACCTGTTACGTGCCAGTCTTGGCTTCCATATAATCAGGGGGTGTTTTGTTCCATATGCATGTAATGTCCACTTTGCCTTTTGCCATTTCTGGTACTACAAAGGCCTCCCCTAGTTCAGGAGTGCAGACACTAACATCCATGCCAAATCACTTGGCTTTACAGTTGCACTGGTTTTTAATCTTAGAGAGGTGAATAACTTAAAGGGTTTCTGTCACCAGTTTTTTCGGTATGAATCAGGCTGACATTAGAGATGTGCTAATGTCACCTGATTCCAAATATATATCTGTTTTATTTACTGGTGCCCCCATTTTTATATAAAATGAACTTTTATTTTATGCTAACAAGGCCTCTAGGTGCAAGGGGCGTTATCCCTGCTCCTAGAGGCTCTGTTGATTGACAGGACCAGGCAGAGAAGAAACACTCCATTCACCATAGCTTGCAAGGACCTTCAATGATGTCATGACCATGTGATCAGTCACATAGTTTAGGAGGAGACAGGCTGTTTGTGTGATCCTAACCATGTGACTGATCACATGTTCATGACATCACTGGGAAAAGAGGGAATCTGTCACCTCATTTTCACCTATATAACTAACAGCAGTGCCCCACAGAAGATTGCATACATATCCCAGACATACCTGTGTGCACTGTGTGTCTGTATTACATGTCACATCCCAGACATACCTATGTGCACTGTGTGTCTGTATTACATGTCACATCCCAGACATACCTGTGTGCACTGTGTGTCTGTATTACATGTCACATCCCAGACATACCTGGCTTGTTTTTCCCAGACATATGTGTTGTCTGTATTACATGTCACATCCCAGACATACCTGTGTGCACTGTGTGTCTGTATTACATGTCACATCCCAGACATACCTGTGTGCACTGTGTGTCTGTATTACATGTCACATCCCAGACATACCTGTGTGCACTGTGTGTGTGTATTACATGTCACATCCCAGACATACCTGTGTGCACTGTGTGTCTGTATTACATGTCACATCCCAGACATACCTGTGTGCACTGTGTGTCTGTATTACATGTCACATCCCAGACATACCTGTGTGCACTGTGTGTCTGTATTACATGTCACATCCCAGACATACCTGTGTGCACTGTGTGTCTGTATTACATGTCACATCCCAGACATACCTGTGTGCACTGTGTGTCTGTATTCCACATCCAGGAAAAGCACTTTTATTCTGCAGGAAAACAGCTCCCAAGTGCCCAACTGAAAGTGAAACTAAAAGCAGCTTTCTCTCCTGACTTGATTTCTAACAGCTATAATCTTCTGATATACTGGATATAATGCTGTGATTTTGGTATCATTTTAAAGCTTGGAACCATTTTTCTATCTGCTACCAATCCCAAGATATGAGCAGCTAAAGCAGCCCTCCCTTCTTAAGTCTGGTTTGCAGCAGCAGCAGAGCTGGGCACTTGGGAGCTGTTTTCCTGCAGAATAAAAGTGCTTTACCTGGACATGTAATACAGACACACAGTGCACACAGGTATGTCTGGGATGTGTCTGCAATCTTCTGTGGGGCACTGCTGTTAGTTATATAGGTGAAAATGAGGTGACAGACTCCCTTTAACAGCCATTTCTCAGAACGGCATAGGTGAAAGCAGATATTTTTTTTCATTGCCATGTGAATGTAGATAAGGTCCCTTTCTCAGGCCGATGCACAGTCATTCATGGAAATGAACCATACAGTATGTATCTGATGATTGCCTGATCTTGCCAGTGGAGCTAACAGCTGCATTTGCATGCAGTAATCATCTCCTCATACAGATTCATTGTGTCTAGGCAGCAGATCACTGTTTATGACTGTTTTTCACCCAATGAACAAGTGTTTGCTTATTCACAGGGTGATTGGTGGCACATTTAAACTGGGCAGTTCTGAATGTTCCCAAAACAAAACCAATAATCTGCCCATGTAAAAGGGCCTTCACTACTGGGGGAGTGAAAGTGAGCTCAGAGAAGAGCATTACATTGGTAGTATCATAGTAGATTGGGGGGTTCCTGATGACAGGTTCTCAGGGGCGGATTGGCCATAGACCTTACAGGGAAATTTCCCGGTGGGCTGATCCCCATGGGGCCACCTGGGCCCTCCTCACGGCCAGCCAGTGGAAGTTTTTGAGGATGTATTTTGTGCTGCTGGCAGTATTTTGTGATGGACTGTGGTATTTGGCTCTGTTGGGGTGGTATAATGTGCCACAATATGGTATTGCTGGCTCTGCCTTTCATCAATTTGGACCAGACTACAAAACGGGGCCACTTTTAGTATTTTTTTCCAGGGCCACTTTAAGTTCCCAGTCCGCCCCTGCAGGTTCTCTATAATTTGTCTTCCTTTTCAGGAAAATTTGGAAAACTGAAGTGCAAGGACAGCCGAATTTTTTATGAACTAAACAAAAATTAACCCCCTAAGCTCACGGCCTGGGTTTTCCAGCTTTTTAACATATTTTTTGGCTCTCCCTGCTGGCCCCGTGGAGGAAAGCATATTTACCTACTTTCTGCCCATCTGTTCCAAGTCCTTCAGTCCACCGTTGTGCTCTCGCCATGCGCCAGTCACTGCTTTTAGACTTCCAGCACGGACAGGGGTCCTGCAGCCAATGACTGGTGGCAGTGGTGGCATGTCCCCCAAGCAGTACATGACCCAGTGACATGCCTCTTAGTGCCAGCAGAGACCAGGTAAGTATGCTTCCCTTTATAGGTCCAAAGGGTGAAGGGGTGCCAAAATATGTTAAAAAAGCTGGAGAACCCCTTTAAGGCTTGGTGATTTTATAGATTTTTTTTTCTGTTGACATAGCAGTATGAGGGCTTTTTATGTGGGGCAAGTTGTATTATTTAATGGCACCATTTTGGGGCTCCATAGGTCAATTGCATAACTTTTAAAACATTTTTAGGGACAATAGTTTGAAAAAACAACAAAGTTCCGCTGTAGTTTTTAGGGCTTTGTTTTTATAGTGCCCACTGCGTGGTATATAATGATGTTTTAACTATAATCTGCAGGTCAATCTAATCACGGAGATACCAAATTTATAAAAAAAATATGAATTAAAAAAAGATTGCTTTGTGTTACCATATTCTGACACCGTTATCTTTTTTATTTTTCTGCTGACGGGGCTGTGTTAGGGCTCATTTTTGTGGAGCTATAGTTTTCATTGGTACCATTTTGGGATACATGCCACCGGTTAATAATTTTGTTATTTCATTTTTTGGGGGAGGTATGGTGACCAACAAAACAACAATTCCTATATTGTTTTTTTATGCTATTCACCCTGCTGGTTAACAAAAAAAAAAGATTAGATTGCTGGGTTGGTAAGCTGCGAAGAGGCCACTGTGCTCACCGGAACACGGCGGCCTTCCTCAAACAGATGATTGGCAGGGCTGCCAGGTGTCAGATCCCCACCATTCTGATACTGATGACCTATCCTGAGGTTAGGTCATCAGTATAAGAATCTCGGAAAACCCTTTAACCACCTTAATGCAACTTTGCAACATACATTGATTTAACATTCCAGTGTCTGAAAAAAAGCAAAATACCTTACAAATATTAAAATTTTAATCATGCTAAGTACGCAAAGACCACATACAATATATCTACATCTACACCGGAATGTCTTCGTACAGTCACGATCTTCCTGTATACTTGTTAAATTTTCGCTCATACTGTGTGGTACTAATTCCTGCTTCTTTTGAATAAGGGAGCTGAGGTGCAGTAACTAGATATGACCACTATACTTTGAATGGAGTTTTGCTTCTGGCACCGTCCAAAGTGCTAATTCCCAGCCGGGGGCTGCAAGAAACAGCCAGCCAGTGGGGGTGCAGGATCAGTTTACCAGGAGAATCAATATAAGCAGGAACAGCAGGGTTAATCCCAAAACAAGCCAGTAGTGGGTTCACCAGAAGGGTCAATATAAACAGGAAGAGCAGACACAGGGCTAATCCAGAAACAAGCCAGTAGTCAGTTCACCAAGAGGGTCAATATACAGGAGTAGGGCAACTCATAGTATAGAGCCAGGATATAACTAAATATTCAGAATCACTGCCTGGTTTTAATCATCTGCCCAGCCTTCTGATTGGACCCTGAGCCTGGGCCCTGATTGGCCTAGTGTCCTCTCTCTCAGACAGGCTGATCAGCTAGATCGAGGCTGGTTCGTATGGTAACATTGTGTAATCAGCTCCTGATCTCCCCGATCACAACATAGACTGGAGTGATGGCTGCTGGGTGGAGAGGAAGACATTGCAGGATAGCGACTAGGTAAATTCCTGACAGGTACTGTAGTTGGGCAAATAGTACATTTCCGGATTCCGGACTGCGGGGTCACCCTCCTCCATACTTTGTAGCATTTCTAATTTAATTCTGGCATCCTTGTAGTATTTCTAAATTCATTCTGGCATTGTCTTTGTGCCATTTCAGATCTCTAAACATATGGTTGTAAAAATCACTAGTGTATCCAGAGGTGATATAGCAGCTGAGATCAATTTCTTTTTTCCCAGGTACTTAATGATGGGCATACACCCCAAGGGTATCCTCTCCCTGTCTAACCCAATGCTGGTTATATCCAAAATTAGGCAGCACTACCGTTAGGTCACTACCATTTGGACAGTTCATGAAGTGGCAGTGCCAGCAGTGTTAGGCCTTTGCCCAGCAGGCCCCTGATAATCAAGCATTTGGGAGAAATCCTGCAGCACTTGATGTCTTTCATTCTTGGTAAATAAATTAGGAAATGCATTGAAGACATCTAGTGCTGCAGTATTTCTTCCAGATCCTTGTCTAATTCAATGTGGTTCCCATTATCTGGGATCATCTCTGATGCCCAATGCCGGGACATTATTTAACTGAACTGTAGCCCTAGCTGCTCTATCTTTTATAAGACCTCGGTCAAAAACTCACTCTCTATACTGTGAAAGCCTTGACCAATCACTCAGGGTTATCTGCCCGCAGTTGTAAGTTGAGTTGGGCTGCCATTGGTCTTAATGTTTGAGGGTTGAGATTTTGTTTATAAAAAAGGGAAAAAGTCTGGTACCGTGTTAGCCAATCGAAAACTAGTTTAGTGCTCTCATTAAGAGAAACAAAATAAGAGTATTGCAGGTTTGATACCTTTCAATGGCTAACAAAAATAGAAGTAATGATGTTACATAGCGAGCTTTCAGGATATCACCAGTCCCTTCATCAGGCGTACTACAAGAATATATGAAGAAACAACAATATATATACAATAAGAACAGAGACATGGGGGGGGGGGTGAATGGACATTTTAAAAACAACAGAATTTCAAAGATCTTGAGAATGAGACCTTAATTATCTTATAGATAAGAGGTGTGAAAGTTTTATGGTCTCTAAATTGATGTTATCTCAGAGACCTGGTGCCCCCCCACGATGTCTATAGAAGACTCTTTAGGTCTTGTAATGTGTCATAAATCCTGGGGACAAATTCAGTCCAGTATTCAAAGTGTCAAACAGTGTTATAAATTTGTATTCCCAAATTCTTCAACCCCAAACATATTAAAAAGTCCATCATCTATAGTCAAGAGATCAGATATAACCGAATCTGTTCCAACCCATCAGACAGGGATGAGCATTTACAACACCTGAAAAGGACATTTTTGCACCAGGGCTATCATCCTGCTTCAATTGAAAATCAGATCACAAGAACCACCAAGATCCCCAGAAGTCAACTTCTCCAATACAATAAAAAGAAACAGAACCAGCGCGTACCTCTGGTTGTGACCTACAACCCACAACTAGAGGTACTGAGGAAAACTGCCAAAAAATTACATGATGTCCTACATAAGGATGACCAACTAAAAACAATCTTCCCAGATCCCCGCTTACTAGTTTACCGACAACCTCCAAATCTAAGGAATATTCTGATCAGATCAAGTTCAAGGCTATATACCACAGAAAAAGGAACCCATCCCTGTAATACAAGAAGATGCAAAACCTGTTCCCATATTATGACAACAGATAAGATCCGGATCCCCAACACACAGGAAGACTACAAGATCCCTGGGACATTCACATGTACTACATCTAATGCTGTTTATTTGATTCTCTGCACTAAATGTGGGGGCCTCTATGTTGGAGAAACAGGACAGAAACTTAATGCAAGGATGAGGTCCCACCGCCACACAATTAAAGAGAAGAAGCTACACTTTCCTGTGGCTAAACATTTCTGCAGCCCAGGACACAATGTAGAACACATGAAACTTCTCATATTAAAAGGTAACTTCAAATCCCAAAGCGCCAGAAGAATTTGGGAATACAAATTTATAACACTGTTTGACACTTTGAATACTGGACTGAAATTGTCCCCAGGATTTATGACACATTACAAGATCTAAAGAGTCTTCTATAGACATCGTGGGGGGGCACCAGGTCTCTGAGATAACATCAATTTAGAGACCATAAAACTTTCACACCCCTTATCTGTAAGATAATTAAGGTCTCATTCTCAAGATCTTTGAAATTCTGTTGTTTTTAAAATGTCCACCTAATGAGCCGGGTAGGCAGGGGCAGCAGGACATGGGAGCGTGCCTTACTGCAACCTGTCAATCATAAGAGAGGGGACGGTTAGGGGCGTGCTTACCTTGACTTCAAGCAAGGAAGCCACTGCCCCCTTGACTTAAAACTGACCTGAAAGATAGTGCTGATGGCGCTTAAAAGATCGTGTTTTTCACCTATTGAGCCTCAGAATACCACATCAAACCCATGATTAGGAGCAGACTGGGGGCTACTATAAGGGAATGCTCTCAGTTTTATATGTGTTTCTGACATGACAGGTTCCCTTTAATAGCCTAACTAATGCATTTGTGTAATAAATAATTTATTGTGAAAATAAATAATTTCACAGAGAACTTGAAAATTAGCACAAAATGTTTTCAGCATGTTATAACCCAAGACAAACTATGTGCTCTGAGTTGTTCTACTCAAAAATGGCATGCATTGTATTATACAATCAAGAACTGAGAAAATGGGAGATCTACAAGGTTAAAACTGCATGAAATGAAAAGCTGAGGAGGATTGGAAGAAATTCAAGGTTAAAGGTTGTGAAGGAGAAAAATTCTTCTTTTGTGTCGAAGGCTTTAGTATCAGTTACATGAGGTAGCTACATTCAATGGAAATATGGAGATGTATTTTCCTACAAAGAGCTGTGCCTTGTTGAGGGGCAGGAAGGCCATATTTTTCCTACCTATCCCTCCCCCTCTCCAAATATGCGTCAGTAGAATGAAAACTACCACTTACCTTAGACTTCATAGACTTCCCTTAACGGATCTGTTGGAGTACATTACAATCTTTTTGCTCATTTTATATGTGAGATTAAACCAATGTACCAAAATCAGAAGCACATGGAGCACCATACACAGGATCTGTGTGATCCATATCCAAAATATGGCTATATTGTCAAACATTCTTAATTCTTTTATTCATTATTTCTTTTTTTTACTTTTTTTTTTTTACATAATGATTGATGGGACATGTTGAGGAAATATGCAGTGTATCTTCCCTGACTAGAGTGCTCTGCTGGATGTCGCTGTTGCTTCACAAACAACAATTATACTGCCAGCAGAGTTTATTTAGACCCTGCATGATACAGATATTTTTTACAGTGATCTAGTTCACTATTAGTACCCTTTTTTCACATGCTTAAGGAGGCAAAGATATTACCAAAATGCTGAACATTTTACAAAATTGGGCAAGGTTGAAAGAAAGCGCCCTGCAATCTAAAAGATTCCAACTTTGTTCTAGGCCATATAAAATCATTAGTTTGATTACATGTTTCAAGAGACTAAAAGCCTTAGGCCTCATGCACACGGGCACCAGCCGCAATACATGGGCACCGGCCGTGTGCACCACGCAACACGGATGCGGACCCACTCACTTGAATGCGGATCGCAGACCCCATTGAAGTGAATGGGTCCGTGATCCACATGCGGCAGCCCCACAGTCAATGCCCGTGCATGAGGCACAGCTCCCAAGTGCCCGGCTCTGCTGCTGCAAGTGCTCAAAGCAAACCAGACTGAAGAGGGGAGGGCTGCTTTAGCTGCTCATATGTTGGGATTGGTAGCAGATAGAAAGATGGTTCTTTGAAAGCTGGCATTCAAAGCTTTAAAATGATACCAAAATCACAGCATTATATACAGTATATCAGAAGATATAGCTGTTAGAAATCGAGTCAGGAGAGAAAGCTGTTTTTAGTTTCACTTTCAGCTGGGCACTTGGGAGCTGTTTTCCAGCAGAATAAAAGTGCTTTTTCTGGACATGTAATACAGACACGCAGTGCACACAGGTATGTCTGGGATGTGTATGAAATCTTCTGTGGGGCACTGCTGTTAGTTATATAGGTGAAAATGAGGTGACAGACTCCCTTTAAACTTTAAATATTTTTGTATTTTTTAAAAAAAACTTTTGCTTAATAACTTTTAGCCTTCTTAGGGGGCGAGAACTATTAGGGTGAATGGGATTCTGATGCTCTGCCTGCTGAGCTGTGCCTCAGGGCCTTTGGTGAGGCCATCACCATGTGACAAGTAACAGGCGGACATTACTGGTCACATGGCGATGACATCAGCAAAGGTCCTTTAACTTATCAGCTTCCAGCACTGCAAGGATGCGGTGAGTTTCTCTCTCCCCTGCCCTCCTGTTCTGTATTCTGATTTTTTTCACACAGGTCTGGTTGCATAGAAGTGAATGGGGCTTTGGTGAAAAACGGATTGCATCCGGATGAGTTTTTTCAGTGATAGTTGCTAGGAAATGTAGATTGTTATTCTTCAGGCATGAAAAAGCCTTTAATAACTGATTGCATCCATGTGGAAAAACTGAAACACTGAACGCAATCGCAGACAAAACTGACTGAACTTGAATTTGTTTTTTCCTGAACAGACCCTGAGAGAACATGTAATGCTCGTGTTAAAGAGACCTTAGCATTGTAACAAAGAGCTCAGCTCCATTGAAGACATCATGAGGGTAAGATGTGTCTTGGTGCTCTCTTTGTGTCATGGGTGCATGGGCGGATTGGCCATAGACCTTACAGGGAAATTTCCCGGTGGGCCGATGCTCAAGGGTCCACCTCATGGCCAGTCAGTGGAAGTTTTTGGGGATGTATTTTGTGATGGACTGTGGTATTTGGCTCTGTTGGGGGCAGGAGCGGACTGGGAACTTAAAGTGGCCCTGTAAAAAAACACTAAAAGTGGCCCAGTTTTGTAGTCGGGTTCAAATTGATGGAAGGCAGAGTCAGTAATACCATATTGTGGCACATTATACCACCCAACAGAGCCGAATACCACAGTCCATCACAAATACTGCCAGCAGCTCAAACTATATCCCCAAAAACTTCCACTGGCCAGCCATGAGGAGGGCCCAAGTGGCCCCCTGGGCATCGGCCCACCGGGAAATTTCCCTGTAAGGTCTATGGCCAATCCGCCCCTGGTTGGGGGTGATATAATTTGCCACAATATGGTATTGTTGGCCCTGCCTTCCATCAATTTTGACCCCACTACAAAATGGGGCCACTTTTGGTATTTTTTCCAGGGCCACTTTAAGTTCCCAAACTGCCCCTGCATGGGTGTCAGCTGAGTGCCATGTTTGGCACTGGTCAGTAGGTGCTGGCTCATTTGTTGACACATTTGGGTCACTGATAATATATACTTGGAGGTATCTGCGCTGGTTTCGGCGCCCTAGTTGTAGATATATGCAATAAAACTTGGTGTAGCTTTATGTAATCTCACAAACATAGATAGATAAGTACCTGCTTTTTTATGGATATACTCAGGTTGGGGAAGTGACTTGATGTATAAGTCCTCTGGAGTGCTTTGTTCCTCCAATGCTGATTCTGAATACACCCAGTGACCGGGCGCTGCTCCGGCCGGTAGCTAGCGTGCACTTGGGTGAATCGGCAGTCCGTTGCTACGGGGAAGCTTCTGTGTGACGTCACATGCTTGTAAGGATGCCTGTAGGGACCAAAAATCATCCGACGCATTTGGGATTAATCGTATTCCTTCGTCAGGGATAGGTGATCTTCCTCCCTCTTGGAATTAAATAGGCTCCAGTTACCATAACAACGGTTTGCTCTATATACACATAGTTTGGTCACTTCTTTCTCCACCTAACAGTATCTCTTTCTACTTCTTATTCATCCACCGATAATTACTTCTGGCGTTTTTTCAGGTTTTTCCTCACATATATAAATCCTATTGTCAATTATTAAAAAATTGTGCTTTTATAGCAATATGTGTATCCAAAAACTAAAAATTGTTCACACTGTACTATTTGGCTATATCTGTTTTACCTTTCAGGGATGTTTTGGAGTTTTCTTTTTTGTTATTTATTGAAAAGCAAAACTGTTACATTTATATATCCATCTGCTCTCACACATGGACATCTGTTTGATATAATCTCCACCTCTCACATCTGGAATAACTTTCTCAATACCTCCAAAGACTATCCTCCATGATGTTCCATAAAATGGCGTGATAAGGGGTGACCTTCGAATTTTTTCTCAATGTTTCTGATATGTTCCCTAATTCTGATCATGAGGGGTCTTTTTGTCCTTCCTATGTATATTTTGCCACAGGGGCATTTAATATAGTATATCACACCTTTAGTGTTACATGCCAAATAACTTTCGATCTTAAATGTGTCTAATCCACTTTTTCTTTCCAAGATGGATTCTTTTTGTTTTGTTAATCGACAGTTATTGCACGTTCTACAAGGGAAAAAACCTTTTTTATTATTTTTCCTTTCTTTTACCTCCTTCATGGTTGTGGGTTGTTTCATTTTTATTGACGGAGCTACCAGGTTAGATAGGTTTTGAGCCTTCCTGAATGTAAATATCGGGTGTTCTGAAATTTTTTCACCTATTATCTTATCTTGTTCCAGGACATCCCAGTGTCTTCTTACAATTAGTTTAAACAGGCCTTCCCCTTCACTGTATTGTGTTATTATCGGGATATTTATGTGTTCTCCACTTAGATTATTCCTTTCTTTTTTATTATTGTTTTTTGATCCTTCACATCTTTCATCAGTTTGTTTTAGTGAGTACGGGCATACTCACTTACGGTATTCTGCAGTGGCTCCTGTTCCTATTGATAGGACAGGAGATAGGCATATTTAAAGCGACAGCGCAGGTGTCTTTGAGATATAACAACATTTGGGTGACTGTTACTTACTTTACTCATAGCTTTCTAAACAGTTTGATAAATAAAATACATAAATGCATACATCAGCCTCTCCTCCACCCACTAGCGACCTAAAAGGGAAGAGTTATAATGGCTCTCGGAACAAAAGATCTCCTAAATCTATCAGTAGAGCAGTTCTGTGACAACAACATACCGCTAAACATGCTCCTGTTATCCATAATAATGTTATATAACGGATGCCCATAATTCTTCATAATGGACAACACTTTCTGTAAAGTCCTCCTCTCAACCACCACAGATTCCAGTTTGATGCCAATGACTGACCCTGCACGCCTAACTAGCTTCTCCAACCTCATCTCATCTCTCTTTTTAATGCTACCTCCCCAACACACCACAGCATAAAAGAGACAGCTTGACACGACCGTCTGGTAGAACATCTGCAGAAGCTTCTTACATATATTAAAGGAACCTAGCCTCCTCAAAAAATAGAACCTACTCTGCCCTTTTCCATAAAGGATATTGGTGTTAGCCGACCATTCCAATTTATCATCCAAAAACAGACCCAGGTGCTTATAGGTCTTAACCCTCTCAACCTCAACCCCATTAATCTGAACTGTCAAAATAGGTGGCTGTACCTTATGGAAATCCAACACCATTTCCTTCGTCTTAGGCTCCATTCACATGTCCTATTTTTCTTTCCTGATTCGATCCTGATCCTGATCTGGATCCATTCATTTCAATGGGTCCTGAAAAAATCAGGATCGAATCAGGAAAGAAAAACAGGATGTGTGAATGGAGCCTTAGAGATATTTAGGAGTAGGTTATTCTTCTGGCTCCATCCCACAAAGTCCTCCACCAGGTTTGTGCACCTAAATTTTGTCTAATAGACTGTGTCTAAGTCTATTTTTTCTCAAATCTCAGAAATCATGATAATACGAATTCACGTGTAGTGCCATTTTAGAAAATGTATGTTTGGTTACATCCATGTAGAGTTGTATTACAGACTTTAAAGTGGTAAATTATGTCTAACAGTGCCTTCATATTCAGTCCTTGTATTCTTAGGATGTCTTGGGGTCATATTGTCAGGCCAACATGGATAATAAAGAAATGGCATATTCTAGTGGTATACTACACCACTCTTGCCATTTTCTTGAAAAGGAGGTGTGGCGAGGGATAGGGCAGGCCAGTGAAAGAAGACTGGAATGTATGGCAGCTCGGAAAGGGGGCATTGTTGGAATGGGGGCATGGGCTGATAATGCACTCTTGGAGTACACTAAGCCAACAAATAGGTGGTGTAAAACATGAACAGACAGATTTAAACTCGCTTGTGTGAAAGAGGCCTAAGGGTTACATAGCATCATAAATCAATATAATGCTATGTGATCCCCGTCAGTGCCAGGAGTTCAGGCCAGTAGATGCATTGCGGGAGACGTGCGTGTGTCACTCTCATCTGCAAGGGGCCTTATAAGTAAGGACTTTCTTCATCTGTCTTAGTTATCTGCTTATTTTACTTTTATCTTGACATTTTGGAGCTTTGGAACCAATTACTAGTTTTCCATAAAGTTATAGATTCAAGTTACAATGTTTTCAACTTAAAATGGTTGTCCTGGAACCAATTAATATTGTAACTTGAGGGACCACTGTATTAGTAAATGTACCCCATTATGTTGGTACGTTGCTTTATGTGCTGCTGTATAGGAAAATAATGAAAGAGTGGCTGACCCCTTTAAATATTTTTTTTTATGTGTAATATTATGGGTTAAATTATCTGCTTTTCCTGCTAGGTATTTTGACCTTGTCACGAACCTGGATATGATAAATTGCTTAAATCTTTGTTTTTATGCATAAGGAGACATGACATAAGCCAAGGTCTGTTCAATAACAGGGTGTCAATTATAACATACTGCCGAAACATTTTCTTTTTCTCTAGACATATGACACATATCATATCTGGCTGCCCTAGTGGCTTGGCAGGTTGAGATAAGAGATTGAGAAGTTATTGGAGCATAAGGATCAGTTGTTGAAAGCAGAGGAGTAACCCAGAGTGAAATGCTCAGTGAGCCCCTAACACTCTAGGAGGCAACAGAGAATTTAATTTGCAGCTATCCCCATGCCACATGAGTGGGAAATTGAATTTTGGATTATGTGTGATTTTTTTTTTGTAGCAAAGAATGACAAAGTTGTATCTGTGTTTCTTTTATTCTACAAATGGATTTGTGGAAGAATTTTTGTTCTCTTTCTGTGAACCCACATAAAACATTCATTATAAGAAACATAATATTATATCAATAAACATAAAGATAGTGGTAAATGGGAAGTGTCTTGATTTTAAACAATAGGCAACAATGGGTTTGGTGTTTTATTCAAACTTTGTTGCTCTCCAATAGCTCAGATCTGTATTAGGACCCCTGTCCTTCATATTTAGGAGACCCATGTTCCTGTACATCTTATTTAAAGGTGTCTGCCAGACTCCTGATATTGATGAACAATCAGGGGTGCACCTAGCTTTTCCGATGCCTGAGGCGAAAACTGAAATGGCGCCCCCCTCCCTTCCCAATGCCAGTTTCTTAACCTAACCCCTTCCTTTCAGCCCATGTCCCTTTGGCTGCCCCCCTATTGCCTCTACCTGGTGCTGCCTGAGATGATCTTGTCACCTGGCCTCATTGGTGGTGCACCCCTGTGACCAATGTCAAGATAGGTCATCATTATGTGATCGGTGATGATCCGACACCTGGCACCCCCACGCATCTGCTTTTCCTGCAGTCTCTGAGACCAGAACTAGCAAGTTGAATGGTGCTGAACGAAAGTGTAGTGGCCATGACGGGTTACAGCAGTTTAGCTCCTATTCAAGTGAGGCTAGGTCACCAATAGCAAGGGCCTGGAAAACCCCTTTAAAGGAGGAATAGAAAAACATGGCTGCTTTCTTTCAGAAACAGTGCTACACCTGTCCATGGGTTGTGTCTGGTATTGCAGCATGGCTTCTTTGAAGTGAATGGGGCTGAGCAGCTATACCATATACAGTCTGTGGACTGGTGTGGTGCTGTTCTTAAAAAGAAAGCTGACATGTTCTTCTAATCCTTTAATGGACATTTCCTCTTATGCCACAATACAATCTTCCTTTATAATTTAAAAAAATATTACAGGATGCTGGATCTACCAAACGTGATGTAGACGGGCACTTACCTAGCTTTGTATGGTTAATCTATTTTTTTTATGAAGAAAACGCATTCTCAAACTACACGCAGAATGCATGATTGCACAGTTCTCCTACCAACACCTCCTTCTCCTGCAGGATGACATACACATCTGGGCATCTTGCTTGGGAATCCTCCCTCTTGGACATCCAGTAGTTTCCCTCTAAGCCAGGGATGGTCAACCTGTGGCCCTCCAGCTGTTGCAAAACTACAACTCCCAGCATGCCCTAATAGCCGTAGGCTGTAGACATGCTGGAAGATGTAGTTTTGCAACAACTGGAGGGCCACAGGTTGAGCATCCCTCCTTTAAGCTGTCTATCTATTACATGGATGGCCATTCATTTGAATGACCAACATGTAATACTGCATTTGCCCTTAGAGGCTTCCTTAACAAAATGACACGTGGCTCTAATGTGTAACTAGACAGTGAATTTGTGTATCAGCTCAGTGGAGACATCAAGTGGGGAGGAGGGCTTTTTTGCAACACTTTAGCATTTTTACACCACCCACTCCAGTTCTGAAAAGTGGATGGGAAAGTGGACATGGCTATTTGTGTCCAAAAGGAGCAACAGCACTCTGTTTTAGAGGGATTATGCCATGATTGATGAAAAAATGAAAATCAGATATGATATAGTACCATATCTCCCAACCGTCCCGGATCCAGCGGGACAGTCCCGGATTGCAGTGGCTGTCCCACTGTCCTGGTAAGGTGGAGCTATGTCCCGGTTACTGGCAGCTCTCCCTGCGTCCATAGGATGCAGAGACAGTTGCCTGTATTGTGATGAAGCAGAGAGCCAGAATTGGCTCACTGCTTCATCCATAATCCCTCCCGCCCCCCTGCAGGCTCTCCGTACCTCCCTTCTGCTCTCTACACCTTCGGTCTGGGAGGGGGGTGGGGCTGGCCGTCAGTCAGCCTTTGCTCCGCCCCCTCCACACTAGAGAAGAAGATCTCCTGCTGGTGATGCTGCTAGGAAGAAGGTAAGTATGGGCATATTACTGGGGGGCACAGCATTACTGGGGAGCACAGTATGGCCATATTACTGGGGGGCACAGCATTACTGGTGAGCACAGTATGGGCATATTACTGGGGGCACAGCATTACTGGGAGCACAATATGGGCATATTACTGGGGGCACAACATTACAGGGGGGCACAATGTGGGCATATTATAGGGGGGGCACAGCTGGGCATATTACTGGGGGCACATAACTGGGCATATTAATGGGGACACATAACTGGGGAATAATTAGAGGACAGTAAGGGGACTAGGTGGGATTAGGTGTATAGTTATGTTTTGGGCGGAGTTAGAGGCGTAGCCTAGTGCCAAAAAAATTTGCCTCCCTCTTTCTCCGTCTCCGAAGTTGGGAGGTATGTAGTACAGGTCAATCTCTTTTTAACAAAGCTAGAACCAGCCCTGTACTGCACATAGGACCATAGATCTCCACATTCAATGCTCCAATTGCTCTGCTAGATTATCTTCAGTCTAGCAGCACAGGGGGCATGTCCTTTCTGCTGCAGCTCTCTTCCTGTAACTGCCACAGCTTTTAACAGAACATATGCCTGGTGGCATTTGAAGATTTAATCTGAGCATGTGTGACCAACTCCAGTGAGATGGACAAAAAATAAGGAAAACAAAAAAAAGCAGGTGGCGCTATACAGATACATTTTATTGAACAGCTCACTGGCTATACTAAATGTTTAACTACATGAAGTTGTAGAAGTATTCAGATGCTGGTTTGAAAAATGTTGAATGTGTTTTGTGACACAACTCCTTTAAGCCACATTTATCAACTGAGACTTTTTAAAAAGTTGTGAAAATTACCACAATCCTACTCCAGTAAAATGGTGGTGCAGCATCTCAAGACATAAGTGTTGGACGTAAAGATACACCAAATTTATCAAACATTGTGAACTTATGATAAATGTAGCTCACATTACGGCAGCATATAAAAATTCTACCCATGATACATTTCTCCCATGATTTCTACCTACTAGGAAGTGAAGAAATGCACCAGTACCATTATCTGCTGAGCTGTGCCTCAGGGCCTTTGGTGAGGACATCACCATGTGACAAGTAACAGGCGGACATTACTGGTCACATGGCGATGACATCAGCAAAGTTCCTTTAACATATCAGCTTCCATGCACTGCAAGGATGCGGTGAGTTTCTCTCTCCCCTGTCCTCCTGTTCTGTATTCTGATTTTTTTCACACAGGTCTGGTTGCATAGAAGTGAATGGGGCTTTGGTGAAAAACGGATTGCATCCGGATGAGTTTTTTCAGTGATAGTTTCTAGGATATGTAGACTGTTATTCTTCAGGTGTGAAAAATGCATAAATAACTGATTACATACATGTGGAAAAAACTGAAACACTGAACACAATCGCAGACAAAACTGACTGAACTTGAATTTGTTTTTTCCTGAACAGACCCTGAGAGAACATGTAATGCTCGTGTTAAAGAGACCTTAGCATTGTAACAAAGAGCTCAGCTCCATTGAAGACATCATAAGGGTAAGATGTGTCTTGGTGCTATCACCTCTCTTTGTGTCATGGGTGTCAGCTGAGTGCTATGTTTGGCACTGGTCAGTAGGGGCTGGCTCATTTGTGGACACATTTGGGTGACTGATAATATATACTTGGAGGTATCTGCGCTGGTTTCGGCGCCCTAGTTGTAGATATATTCAATAAAACTTGGTGTAGCTTTATGTAATCTCATAAACATAGATAGATAACTACCTGCTTTTTTATGGATACTGAGGTTGAGGAAGTGACTTAATGTATAAGTCCTCCGGAGTGTGATGTTCCTCCAATGTTGATTCTGAATACACCCTCTGACCGCGCGCTGCTCCGGCCGGTAACTAGCGTGCACGTGGGTAAATCGGCAGTCCGTTGCTATGGGGAAGCTTCTGTGTGACGTCACACGCTTGTAAGGATGCCTGTAGGGACCAAAAATCATCCAACGCGTTTCGGAATAATCGTATTCCTTCGTCAGGGATAGGTGATCTTCCTCCCTCTTGGAATTAAACAGGCTCAGTTACCATAACAACGGTTTGCTCTATATACACATAGTTTGGTCACTTCTTTCTCCACCTAACAGTATCTCTTTCTAGTTTCTATCCAACGATAATTACTTCTGGCATTTTTTCAGGTTTTCCTTCACATATATAAATCCTATTGTCAATTATTAAAAAATTGTGCTTTTATAGCAATATGTGTATCCAAAAACTAAAAATTGTTCTCACTGTACTATTTGCCACAGCTTTTAACAGAACATATGCCTGGTGGCATTTGAACATTTAATCTGAGCATGTGCGACCACCTGTGAGATGGACAAAAAATAAGGAAAACAAAAAAACAGCAGGTGGTGCTATACAGATACATTTTATTGAACAGCTCACTGGCTATGCTAAATGTTTAACTACATGAAGTTGTAGAAGTATTCAGATGCTGGTGAAAATTACCACAATCCTACTCCAGTAAAATGGTGGTGTAACATCTCAAGACATAAGTGTTGGACTTAAAGAGAGTGTATCACCTCATTTTCACCTATATAACTAACAGCAGTGCCCCACAGAAGATTGCATACAAATCCCAGACATACCTGTGTGTCTGTATTACATGTTCAGGAAAAGCACTTTTATTCTGCAGGAAAACAGCTCCCAAGTGCCCAGCTAAAAGTGAAACTAAAAACACCTTTCTCTCCCGACTCGATTTCTAACAGCTATATCTTCTGATATACTGGATATAATGCATGGATATGATGTTTTAAAGCTTGGAATGCCAGCTTTCAAAGAAGGTCAGAACCATTTTTCTATCTGCTACCAATCCCACGATATGAGCAGCTAAAGCAGCCCTCCCCTCTTCAGTCTGGTTTGCTTTGGGCTCTTGCAGCAGCAGAGCTGGGCACTTGGGAGCTGTTTTTCTGCAGAATAAAAGTGCTTTTTCTGGACATGTAATACAGACACAAAGTGCACACAGGTATGTCTGGGATGTGACATGTAATACAGACACACAGTGCACACAGGTATGTCTGGGATGTGACATGTAATACAGACACAAAGTGCACACAGGTATGTCTGGGATGTGTCTGCAATCTTCTGTGGTGCAGTGCTGTTAGTTATGTAGGTGAAAATGAGGTGACAGACTCCCTTTAAAGATGCACCAAATTTATCAAACATTGTGAACTTATGATAAATGTAGCTCACATTACGGCAGCGTATAAAAATTCTACCCATGATACATTTCCCCTATGATTTCTACCTACTAGGAGTGAAGAAATGCACCGGTACCATTACTTTTGCTGATATGACATAAAGGTGTACCCCCAGCTCAAATGTGAAAAAGCCCTAACGTAGCTAGCCATGTCCACTTTCCCACCTACTTTTCAAAAGTTAGAGCAGTGCAAAAAAAAAAATTTACATTGGTGTGCACCGAAATTTTCCAATTTTTACCTCCAAATTCTGACACTTATTGAGCCCTAAATAGGGATGAGAAAATTGATTGTAAATCAATCTACAGTAAGACCAAGTTACTTCCAAATCCACGCTTTTGGTGATTCAATTTGGGTGAATTTTGGGTCGAAAGAAATTAATGAATCCTAGGATTCATACACAAATTTTCAGGCCACTTTTGATTCAGGTAGAATAAGTTTGGACTCGCATCGAATCAATTGATCGATTTGGCCTAGTCAAACCGAATTGAATTTTGAGCAATTCCCTTATCCTTGCTTGTAAACTCCCCCCAGAGAGTCTTCCTGTGATCTAGCAACCCTAAAAACTAATTTGAATATGCACTGCAACAATAACTAGCACTTGTATGTTTTAAAAAAAAAATATATTTTTGTACTTTGCAATAAACCAGAAAGGACGCATAGAATTGTAAAGTAGCTTGGAGTACTTTGTGTCCTGATTTTCATCATAATGATATTACAGGGCTTGCGGAGATTGGACTTTTCAAACATAATGTAACATATTGCCATTTATTAATGCCCTTCTATCTCTTCTCATCTACTTATCTGAAGTATAGAGTAGACCCATTAGTACTTGTGATGTAAAAAAAAAAAGTTATGAAAACAAAATTGAAAAAAAAATACCGTAAAATTCTTCACAACATGATCTTGCCACCTACATGAGATTTTGCGCTGACTCTGTAGAACTAATGCATTGTACACATTAGAAAGTTTTATCTAAATGGAATAGATTGCTTTTGAGAAGAGGTTTCAACACTCATCTACAAGTCTAGCTGTCAGAGGCTTGTGGAGGAGAGAAGCTCCTTGCCGGTGAACATAATAGCCTTGGTAGGTGTGCGATGCATAGCATTAATATTAACACCACAGTGACCACATCATTCCAGTGCTACATCACGCCATCGTACGTCAAGTGCCCATTTGTCAGGATCAAGCATTAACGTCTTCATTGCTAGGTTCCAAACAGCCAGCGACCAAGAAAAATTGCTTCAAGGGACGTGCAGGTGATAATTTGTGTAGGTCAAGAGATAACTACAGACAGTAGCAAAGGAGGAATCTGCTGAATTCAAGGTTAGCGGGAGTGCTTCGAATTTCTTCCATCTGTGTGCTTGAAGAATAAGACCGCAGGTTTTAAGGTATTCTTAGAACATAAAATCATAGTGCTTTTTTGTTTGTCTAGCTTTCTTTGAAGATAATTTTAATTCCAGCTGTCTTGACCTTAGATCAATGCCACCTTGATTAGCTATACTTTCCTTCCCACTTCCATTCAGGGGGGTAGTTCTGCCTCTAGTTTACACTCTTTTCTTGGTGAAAATGAGATTTCTGATTGGATTGAGCACCTGCTGTCTCTAGCATTGACAAGGCGGAAGTGCATTTTATTGTGCTGGTTAGAATGAGACTGAACAGAGAAATGTATTTCACATAACAGAAAAAATGTAGAATGATGAGGTGCTAAAACAATGCTAGAACTTCATGTAAAATTCTGTTAACTCCTCATTTGCTGTAGGAATGTTGGAGTAACTGTGAATGTTATAGGCATTTCAGGGTAACGGACTCCATAAGAATAGCAGCAAACTATTGGAACGTGAACCTATCATTTATCTAGTTTTAATGCTACAGATTCGCCTTGCTTCTACATACAATGGGGGAGATTTATCAAAGTGGTGTAAAGGAAAACTTGCTTAGTTGCCCATAGCAATCAGATTCCACCTTTCATTTTCCAAAGGAGCTCTGAAAAATGAAAGGTGGAATCTGATTGGTTGCTATGGGCAACTAAGCCAGTTCTACTTTACACCAGTTTGACAAATCTCCCCCATTATTCTTCTTGCCTGTGGTGGCCTCTGCACACAAACCAACTCCAATTTTGATAGATCAAAAAAATACTATAATTAAAATACCAAATCAAGATGCAGATGGATTAACAATATGACTGTACTTCAGAAGAAACCCTCGACATTTGGGAGGAGCATTGTTAGCATCAGCCCTGTCGGCATTGGTTTTTTTCTAGTATAATCTGGGCATATAATTATGTTCTGTATATAATTATATATGTACAGCTGGTATAAGTTATACATCTTCTTGTATACAGTGATATGGAACATGCTGGTATAACCTGGGTATCTCCTGTATATAATTATATATGTACAGCTGGTATAAGTTATACATCTTCTTGTATATAGTGATATGGAGCATGCTGGTATAACCTGGGTATCGCCTGTGTATATAAGTTATACATCTTCTGGTATACAGTGATATGGAGCATGCTGGTATAACCTGGGTATCTTATGTATATAATTATATATGTACAGCTGTTATACGTTACACATCTTCTTGTATATAGTGATATGGAGCATGCTGCTATAACCAGGGTATCTCCTGTATATAATTATATAGGTACAGCCGGTATAAGTTATACATCTTCCTGTATATAGTGATATGGAGCATGCTGGTATAACCTGAGTATCTCCTGTATATAATTATATATGTACAGCTGGTATAAGTTATATATCTTCTTGTATATAGTGATATAGACCATGCTGGTTCAACCTGGGTATCCCCTATATATAATGATATATGTACAGCGGGTATAAGTTATACATCTTTTTGCATACAGTGATATTGACCATGCTGGTATAACATGGACATCTTCTGTATATAATTATACATGTACAGCTGGTATATGTTACACATATTTTTGTATATAGTGATGTGGAGCATACTGATATAACCTGGGTATCTCCTGTATATAATTATATATGTACAGCTGGTATAAGTTATACATCTTCTTGTATATAGTGATATGGAGCATGCTGGTATAACCTGGGCATCTGTATATAATTATATATGTACAGCTGGTATAAGTTATACATCTTCTTGTATATAGTGATATGGAGCACGCTGGTATAACCTGGGCATCTGTATATAATTATATATGTACTGCTGGTGTCAGGCATACATTTACTTGTATGCAGTGATACGGATCATGCTAGTATAATCTTGGCATCTTCTGTATATAATTATCTTCTGTATATAATTATATATGTATAACTGGTATAAGTTATACATCTTCTTGTATATAGTGGTATGGGCCATGCTGGTAAGAACTGGGCATCTTCTGTATATAATTATATATGTACAGCTGGTATACGTTATGCATCTTCTTGTATATAGTTATATGGGCCATGCTGATATAACCAGGCTATCTTCTTGTGTATTATATAACAAGGGGTATTAAGTGGTCCTGGTCCTTTCCCTTTAATTCCTTGTAATGTAGTTGGTTAGTCGTACATGGTAGAATAGAAGAATGAATGAAGTAACTGTGCATATGTATTGACCTTTAGGTGGGGCTAGGAGACTAAAAAACTTCTATCTATGTAACAAAGAGCTCAGCTCCATTGAAGACATCATCAGTGTAAGAAATGTCTTGCTACTAGAGATGAGCAAAGTTTTAAAAAACTAAATTCGGACATTTTGCTAAATTTTTTACAAGTGTATCTCAGTGTACATCACTGTGCAGTGTAGAAACATGCATAGCTAGTCCATGGAGACACACCTCACATAAATTCTTATGACTAATAATAAAAACCGACACCTTTTTATTTGGATAAAATAGGCTGTGTTGCTTTATTTTGGGGTTACCAAAAAATACCAATAAATAAATAATTTATTAAATAAATAATCCATAAATAATCAATAACCAACGAATAGATAACAATCTCCTTAATCACCAATACTTCAGACCATACGTCCACCCAGCATTAGCTGGGCGACTAACTCCCACAAGCCATGACCCTAAAAGTCATGCCCCCCCCCCCCAAAGCAACACAACCATTTTTCAACAATATTCTGAAGACCCAAATTAAAAATGTCAAGTCCAACATCCGACAGATAAACATTATCCACTCTGTATAGACCAGTAGTAAATCCCTCTAAATCAATGTGCCTATAGCTAAAACCACCTAAAACAGGCAAAAATGTTGACATTGCCCTGTTAATCCTCTTCCTGATTTTATTAAAAACTAAACCTTCTCCAAAAGACCATAGCAGTCTTGGAACAATTTATTTTTATTTCATTCATCAAATCCTTCCATTTCAATCCCCTAACGCCCAACCAGAAAATATTAACATTAGAATTAAAATTAAGATTCTCAGTGTAAATCCTTTTACCAGCTCTCTTCTGAGCCCAAAATATGAATGAATGTCCTATTACCCAAATCATTAATTGACCTGAAAAACAAAGAACATCAAACAAACACCAAATGAGGCCTGACATATAATTTAAATCTATTGGAAGACCATCTTCCGATCTTTCTAATAACCGTATCCTCCAAACCTAACCGAGCCGCTTCCGTAGCCGCTCCAATGTGGAAAGGATGGGAGGATATCCGCAAATGACTAACATTCAACCTAAACAAACACTTTAATAAAGAGTTAAACTGAAATTTAGTAATAGGTGACAAATCAGAATGAATCAAAAAAGACCCTTTAACATCTGGTCGAATCTGCAGCCACGCCAAAACAGCCCTGACTGGACATAAAATTGAATTGGGCCAACTATTCAAAGAAATAACATGACCATAACCTAATTGATCTGTCTTAGATCGTCTAATCCTAATACTGACAGTATTCTCAAAAACAACAACGTCAGAGGCATTAAGGTTTGAAACAACAGATTTAGACTCTGCGACTAACTCACTAATCCTTAAAGCCCAGAAAAAGGCCAAAATAAACGCCGTCCTAAACAAACAACTCTCAAACTGATCTCTAGCTACCAAAGGAACAATACCAACTATTTTATTCAACAAGTCAAACGATATAGGACGTCTTCTATCAACACTAGACCTACGATAACCTTTTAACATCTGTTTGATTAAAAACATCTCAGCTAAAGGAGACTAACCATAAAGCCTCTGAAAAAAATGAAATACCTGCAACAGTTTTTGCTATATGAGAAAAAGAATATTTACTGGATATAAGAGAATAAACAAAAATCAAACCCAAAGACTCTAAGCTACCCAGTAGGTTATCTACCTGCAACAACTTCACAAAATTTAACCATTTATTCCATGCGGATGCATAAGAAGCCCATGTTCTCGTAGAAACAGAGGAACGTATACTATCACTAATTAATCCAGCAAATCCCACAAGTGAGGAGGACATGGAGTCCCCCTTTGATCTGCAGATGGAACCAGTTCTCGGAACCTTGACCACTGAAAACGAGACAAAGAGTCTGCTATATCATTGATTTTTCCCGGGATGTGTTTAGCTTTCAACCAAATATTAAATGACATACAGCATAAAACTAAATGTCTCAAAAGCCTAACCGTTCTTTCACATTTAGATGACAATGTATTAATAGCGAAAACCACTCCTTTATTATCTGTGTAAAGACAAATCCTCTTATTCTTAAAGAACTGACCCCAAATAACTATAGCAACCAAAACCGGAAACAATTCTAATAACACTATATTAACTGTAAATTTCTTCTCAAATCAAACCTCAGGCCATCTACCAGCAGACCATTTGTTATTCCAAAATGCTCCGTATCCAAAACTACCGGCTGCATCCGTAAATAACGAAAGAGAATCTGAATCTTGAAATTCTTCCTGCCAACAGCTTCGTCCATTAAATTTGCTCAAGAATTCCAACCACATTGACAAATCTTCTTTAAGGGACCTAGTTAATCTAATATGTGCTGACGGAGAGCGTAAACCTCTAGTGGCAAAATACAACCTTTTAGAAATTGGAATGATTCTACACACAAAATTCAATGAGCTTAACAATGACTGCAATTCTCTCAAAGTACATTTGTTCCTGGCTAATAATCTAACTAACAAAGACCTAATGGCATCTAACTTAACCTGAGACAAACGAAACTCCATCTTAACACTATCAATAACTATACCTAGAAATTCTAAACCACAACACGGCAAAACTGTTTTTTCCTCTGCTATCGGAATATCAAATTGAATACACATTTCCATAAAACAATGTAATAACTGTGAACACAATTGAGAACCTGAAAAGCCCACAAACAAAAAATCATCTAAATAGTGGAGAACACCACCTTCAGGGATATTAACTTGTACCACCCAATGTAAAAAAGAAGAAAAGGTCTCAAAATACGAACAAGACATTGCAAAACCCATTGGGAGGCATTTATCAAAATAAAATTTACCATCAAATGTAAAACCTAAAGAATTAAATCCCTGAGGCCGAACTGGCAAAAGCCTGAAAGCTGATTCAATATCAGCTTTTGCCAGCAAAGCCCCATGGCCAAAACGTCTCAACAAGTCAACAGCCTGATCAAACGAATGACAAATGGTGTATTAGCCTAAACTCCCCGGGTTCCTTCTTAGGCACTATGCCTAAAAGAGCCAAACGAAATTTTTTAAAAGGCAGGGGAATCAAAAGGACCAGCTATTCTATCTAACTCTAACTCCATAGCAATCTTCTTACGTACAACATCAGGATATTTCAAAACTGATTTCAAATTTTCAACCATTAAGCAGCCATTCCCAACAAATTCCGTAACTACAAAACCAAACGAAAAACCATCAATAATCAAATTAGCCTTCACTTGATCTGGAAACTGTTTTAACCACGGCAACATTTCTATTAGTTTCACCAGAGTCGAGACTTTTTGACAGCTGCTCCTTAATGGAAGGCTGCTGAAAATTTTGTTGACCGTGCCTTTTAAAACACCTTGATACAGGATGAGAGCCTCCGCAAAAGGAGCACTAATGCTTGTATCTACAATTAGTCAACCATTTGCAAGTACTCTCGTTGTACGCAAAACAAACTACCTTCCTCAAAAGTTGAGAGGAGGGAGATTGCTTAGGTGGTGCGGATCGCTGAGGAAGCATCAAATTGATCCAAAGTCCAATGTCCTTCACACCCCATTTTAATGAGGTGTGAACAGCCAACTTTTGTCTGAAAAGCTCATCATATTGTAACCATGCCAATCCACCAAAATTGCGATATGCTTCCAATATGATATCAACATGCTGAAAAAGACCACAGCATTGGGAATTTTTCCCCAAGCACAGCAGCATATATACAAAAGGCCTGCAGTCAATTGTTAAGGCCTGCAGCCTTTTATCCTCATCATTTTTATCGTCCTTTTTATCTGGACGAACATGTTCTTTGCTAGAAGGTAATAACGATAATAAATCAATAAATTACAAGCGCCAAATGTGCTCTTTAACAACTGACGTCAAGTTAAAACCTAAAGGAGACACTTCACATGTAAGTGCCTCCTTTACGCATGTCTCACTAACACCAGCAGCCCTCTCCAAGGAAGGCATACTGGTAACTGTCAAATTTTTATTCAAAGCTCCGGGTTGGTTAAGCCAAACCCTGGAAGGAGATTCTGTATTCCCTTTCTGAATAAATTCAGAAAAAAGGGAATACAGACCAGACACAAATTTTTTATTAGTCAATAGATTGGACAAAGACTGAACACTGAGTCTCTCACCACTAGGTGGCACCTCCTGACCAGGATCAGAGGAATGAGCCGTGATGTCCTGCTTCAGATCTTCTCCCTGCCGATGAAGCCATTCAGAAGCGCTGCTGCTGGTGCTTGGTAAGTTACCCATCCACTGCTGCTCACTCAAAACGCTGCTTGAAAGTTCTTGCTGCCTTCCTTGGATATCTTCTGCTCTGCCGCCGAACGCTGTCCCGCTACCCTCCTGTCAATCTCCGCTGTTGCGCTGTGCCTCCTCTTTCCATGATGCTTAGCCACGGACACCTCTCCTTCTTCCTGTTCCCTCGATGCCTCCTTCCTTCTTCCTGGCTCAAGAGGCGGAGTCTAAGCGCGCCTTGCACGTCTAGCTGTTTTGACTGGCAGCGCTACAAACTCCGCCTCAGGAAGCCTGATGAACTCCGGCGCTTCTCTGCGCTGCTCCACTGCTCCTCACTGGTCCACCACCGCTTCAATCAGCTCCAGCTCAGCCTCCGGCTCTTCTGAATCTTCAGGCTGGGCAAGACAGCGCCGCAGCCACTCTTCTCCGCCCGCCGACTCCGCTCTCATGATCAGCTGGCGCAGGAGCTCTTCCATCCTGAAGCAGGTCCAGGTCTTCTTCAACTGCGGTGAGTAGCGCTAATGTCCCTTCTTTTAAACCCGCAGGTATTCCCGCCGCCAAGTGAAGCTCCAATCAGCTGTTACCATTCTTCCCGCCGTTGCCAGGAGCAACCAATGACAGAGATGCCTCCAGAGAAGTCGTTGCTGGGCAGAAGATCAAGTCCGGCTGGAACTGGATTACCTCAGGTGAGTCTGAAAGATAAAACACAAACACCAAAGGGGGGGGGGGACAGCAGTACCACAGACTCTGCCATAACATTAAAACCACTCACCAATTTTAAGCCTAGGCACAAAATTGGTGACTGTGTCCCCATGTGTCCCCCAAGCTAACCGCTCTGGGGGGCCCGCTCATGGAGACACACGTCACATAAATTCTTATGACTAATAATAAAAACCAACACCTTTTTATTTGGATAAAATAGGCCGTGTTGCTTTATTTTGGGGTTACCAAAAAATACCAATAAATAATTTATTAAATAAATAATCTATAAATAATCAATAACCAACGAATAGATAACAATCTCCATAACCGCTCTGGGGGCCCCCTCATTGTGGTAGTGAAACAGTTATTGAACAACAGTATGACAGGTGGGTGACAGGCGTCACTCTTAGACTCAGTTCACATTTCACTTATTTGGTCAGTTAAGAGTCAAAAAGTGACAAAATAACTGAAATGTGAACTCAGCCTTACAGGTCAATGTTAGCATCAGGTATAATGTACTTAACTGTGCAGGGCCCAAGATTCTACTTTAGAGTGAAAGTGTTTTCCTTACACCATTTGCTGTTTCCACATAGATTGCTACAGAATCTGTTCTGTTACACGCTGATACAAGTAGCGGGCCCATGACAGAGTGGAGAGGGGTCAGCAGTAAGTTTGCGTTGACGTCACTGTTTATTTTTCCATTCTTCTGATCCGTCAGAAGTACAGTGCCAAAAAAGACGGACCCTGTCTTTTCAGCATCCAACTTCACGCGGTCAGTATTTGGTCAGTAATTGATCAGTATTGGTAAGGCCAAAAACAGATGACATGTGGTGGAAATATTTGGATGTGTTCTCTGTTTTGAAACATAAAAAACGAAGAACAACAACAATGAGGATTAATCACATATATTCGGGATCGGGGAACCAGACCGTTATATATGTGAGATAGAGTGGGGCGCCAAGGGAAGGACAAGGGAAAAAATTAGTTACTGGGAAGGAAAAAAAGATTAAGATAATAGGTGAGGCTGCAGATAGTGGCCCAAGGGCTGTGAAAACAGGCCTTGTTTCGAATGCAGAATTGAATAACATAAAACAGATGATGGGGGTTGTCACCACTGATTCATGAAATGAAAAAATGCAAACAAACAGCGCCAGACCCTTAGGTTGAATGTATTACCCTGTGATAAGGATAATACTATTAATAATAGTTGTAAATGTCTCAATTCGATAGACATAAGGAGAATTATGGTATAGATATGAAGAACATAGAAGACATATCCCCTACACTTATGTATTAAGGAATGAAGATTCAGATACAGTAAATTGTCATGGGGATATGTGGTAGTGGAAAACATTCATTGTTTAATGATCCACTTACTTCACTGGGGAGGGTATCTCATAGATGACCAAAAACACCTAGAGACAGAGCCCCCCCCGTCCAAGCTTGCTTCCAACAATTGGTATGAATGGAACAGCGGCACACGTCAGGCGGCTTCACAAATGGTTCCACTTACCACTCCATAAACTCAACGTGTTTCGGGGTAATATGTTCCCCCTTCGTCAGGAGTATAGAGATACAAGCAGTTAAAACATACCAAATAGATCAAACATTTATAGTCTCAAGGGGTCTTTAGGATATCCGGCTGCAGTGTCAGCGTGCGCTCCAGTGTGGAGCGCATGTCCGGAGCGTCACTTCCAGTTCCGGATGCGTTCCACAGTGGAACGCACCGGGACCCGCAAGGAATCACCAATACTTCTATAGAGACGTCAAAATAAACATAAACTCGCGGACGAACTATCAAAATGTGTACCTAATAAGAAGTACTGGATATCTGAAAAAAGAATTTCCTATATGTTATATATAATAGGTGTCTCTGTGGAGCGCAGAAGCTTCGCTTCCGGTTCCAGTTGCGCTCCACTGTGGTCCATGTCTCTGCTATAGCGGTAATTTTGCCAGAGGCAAGGGAATAATACTACAGGAACTATGGGGTCCAGAGGTAGATATAACGTCAATAACAAGACTATATGGTACCGGGGGTAATGATCTACCATAATAAATGCCTAAAATATCATTAGTAAAATAATATCTCTGATAATATTGGGTACAAATACTCATATATAAAAGATATATATATATATAAAAATACATAAAAGGTAGTACATTATGATAGGAAAACTATGCATGAAAAACACACGATTACATATAAAAAGGTTAAAATTAAATCTTAGCGGAAGAATCTCAATAGAGTACATGCCATCAAGAATAAAATTATTAACGAGGGAAAGGGTGAATATTGGATCATACAAGGACTAATAGTTCACGTATTCTAAGGACTCATTTAACCCGAAAGGAGTAAGAGTATTCAGGTAATAGATCCAATACATTTCCTTTCGGCATAATAGTTGGAAAGATTTTGGGACCCATTCAAGGGGAGACACTCGCAGACCTGTCGGGTCACCATTATGTTTTAATAAAAAGTGACGGGGGATACTGTGTGTAGTGACTTTTCTTGAGATGTTGGACCTGTGCACATTTATTCTTTCCCTCAGAGTCTGCGTGGTCCGTCCTATATATAATAGGTTACAAGGGCATTGTAGCATATATATCACATTGTTCGTACCGCAATTCATATCATGTTGAATTTTAATTTCCTCTTTGGTGTGAGGTATCTTGATACTATTTTTACTAGGTATTATGTTGTGACAGCATTTGCACCTCTTGTGATAACATTTTTTTACACTAAACTGGTTCTTAGGTGGAGCAAGTTCTAGTGTCTTAGTTTGTCTATTAGATTTCAGAGAGGGACAAGATGGAGCCAACAAATTTTTTAACGTTGGAGCTCTGCGAAAGGTGATATTTGGATGTTGTGGAATACATTTTCCCAATATAGGGTCTTTCAATAAAATATACCAATTATTCTGTAGGATCTTTTTTATTTTCTGTGGTTTGAGTTATATTGTGTAACCAGATTGAGTCGACGATGGTTCTCTTTGCTGTTATCGTAAGAAAGTGAGTTCTTTTTTTCCAAACTTTCTTTTTGACCTATTTTGAGGATCCTTTTTTCAGATTCCTTTAATAGGCCTTTGGGGTAGCCCTTTTCCTTAAATCTGTCGACTATTATTTTTAATTGAGTTTTGAGTGTTTTGTTAGTGGAACAGTTTCGTCTCAACCTCTACATCTGACTGTACGGAATGTTTTTCTTCCACTTATTGTAGTGACAACTACTATAATCTAGAAAACTGTTTGCATCAACATTTTTGAAGAATGTTTTTGTTACTACTCTTTTTTCTTTGTTAGTTGTCAAATGTAGATCTAAAAAGACAGTTTCTAGATAGTTGTATTCCAAACTGAAAGATAGATTCCATTGGTTTTGATTAAGTTCTCTTATGTATTGGTTGAGGTCATCGGTGTTCCCATACCAGACAAAAATAATGTCGTCGATGTACCATCGGTAGAATCTTAATTGGGGGTGTCTTAATAACCCCATCTCCTCTTCGAAGATACCCATAAATATATTAGCATAGGCAGGGGCAAATTTAGTGCCCATAGCCGTGCCTTTGGTTTGTAGATAAAAGGTATCATTGAAGAGAAAATAGTTATGGTAAAGTGTAAACTCAATGGATTTAATGATAAAATCCTTTTGAGTATCGGAGATAGACGTGTCTTTCCTTAGTATTTTGGTTATAGCAAGTAATCCTAGCTCATGTTCGATGTTGCTATATAAGGATGATACGTCCAAGGTCACCCAAGTGTAATTTTCATCCCATTCGAAGGATTCTAATAGTTGAATGAGATGGGCGGAATCTCTCAAATAGGAGGGTAAATTAACTACATATTTTTGTAGGTGTTGGTCTATGTATGCGATACATTTTTGTTCGTTCCAGACCCAATCAGCCTATCCCATACCCGACTCCAAACTTGTTACCAACACGGCAGACCTATTCACAGGTAGCTCAAAAACATTTACCAGTTTATAAACAGAGGAGTCTCACAATACATAATAGTAAATTTTCCAAGAGAAATTCAGCACTGACAATACCCTCAAAAACATACAAACAACCTGAATGCATTTTGAAAAACACTAAAACTGCTTCCATTTCGTCCAATGCAACAACAATGGTCACCACCTCTTCACTGGATAAAGAAGGCCAAATAGTGACAACTCCTATTAAACATGAATTTAGTAATGAACCCTTACTTACCACGAACATTAGCCCCCTGAGTAAAGAAGATAAGGATTCACAGAGTGTTATTCCTCCATTCCCAGCCAACACATCTGAGATAGCTGACAACTCAATCTATAGTACCCCTTACTTTACCAAGATCCACCCTGGTACATCTGGCATCTCAATAGGAATTGATATACGGAACCATAATATAGATCCTAGTGATGATGGAGTCCCAGTCAGCTCCATCAGTCCTCCATCCGAACTCAATTTTTCTACACATTCAATCTCAACAGTAGAGTCCGAACCCTTTTTAGCATTACCATCTAATTTTCCCAGTAGTTCTTTTTTAGATCAGGTATCTCCGACAGCGTCAAAGACCACACCAAATCCACCCATGAGAAAGACCATCACAACGGTCCAGACACTGAGCCCTCTCATCTACCCATCCAGCCCCCTAAACACGTCCAAGAACACGAGAACACAATCCACCAAAATCACGCAATTTTATACTCCTCTCACAACAAGAAAAAGACCAAAAATAGACCTAGGGGACGAAGAGGAGGTAGACATGGATACACCACAAAAGAAAAAACAAAAGGAAAAGATATAAGTATCACTACCATGGATCATCCCGCTCGTATAAAATTAGAGAATAGTTTGGGAATCTTTAATATATCCAATTATATCCTTCATCCCGATGAGATATCTCTATTGAAAACAGGACTTTCCTTTTGTCCGACCAATCAACCTGATATGTTTGAATTATTTATAGATCTCAATCAATTTATACGTAAACTCACCTTAACCCGTCATTTCTCCATCAAACAACTAAACAACCCAGGAGAAGCCCTGACTCCTGGCCATAACCTTTCATCTATTAGTTCGCAACCACCAGTCTCAGTCACCAATACAGCAGTCAAAACAAAGATAAAGTCTAACTTCTATCCAATAGAGAGCAGAGGACCTCATTTAGAGAGTTTTTACCATCTTGTCCTTGATGACCTTAAACAAACATTTCAATCCACCTCCCAAAAAAATGGGATCCACAAGACTACATCTAATCTAAAATCTAACAAAAAGGTAGCCCTCAAAAAACTTAGGAACAACAAAGCTATCGTCATAAAAAGTGCCGATAAAGGTGGTGGGATAGTCATTATGGATACCGATTACTATCTAAAAGAATCTCTCAATATACTTTCTGATAGCCAATACTACAAGATTTTATGTGAAGACCCTAACAAGGTTTTTAAAAAAAGCCTCTTTGAGCTTATCGATTCCGGTTTCTCATCAGGTATAATCAATAAAAAAGAAAGGGCTTTTCTGAAAATTCAACACCCATCAGTTTCACGTTTTTACATGTTACCCAAAATCCATAAATCCATTACCCATCCGCCAGGTAGACCCATTATATCTGGCATTGGATGTCTTACAGCAAACCTATCGGCATACATAGACCAACACCTACAAAAATATGTAGTTAATTTACCCTCCTATTTGAGAGATTCCGCCCATCTCATTCAACTATTAGAATCCTTCGAATGGGATGAAAATTACACTTGGGTGACCTTGGACGTATCATCCTTATATAGCAACATCGAACATGAGTTAGGATTACTTGCTATAACCAAAATACTAAGGAAAGACACATCTATCTCCGATACTCAAAAGGATTTTATCATTAAATCCATTGAGTTTACACTTTACCATAACTATTTTCTCTTCAATGATACCTTTTATCTACAAACCAAAGGCACGGCTATGGGCACTAAATTTGCCCCTGCCTATGCTAATATATTTATGGGTATCTTCAAAGAGGAGATGGGGTTATTAAGACACCCCCGAAAATGATTCTACCGATGGTACATAGACGACATTATTTTTGTCTGGTATGGGAACACCGATGACCTCAACCAATACATAAGAGACAAACAAACACATTCTTCAAAAATGTTTATGCAAACAGTTCTAGATTATAGTAGTTGTCACTACAATAAGTGGAAGAAAAACATTCCGTACAGTCAGATGAAGAGGTTGAGACGAAACTGTTCCACTAACAAAACACTCAAAACTCAATCAAAAATAATAGTCGACAGATTTAAGGAAAAGGGCTACCCCAAAGGCCTATTAAAGGAATCTGAAAAAAGGATCCTCAAAATAGGTCAAAAAGAAAGTTTGGAAAAAAAGAACCCCATTTCTTACGATAACAGCAAAGAGAACCATCGTCGACTCAATCTGGTTACACAATATAACTTAAACCACAGAAAATAAAAAAGATCCTACAGAATAATTGGTATATTTTATTGAAAGACCCTATATTGGGAAAATGTATTCCACAACATCCAAATATCACCTTTCGCAGAGCTCCAACGTTAAAAAATTTGTTGGCTCCATCTTGTCCCTCTCTGAAATCTAATAGACAAACTAAGACACTAGAACTTGCTCCACCTAAGAACCAGTTTAGTGTAAAAAAATGTTATCACAAGAGGTGCAAATGCTGTCACAACATAATACCTAGTAAAAATAGTATCAAGATACCTCACACCAAAGAGGAAATTAAAATTCAACATGATATGAATTGCGGTACGAACAATGTGATATATATGCTACAATGCCCTTGTAACCTATTATATATAGGACGGACCACGCAGACCCTGAGGGAAAGAATAAATGTGCACAGGTCCAACATCTCAAGAAAAGTCACTACACACAGTATCCCCCGTCACTTTTTATTAAAACATAATGGTGACCCGACAGGTCTGCGAGTGTCTCCCCTTGAATGGGTCCCAAAATCTTTCCAACTATTATGCCGAAAGGAAATGTATTGGATCTATTACCTGAATACTCTTACTCCCTTCGGGTTAAATGAGTCCTTAGAATACATGAACTATTAGTTCTTGTATGATCCAATATTCACCCTTTCCCTCGTTAATAATTTTATTCTTGATGGCATGTACTCTATTGAGATTCTTCCGCTAAGATTTAATTTTAACCTTTTTATATGTAATCGTGTGTTTTTCATGCATAGTTTTCCTATCATAATGTACTACCTTTTATGTATTTTTATATATATCTTTTATATATGAGTATTTGTACCCAATATTATCAGAGATATTATTTTACTAATGATATTTTAGGCATTTATTATGGTAGATCATTACCCCCGGTACCATATAGTCTTGTTATTGACGTTATATCTACCTCTGGACCCCATAGTTCCTGTAGTATTATTCCCTTGCCTCTGGCAAAATTACCGCTATAGCAGAGACATGAACCTCGGGTCCCGATGCGTTCCACAGTGGAGCGCAACTGGAACCGGAAGCGAAGCTTCTGCGCTCCACAGAGACACCTATTATATATAACATATAGGAAATTCTTTTTCCAGATATCCAGTACTTCTTATTAGGTACACATTTTGATAGTTCGTCTGCGAGTTTATGTTTATTTTGACGTCTCTATAGAAGTATTGGTGATTCCTTGCGGGTCCCGGTGCGTTCCACTGTGGAACGCATCCGGAACCGGAAGTGACGCTCCGGACATGCGCTCCACACTGGAGCGCACGCTGACACTGCAGCCGGTTATCCTAAAGACCCCTTGAGACTATAAATGTTTGATCTATTTGGTATGTTTTAACTGCTTGTATCTCTATACTCCTGACGAAGGGGGAACATATTACCCCGAAACGCATTGAGTTTATGCTAATAAAGGAGGTACCGTTTGTGAAGCCGCCTGACGTGTGCCGCTGTTCCATTCATACCAATTGTTGGAAGCAAGCTTGGACGGGGGGGGCTCTGTCTCTAGGTGTTTTTGGTCATCTATGAGATACCCTCCCCAGTGAAGTAAGTGGATCATTAAACAATGAATGTTTTCCACTACCACATATCCCCATGACAATTTACTGTATCTGAATCTTCATTCCTTAATACATAAGTGTAGGGGATATGTCTTCTATGTTCTTCATATCTATACCATAATTCTCCTTATGTCTATCGAATTGAGACATTTACAACTATTATTAATAGTATTATCTAGAGATGAGCGAGCATACTCGTCCGAGCTTGGTGCTCGTTCGAGTATTAGGGTACTCGTAAGTGCTCGCTGCTCAGACGAGTATCTCGCCATGCTCGAGGAAATGGCAACTTCCGCATCGTGCATTTTTGGCGCCTATAAACTCAGCCAATCACAAGCCAGGAGACTCTGCGGTACACCCAGCATCACGTGGGGCCCTTACATGTCGATAGCAGGGGTTGGCTGGCCTGATCAGGTGGCCCTGGAATATACTACTGACTGGCCGCGATGCTCGGCTCAGATGCTGTCTGGATGTCGTTAGGGATAAAGCTGCTGCGTTTCAGGGAGAGTGTTAGGGCCTGCATTTAGTTCTTTGTTAGGCAGGAGTGATCTCCCAAGAACCCAACAGCCCTTCTAAGGGCTACAAGAAATTTTTTTTTTGTCTCCTGGCTTGGCTGTCTGGCTGGCACTAGTAGTGCAGCTATCGCCATATATAACCCCCTTTTTTTAATGTTATATCTCAGTGATACAAATCCATTTCACACAGCAGTGTGAAACCATTCTGTCTGTCACAGTTCAGTACACTCACTCCAATCTGTATTTTCTGTCCAGGTGACACTTTCTGTACGTCACTTAATACAACCAAGTCTTTTGCTGCCTGTCACGTATATAGCTTGATCCCAAAAATCTCTGTGCGACATTTGTCTGGGTCGCGGTCTAAATAGCCACCGTCAGTAGGGTGTCAGTTAGCTCTACGATAGTTTCTGCACGTCACGTTCCAAAAAAAACAAAACTACAAAAAATATATATAAAAAAAAATTAAAAAAAAATAGTTTTTATGTTGTTTTAGCTCAGTGATACAAATCCATTTCACACAGCAGTGTGGAACCATTCTGTGTGTCACAGTTCAGTACACTCACTACAATCCGTATTTTCTGTCCAGGTGACACTTTCTGTACGTCACTTAATTAAACCAGACTGAACAAGTTTGTGGGTTTCAGTACACCAGGCCCATTTATTTTTTATTTTTTATATAATACACTTATATACAGAAAATGTTGAACCCCAGGGCTAAGGGTCGAGGACGAGGGCGTGGGCATTCAATTACTGCAGGGGGCAGAGGCCGTGGTCCTGGGCAGGGTGAGACAGTACCTGCTGATGAGGGAGCAGGGGAACGCCGCAGAGCTACACTCCCTAGCTTCATGTCTCAACTTACAGGGACACGTGGTAGAGGACTGTTGAAACCACAACAGTGCGAACAGCTGATGTCGTGGATTGCGGACAATGCTTCAAGTAATTTGTCCACCAGTCAGTCTTCCACGCAGTCCACCCACGTTACCCAAGGGAGCACTCCTCTGGCTCCTCCACCTCAACCTCCTTCCCCCCAGTCTGCCCCCTCCCAGGAAAATTTGGAATGCGATCCGGCATACTCTCAGGAACTGTTTTCTGGACCCTTCCCAGAGTCACAAACCACTTCTCAGGTTGCTGCTGACCTCGTTCCCGATGCCCAAGTTTTCCAACTGTCGCATCCTGTGGGTGGTGATGATGATGATGATGACAATGTTGAGTTAGTGGAAGAAGTTTGTAAAGAGGTGTCGGACGATGAGGAGACACGGTTGTCAGACAGTGGTGAAGTTGTTGTCAGGGCAGGAAGTCCGAGGGGGGAGCAGACTGAGGAATCGGAGGATGACGAGGTGACTGACCCAAGCTGGGTTGATAAGCTGAGTGAAGACAGTGCTTCTGAGGCGGAGGCGAGTGCTGCACCAGAACAGGTTGGAAGAGGCAGTGGTGTGGCCAGAGGGAGAAGCAGGGCCAGAGCTGGTGTATCAGCAGCAACTGTTTCTCGTAGTGAAGCTCCCGTGGCGAGGCCTAGATGTTCACAAGTCTGGAGGTTCTTTAAAGAAAGTGAGGATGACCGACGGACTGTGGTGTGCAACCTGTGCCACACCAGGATCAGCAGGAGTGCCACCACTACTAGCCTAACCACCACCAGCATGCGCAGGCATATGAGTGCTAAACACCCCACTCAATGGAACCAAGGCTGTTCACCACCTCCTGCGGGTCACACCACTGCTCCTTCCCCTGTGTCACTCGCTGCCTCTGCTAGTGAACCCCCTGCCCAGGACCCCGGCACGAGCGCCTCCCACTGGAAAACCACACCTTCGCCTCCACGATCCTCCACAGTGTCCACCAATGTGTCCCAGCGCAGCGTTCAGCTGTCTTTACAGCAGACGCTGGAGCGCAAGAGGAAATACAGTTCCACCCACCCACATGCCCAAGCCCTCAACGTCCACATCTCCAAATTGCTGAGCCTGGAGATGCTGCCCTATAGGCTGGTAGAGACCGAGGCCTTTCGCAATCTCATGGCGGTGGCTGCCCCTCGGTATTCGGTCCCCAGCCGCCACTATTTTTCCCGATGTGCCGTCCCAGCCCTACACCAGCACGTGTCAGAGAACATCCTCCGTGCCCTGACCAACGCTGTTTCTGAGAAGGTCCACCTAACCACGGACACGTGGACAAGTGCTGCCGGGCAGGGACACTACATCTCACTGACGGCACATTGGGTTAACTTGGTGGAGGCTGGGACCGAGAATGACCCTGGGGCCTCTCATGTACTGCCCACACCGAGGATTGCGGGGCCTACCTCGGTCACGGTCTCTCAGACGTACTATGCCTCCTCCTCCGACCCCTCCTCCTCCTCCACCTCCTCCTCCGAATTACCATCCGTGAGCACGGCGCCTTCAGTCGGTAGCTCTAGGTGCAGCAGCAGTGCCGTGGGTAAGCGCCAGCAGGCGGTGCTCAAACTGCTGAGCTTAGGTGACAAAAGGCACACAGCCCAAGAGCTGTTACAGGGCATCACGGCGCAGACCGATCTGTGGCTGGCACCGCTGAACCTCAAGCCAGGCATGGTTGTGTGTGACAACGGGCGTAACCTGGTGGCGGCTCTGCAACTCGGCAGACTGACACATGTGCCATGCCTGGCCCACGTGTTCAATCTAATAGTTCAGCGGTTTCTCAAGACATACCCCAATCTGTCTGATTTGCTCACCAAGGTGCGCCGCATCTGTGCGCATTTCCGCAAGTCGAGCACAGATGCTGCCACTCTCAGGGCAGCGCAGCGCCGCCTACAACTGCCCGCTCACCGACTGTTGTGCGACGTGCCCACAAGATGGAATTCAACATTAAACATGTTATCCAGAGTTTACCAGCAGCGCAGAGCGATTGTAGACTGCCAGATGTCAACTTCCACCAGAACTGGTAGTCAGGTCAGTCAGATTCCTCAAGTCTACAATGAGGAGTGGACGTGGATGTCTGATATCTGCTAGGTGTTGAGCAACTTTGAGGAGTCAACACAGATGGTAAGCAGCGATGCCGCCATTATCAGCCTCACCATCCCGCTGCTTTGCCTGTTGAAAAACTCACTGCTCAGCATGAAATTGGATGCTTTGCGTTTGTCACAAGAGACGGTGGAGGAAGATATGTCGCTTGATAGCCAGAGGAGAATGTCGGCGAGACAGTAGAGGGTACCAGTGCTCAGTCCTTAACTCTTGAGCGTGTATGGGCTGAAGAGGAGGACTTGAATGAGGAGGAGGAGGAGGAAATGGAGAGTCAGGCCAGTGAGGAGAGGGAATTCATACGTGTTGGGACTCTGGCGCACATTGCAGACTTCATGTTAGGCTACCTATCCCTTGGCCCTCGCGTTAGAAGCATTTTTTCAAACACCGATTACTGGGTGTTCACTCTCCTGGACCTACGGTACAAGCAGAACCTTTCCACTCTCATCCCTGCAGAGGAAAGGAGTATGAGAGTGAATAGATATCAACAGGCCCTGGTGCACAAGCTGAAACAATCCTTCCCATCTGACGCCGCTAGTGGCAGAGGGCATGGTTCTGTGGGCCAAGTAGCGGGGGAGAGGAGGCGAGTAGGCAGCTTGTCCAGCACTGGCAGGGGAACGCTTCCAGGCTTTGCCACTTTTATGTCACCCCAGCAAGACACTGTCACCTGTCCCCAGTCTATGCAGAGTAGGGGGGAGCTGTACAGAAAGATGGTGAGGGAGTACCTAGCTGACCATACCAACGTCCTGCGTGATCACTCTGCTCCATACAACTACTGGATTTCAAAGCTGGACACGTGGCCTGAACTGGCGCTGTACGCCTTGGAGGTGCTGGCCTGCCCTGCCGCTAGCGTGCTGTCAGAGCGGGTATTCAGTGCAGCTGGTGGCGTCATCACCGATAAGCGTACACGCCTGTCAACTGACAGCGCTGACAGGCTGACGCTTATTAAAATGAACAAAGCCTGGATTTCACCGGAATTCAAATCTCCTCCGGGGGAAAGCAGCTAAAGATTAACATTACTTATGTATCCGATTCCTCTTCTCTACTCCTCCTACTCATCCTCCTCCTCCATATCGTCTTTGCCTAACGCTGACCAAAAAAACGCCATTTTTCAGAGGTCCAACTGGCACTCTTTTACCACAACTTTTCAGGAGGGCCCCCTACAGGCCCTCTCTTCAAACAATTTTTCCGGAGGTCCACCTACAGGCCCTCTCTCCAAACAATTTTTCCGGAGGTCCACCTACAGGCCCTCTCTCCAAACAATTTTTCCAGAGGTCCACCTACAGGCCCTCTCTCCAAACTATTTTTCCGGAGGTCCACCTACAGGCCCTCTCTCCAAACTATTTTTCCAGAGGTCCCCTACAGGCCCTCTCTCCAAACTATTTTTCCGGAGGTCCACCTACAGGCCCTCTCTCCAAACATTTTTCCGGAGGTCCACCTAAAGGCCCTCTCTCCAAACAATTTTTCCGGAGGTCCACCTACAGGCCCTCTCTCCAAACAATTTTTCCGGAGGTCCACCTACAGGCCCTCTCTCCAGTTCCAGTTTCCAGTTTTATTTGCGCAAACTGCGTAAATTTTTTTTTGGGATAGGTGTGAAAAATAATATTACCTGCGTATCTATATTGCCCAACATTGGATACGGTAGCAACAAGAAGACCAAACACATGCTGCCCACAGGGTTCCGCAAATTCCTGGTCCACAATGTCAAGGAGCTCGAGGTTCTGTTGATGAGCAACAAGTTCTTCTGTGCAGAAATCGCCCACAACGTCTCCTCAAAAAAATGAAAGACCATTGTGGAGAGAGCGGCACAGCTCGCCATCAAAGTGACGAACCCCAACGCCAGACTGTGCAGCGAAGGGAACGAATAAATATATCTGTGGTTATTTGTGCTAAATAAAAGTTAAATAAACACAAAAAAAAAAAAAAATTGATCTGTTCCTGTGCCTGATCCACCCAAGTTGAATCAGTCCCATCATGAGAAAGTCCCCCGAAGGAGTCCCCACTGTAACTTGCTTCCCATACAACTACCTCACCCCCCAACACCTGTGTCTCGCCATTGTCCACCACCTCCTCAGACAACACTGGTAAATCCCCACTGTCAGCACACGGAAACAGCAAAAGGTCTTGCGAATTGGGGCAGAGAATGTTCTGGGGTAGCACATCAGAGAAGGGGTGACTACGGGGTTCCAGGGAGTAGTGACCACATGCAATCTCCATCTAAAAAGTCATACTGAGGCTCACCACCATGCTTTACACTGCAATCTTATTACTGAGGCTCACCACCATGCTTTACACTGCAATCTTATTGAAAGACAGACAATCTTGGGTTCACCGCCAGGTTGTCAGGCAGCATTTTTAAGTGGGTCACCATTACCGTGTCCCTGAAAATTGCCTTGGGGTCATCGCCAGACTATTTTTATGAAAGGCCATGGGGTTCTATACACACAGTGCTGACGGAAGCCCATCAGCCTTTCTAAACACAATTGAATCTGTCCCATCATGAGAAAGTCCCCCCAAGGAGTCCCCACTGTAACTTGCTTCCCATACAACTACCTCACCCCCCAACACCTGTGTCTCGCCATTGTCCACCACCTCCTCAGACAACACTGGTAAATCCCCACTGTCAGCACACGGAGACAGCAAAAGGTCTTGCGAATTGGGGCAGAGAATGTTCTGGGGTAGCACTACGGGGTTCCAGGGAGTACGAGACCACATGCAATCTCCATCTAAAAAGTCATACTGAGGCTTACCACCATGCTTTACACTGCAATCTTATTACTGAGGCTCACCACCATGCTTACACTGCAATCTTATTGAAAGACCAGACAATCAGGGTTCACCGCCAGTTGTCAGGCAGCATTTTTAAGTGGGTCACCATTACCGTGTCCTGAAAATTGACTTGGGCCATCGCCAGACTATTTTTATGAAAGCCCATGGGGTCTATACACACAGTGCTGACGGAAGCCCATCAGCCTTTCTAAACACAATTGAATCTGTCCCATCATGAGAAAGTCCCCCCAAGGAGTCCCCACTGTAACTTGCTTCCCATACAACTACCTCACCCCCCGACACCTGTGTCTCGCCATTGTCCACACCTCCTCAGAAACACTGGTAAATCCCCACTGTCAGCACACGGAGACTGCAAAAGGTCTTGCGAATTGGGCAGAGAATGTTCTGGCGTAGCACATCAGAGAAGGGGTGACTATGAGGTTCCAGGGAGTACGTGACCACATGCAATCTCCATCCAAAAAGTCATACTGAGGCTCACCACCATGCTTTACACTGCAATCTTATTACTGAGGCTCACCACCATGCTTTACACTGCCAATCTTATTGAAAGACAGACAATCAGGGTTCACCGCCAGGTTGTCAGGCAGCATTTTTAAGTGGGTCACCATTACCGTGTCCCTGAAAATTGCCTTGGGGTCATCCCCAATTATTGGCCAGATTTAGAAAAAGTGGTGCAATTAGGAGCCTCAGAGGCATCCCTACATGCTGCCCCTGCTGTTTCCTGTCCATTTCCGTGGTGTTTCCATCATTTTCTGAGGTTTCCAGGTTTTCACCCAGCCTCCCTAGGCAGAGCCCCCGTCCCCTGCAAAATG
>ONZH01020629.1:0-12096 GCA_900303285.1 Rhinella marina | reverse complement strand
TTTATGGGACGTTAAGCGGGGGGGTTACACCGCTGTTGAGGCCTGAGCAGGTTTGAACAGGTTGGTGCATGGATAGCGATAGCGCTTCCACACAGTTGTCCAGCCAGTCATCCACACAGTCTCACTCTGAACTCTTCTCCACACCTGGCCAGAGTCATCCCATCCTTGACCCCTCCCAGGAGCTCTTTTCGGGTCTTTTTCAGATGTGCGAAGAATCAGGAGCTAGCAGAGGAATTTGTTTGTAGTCGATGCCCAAACACTTGAGTATTGCCATCTCCTGTGATGTGGGACGAAGCAGCATCTGTTATCATGATGATGTGATGAGAGCAGTTGCCATAGGGAGGCTGTTGGAATGTCCAGTGGCAGGAGGAGGAGCAGAGTGAGGAAGGGAAAGGTGGTGGATGACGAATGAGACCATTGGCAGGGGTGATTCCAGCGGGAAAGCAGTGGAGAGGTGGTGGTCTGCGCAGCACCGAAAAAGGCAGCGAGGATGAGGAGGCAGTCCAGACAGAGAAGGTGAGGCCACAGCCAGCAGGGCCGAAGCTGTTCCCGGCAGCCAGTCGCGCGAAGTCCATCGAGGCCTCGTATTCTGTGGTGTGGGAGATATTTTAATGTTTTGTGCGGATGACAAACTGAGCGCGGTTTGCACTCTGCCACTCAAAACTGAGTAGGGGCTCTGAGAAGAGCAATCTGACCACCTCAGGCATGCGGCGTCACTTGGAGTCAAGCACTGGGCTGAGTGGGAGAGAGCAAACGCAATACAATGCGCCCGGTCCTTGCTGCCACTGCCTCCCCCTTTGTTGTGTGTGCCAACTGCGGCCAGACCTCCAGCCAGGAACTCCACATCTGCCTTCGGCTACTTTTGGGCCTTTCCTTCACCTCCCTCCCCCGCTCTTGCTGCACCTTCATACTCCTGCCCCAACTGTCCATTCGAGGCGTGACCGCAGGCGGAAGTACGCCTCGAGTCACCCAAGCCTTAAACTGCATTCCAAAACTGCTGGCCCTGGAGATGTTGCGTTTAGGCTTGTGGAGACGCAGGCCTTCCGCGACCTGATGGCGGCTGCCGAACCTCGCTATTCCGTCCCCAGCCGCCACTACTTTTCCCGGAGTGCCGTCCCGCCCTGCACCAGCACGTGTCGCGTAACATAGGCGGGCCTGGGTACGCAGTCAGCGCAAAGGTCCACTTGACCCCGCTCGTGGACAAGCCTTGCGGCCGGGAGCTACATCTCTTTGACTGGAACTGGGTGGAATGTGTGAGCGGGGACGGGGTTGCAACGAGACGGCCTACTACCCGCCAAGATGAGCATGGGTTCTGATACCCCTCTCTCTCTCCTCCTCCTCCTGTGCTAACATCTCTAAGCGCTACTGAAGCGTGCCAGCACTGGCGGGGAGACGTAGCAGCGGTGCTAAAGTATCAGCTTGGCGACAGGAAGCACAGCGCCCCGAGGTGAGGGAGCAATTGCAGCAGAGGGATGTGCTGCCCCGCTGCGCTAGGAACAGGCTGGTCGTAGTGCGTACGGCGTAACTGTGGCAGCTTGGAGCTTGCGAACTCAATCACGTACCATGCCTGGCCCACGTTTTTAATCTGGTAGTCCAAAAATTTCTAAAGACTTACCACAACCTGGCAGAGCTACTGGTGAAAGTGCGGCGCTTGTGCGCTCACTTTCGGAAGTCAACTGTAGCTGCTGCTAGCTTAAAAAAACTCAGCAACGCCTCCATTTGCCTGAACATCGGCTGTTGTGCGACCTGCGACTCGCTGGAATCCCCTATTCCATGTTGGCAGGGTGTGTGAGCAGCAGAGAGCATTGATGGATCCAGATTATATTGCGTGCTCCAATCAGCCCCTCAGTTTTGCCACCACGAGTGGCCATGGATGGCGACTATGCGATGTACTGCGTATCTTTGAGGAGTCAAAGAAGGTCAGCAGCGAGGACGCTATAGTGAGCGTAACCATCCCGCTCCTAGGCGTCCTTAAAGAATCGCTCATCGCAATAAGGGAGAACGCATTGCACGCAGAGGAGACGGGGGTAGGAGGAGACGCAACGGAGCTACACAGTCAGACCACACTTTTGTCTGCTTCACGGTGGCCAGTTGCAGGAGGAGGAGGATGAGGAGGAGGACGACGTGGAGGTGGCTGTGGAAGAGGAGGAGGATGCTGGCGGCGAGGGTAGCAGTCAGGCTGTGTGCGTCCCATTGGTTCAGCGCGGATGGGGCGGAGAGGAGGCCGGAAGAGGAAGAGGAGGAAATGGCCAAGTGATCCTTCTGGTGGGGGCAGTGAGGTCATGCCTATTCAGAGTCTGGCACACATGGCTGAATTCATGCTGGGCTGCTTTTCCCCGGGACACCACGTGTTGTCCGGATAGTGGAGAACCAAACTGTACTGGGTCTTCCGCAATCCTGGACCCCCGGTATAAAGATACGTCTCTTCTTTTATTCCGGTAGAGGAGAGGACGAATCGATTGCTGGAATACCAGAGGGAACTCGTGCAGAAACCATGATGGAGATTTTTCCCACCCACCATCGCTGGCAGGCAGAGAGGAGAGGGTCTCCCAGAGTCCCACAACATCGATCAGGCCCACAGCCACCAGGGGAAACACTCTCCAAGGTGTGGGACACGTTCATGGCACCCCTCGTGCAACTTCCATCACTGCGGGGCCCGCTATCAGCAGGAGGGACAAGTAGGTGGATGTTGCGGGAGTACCTGGCAGACCGTACCCTGTCTCCCGATCTCGGTCCTACACTTACTGGGTCTCCAAGTTGGACACGTGGCTGGAACGTCCCTGTACGCCTTGGAGGTGCTTGCCTGCCTGCGCCAGCGTGCTATAGAAAGGGTGTTCAGCGCAGCCGGGGGCATTATAACCGATAAGCGCAGCCGCCTGTCAACCGACAGTGCGACAGGCTGACGCTAATCAAAATGAACAGCAAGTGGATTGACCCGGACTTTGCTTCTCCAACGTGAAAGCAGCCAAAAGTGAAGTGCCATCTGTATGAAGTGCCATTTCCTCCTCCACCTCCTCCTCCTTAACCGCCGTAGATTGCTCCGTATGAAAATTTAATATTTATGGCTCACCTCTTGGGCCTCCACAAAATTTCTTTATATTTATGGTCCACCTCTTGGGCCTGCACATAATTTTTAACAGGTCTCACCTCTTGGGCCTGCACATAATTTTTAAGAGGTCTCACCTCTTGGGCCTCCACATAATTTTAAAGAGGTCTCACCTCTTGGGCCTCCAAAAATCTTTAAGAGGTCTCACCTCTTGGGGCCTCCACATAATTTTTTAACAGGTCTCACTCTTGGCCTCCACATAATTTTAAAGAGGTCTCACCTCTTGGGCCTCCACAAAATCTTTAAGAGGTCTCCACTCTGGGCCTCCACATAATTTTAAAGACTCTCACCTCTTGGCTCCACAAATCTTTAAGAGGTCTCACCTCTTGGGCTCCACAAATCTTAAGAGGTCTCACCTCTTGGGCCTCCACAAAATCTTAAGAGGTCTCACCTCTTGGGCCTCCACAAAATCTTTAAGAGGTCTCACCTCTTGGGCCTCCACATAATTTTAACAGGTCTCACCTCTTGGGGCTCCACATAATTTTAAAGAGTCTCACTCTTGGGCATCGACAAAATCTTTAAGAGGTCTCACCTCTGGGCCTCCACAAAATGTTAAGAGGTCTCACTCTTGGGCTCCACAAAATGTTTAAGAGGTCTCACCTCTTGGGCCTACAACAATTTTTAAGAGGTCTCACCTCTTTAGCCTCCACACAATTTTTAACGGGTCTCACCTCTTGGGCCTCCACATAATTTTTAAGAGGTCTCACCTCTTGGGCCTCCACAAAATGTTTAAGAGGTCTCACCTCTGGCCTCACATATTTTTAAGAGTCTCATAATTTTTAAGAGGTCTCAGCTCTTGGCCTCCACATAATTTTTAAGAAGTCTCACCTCTTTGCCTCCACACAATTTTAAGACGTCTCACTCTTGGGCCTCCACAAAATTTTCCCATGAGCCTCTGCCAGCCCACGGGCCTCTCCTGCCTTTTGCGGTCCTACGCATCCCTCCACATCCCCACTGCTTTACCTGCTTAGACATGACACTGGGGCCAGGTCGGGTCACTGATATCTCTAGCGCCAACAATTTGGGGCATTTTAAGGCTTCTGCATGTGTTTGAGTTGTTTTACATTTTAAAGAAGACATGTCTGACCACATTTCACACACACACACACACACACAATGACAATTAGGGGGTGGGTCTATTTGCTTTCCCCCTTGCCTATGCCATCTGTGGTTGTCATAGGCAACCGTGATTTTAAGGGGTGCAGAATTTCATCTCTTTTTTGTCTAGTTTGGCTTGGGGTCCATGGCAATGTAGAGGAAAGAAGTTTCTGTATGGTCTCACTTTACAGAGAGGTTACATTGTCTTTGGAGTGTATTGTTGAGAGGCTGTGATAGTGGCGTAATAGTGCGACTTGGGCGCGTTATATGCACCCAGACATGCTTCCCCTGCTGTCCAGTTGGCATTCCAGCAGTGGTTGGCATCCTTTTCTGAGGTTTCAGGGTGGACTTGGTGACCTCCAAGTGGTCGAATTGAGATTTCCAAGTGGCGAGCATTTTTCCCCATAGACTTTAATGGGATTCGATATTCGGTCGAATAGTCGAATTTCGCGGTCTATTCGAATCGAATTTCGAACTTTCGAATATTTCACTACTCGCTCATCTCTAATTGTGAGCCAAAACCAGGATTGGGGCCTCCACAGACATAATAAGGGAAAGCCCTGTACTGCACCTGTTCTGTGTTTAGAGCCGCACCTGGTTTTGGACCAAATCAGTGATGGAAATCATTGACCAAAACACTGACGTGTGAATGAGGCATTATGCATATTGAATTTAAGTGTCAAAAAGATGTAATTTTTTAGTTTAGTTTCATTTAAAAGGATGGTATTGTGTTTCAGGGCTCTTTGGATCACTGAAATCAATCTCAAACACCTGTGATAATTAGTTTGACAGGTGAGCCTAATTAGAGGAAAACTACGTAACCACTTCCCAACCACCAATAGTCTATAAATGTCCTCGGCGGTCGGATTTATCTCTGAATGGATGTACTGGAACATCCCTTTAGTGATCTCAGCCGGACACTAATTGTGCACCACTGTGCTGGGGGTCTGCTGTCAGTGACAGCAGGGCACCCCATAGAGAAAGCAGTGACTGTTCCTGTGTGTCCCTGTCTTCTAGATCGCTGTATCTACAGCGCTGAATGAGATCTCTGTACACAGCAAGGAAGCACTAAGCTTGGCGGAGTACATGAGCTGTCAAGTCTTCCATAGACCACAATCAGCCCTGTAGTGAGGCTGTACAGTGCTGTATAATGCTGTAAAACCTCTCTGCTGGCTGTATTATCCTTGTAACTGGGGCAGCCCCAGCAAAGTTAAATGTCCCCGAGAGGTCTTGTATGACCTTATGGGGGACACAAAGTGCAAAATAAAGAAATAAAAAAGTGTTTTATTAAAAAAAAATTTACATGTAAAAAATGCATCCATATTATCCATAATGACCAGCTGTATAAAAATATCACATGATCTACACCATCAGGTCAACACCGTAAAAAAATAATTACGCCAAAACAGCTTTTTCTAGACACCTCACCTCCCAAAAAACATAATATCAATCAAAAAGTTGCATGCACCCCAAAATGGTAGTAACAAAAACATCACCTCATCCCGCAAAAAATTAGCCTCACACAAGACCATATCCAGGAAAATTTTAAAAAAAATATGTCTCTAAGAAAATGGCAACACATCAACATTATTTTTTTTCTAAAAAAATGCTCTTAGACCTTGTTCACATTTCAGTGTTCGGTCAGTTTTTCCATCAGTGATTTGTGAGCCAAAACCAGAAGTGAAGCTTACACAGAGATAAGGTATAAGGGAAAGATCTGCAACTTATCTATGTTTAGACCTACACCTGGTTTTGGCTCACAAATCACTGATGGAAATCACTGACCAAACACTGAAGTGTGAATAAGGCCTTAGTGTAAAATGTAAAAAAAACAACATATTTGGTATCACCACGTCCATAACAACCAGATCTATAAAAATATCACATGATCTACCCCATCAAGTGAACCGTGTAAAAAATATATTACGCTAAACAGCTATTTTTTGTCAGCTCACTGACCAAAAAATTGAGATAAAAGGCGGTCAGATGTACATTGAAATGGTGCCATTAAAAACTACAGCTTGTCCTGCAAAAAATAAGCCCTCACAGCTCAGTCACCAAAAATTTTTTAAAAGTTCTTAAAAACCATTTCAGCAAATTCCACGTTAGAAAACCTCTGTGCCGCTCCTTTACTTCGGTGCCCTGATTTACCCCCAGAGATGGCAGTTAAGCCCTATTCAGACGACCGTTTTTCACGGCCGTATACGGGCCGTGAAAGCCCGGCCTGTGCTGCCCCAGAGGACGGGAGCGCATGGCGTCGTTGGTTGCTATGACGCTATGCACTTCCTGAGGCCGTCGCCGTACAGTGAAACACTGTACATGCGGACAGTACACAGTGTGCTGTCCGCATCCGTGTGTCTGTTCCGACTGTCCGCATAAAGAAACACGGTCGTCTGAATGGGGCCTAAATGGCCACAATTGGGGTGTTACTGTATTCAGGAGAAAATGGGTAGCAAATTGTAGGGTGATATTCTCCTGTAAGGCCCCTTTCACACAGACGAGATTTCCACGCGGGTGCAATGCGTGATGCGAACGCATTGCACCCGCACTGAATCCTGACCCATTCATTTTAATGGGGCTTTTCACATGAGCGTTTTTTTTCACGCATCACTTCTGCGTTGCGTGAAAAACGCAGCATGTTCTATATTGTGCGTTTTTCACGCAGCCCAGGCTCCATAGAAATGAATGGGGGTGCGTTAAAAACGCAACGCATTGCATCCGCATGCAATCCGCGCGTTTTTAATGCAACGCATCCGCAACGCATCCTGAACAAATCTGCGACGCTCGTGTGAAAGAGGCCTTATTGTTTGTGAAAAATAAAATTTGGGCTTAAAGCACCATTTTCTCATAAAAAAAAATAATAATTTTTCATTTTCAGAGCCAAGTGTTAGAAATACTATGAAACACCCGTAGGGTCAAGTGCTCCCAACACCACTTAAAAATTCCTTGGGTGGTGTAGTTTCCAAAATGTGGTAACTTTTTGGGGGGGTTTTCACTTTTTTGGGAGGTCTCTTCAAATGCAACATGGTGCTGAAAAACCATTCCAGTGAAATCTGCCCTCCAAAAACCATATGGCGCTCCTTGCCTTCTGAGCCCTGCCGTATGCCTATAGATTTGTATACGACCACATATGGGGTTGTTTCTGTAAAACGCAGAGTCAGCATGATAAATAGTGAGGTTTGCTTTGTTGTTAACCCTTGATGTGTTACAGGGAAAAAAATGGCTTTAAATGGAAAATCTGCAAAAAAAAGTCAAATTTTGAAATTTCACCTCCATTTTGCTTTAGTTCGTGTAGAATACTTAAAGGGTTATCGATAATTCTAAAAAAAAAACAGTTTTTAATAGTTTGATTGCATAGTTTTTAAAATGGGGTAATTTATGGTTGGTGGTTTCTATTATGTCAACTCTCAAAATGACTTCAGAACTGAACTGGTCCTTAAAAAATGTTGATTTTGTAGATTTTCTTGAATTTTCTAGCATCCTTAAAAATAAAATAACATTACAAAAATGATGCCAGAAAGTAAACAAATGGTAAATGTTAATTGATAAGTATTGTATGAGGTATCACTGTCTTAAAGGCAGCAAGATACAAATTTAGAAAATAGTGATTTTTTTTCCAAATTTCCAGTAAGTTTTACAATTTTTTACAAATTTATAAATAAAGGTAAAAACATATTGACTTAAATTTACCATTAACCTGATATACAATGTGTCACAAGAAAACAATCTTATGGCTTAGATAAGTAAAAGCATTCCAAAGTTATTACCACATAAAGTGATACATGTCAGATTTGCAAAATTAAGCTTGGTCAGGAAGGGGGAAAATGGCCTGGTCTTGAAGTGGTTAAGAAGGATGTTCCACATTATTAAGCAGGCCACAGGTTTCAAGCAATATGGAAAAGAAAAAGGATCGTTCTGCTGTTGAAAAGCATTGCATAGTGCAATGCCTTGGACAAGGTATGAAAATATTAGAAAATTACTGATGAGCGCCATGCAACTCTGAATGGTCCAGGTGCAGGGCCGGACTGCCTATCTGGCACTTCTGGCAAATGCCAGAATGGCCGCTGCCCTCCGTGGGCCGGTCCCATACTCCCTGTGTCCCCACTGATCTTCCCCCTGAAGCTGCAGCTGCACGCCGCACTTTAATCCTATTGCTGCCCGCTGCGGCCGACCGCTGGGCCGCCGGTACCCCTCCCTGCTGCGTGGCGCATCTTTACCTCCTCACGGTGGCCGCAGGAGGTCAAAAGCCGGCACCCGCAGCAGCCAATGGAGAAGCAGCTTCTCACTGCTAGAGGCTCCTTCCTGGCTGTGCAGGTCCCACCCTGGCGCCGTGCTCACAGCTCCATTTAGCGACATCGGCGCTCATGCAGGGAGCCTTTACACAGCCCGGTGAATCGAGCGCTGGGTCACACAAGTGATCACTGTAGGAACGTTTTTTCGGCCGATAATCGGCCCATGTAAAAGGTCCTTTACACATCAATCTGTGTAATAGGGCCACTGATGAACTGAAAGACTTTTTACATGTCACAGAGACATATCAAAAGTTTTGATCAGTCCGGGTCTGAGTTCTAGACCCGTACCCTATCAGGAGATATAGCTTTTCCATCTCTCTCTGCAGGGGGTGGTTTATTTACCTTGTTTGGTGTGGTTTACGTTTATTAAATTATTATATTTTAATAATTTTTAGGGCCTCTAAAAGGGTTGGCTGTGACTTTAAAAAGTCAAGGCATGTGGGCCTCTTTGATTTCAAAATGCCAGGGCTCAATTTCAGTCCCAGTCTGGCCCCGTCCAGATGGATGGAGTAGTGGATGGTTGGTGGGTGGCCACCATGTCCCAACAAGGCTGCAACGTCAGCAAAGAAGAGGGGAGTCATGTTTTGGGCTGTAATCATGGGGAGAGAGCTGATAGGCCCCTTCAGAGTCTCTGAAGGTGTGAAAGTATTTACAGTTTCTGACTGACACTTTCTTACACGGTGCAAAAAGAAGAACCGTGTCTTCAGTAGCAAACTCATCTTCATACATGACAATGAACCATTTCATGCTGGAAAGAATACCTCTGAGTCATTGGATGCTATGGACATAATAGGGGAGAAACTTATGGTGTGGCCACCATCCTTCCCTGACCTCAAACCTATTGAGAACCTTTGGAGTATCATCAATGGTGGTGGAAGGCAGTTCACTTCAAATCAGCAGCTCTGGGAGGCTATTCTGACATCCTGCAAATAAATTTTAGCAGAAACTCTCCAAAAACACAGATGTTCAATGTATAGAATAATTGAAGGTGATATCAAAGAAGGGGCTCAATGTTAACATATAACTTGGCCTGTTAAGATGTTTTGTGATGTTTTTGTGACCTCTTAATGCCGCAAATTCACCTAATAACCATTTTCAGTTCTTTACAACCTATAAAATGTTTGGAAACTCTGTTGTTCATAATAATTTGTAACAGTGAATTTTATGTTTTATAATTTATGAAAAAAATACTGTTATCATTGGGAGGTTTGATCAATAAAATTTGATTTATACTGTAACGGTTGAGGACTTGAAAATTTATACTGACTGTAATTTGCATTATTTATGAAAATCAGAGAAAAATATGATTTGCATAATAATTTGAAACGTGGTGTATACCTGGGGAAAAAAAATTGAACTAGCTCGGATATTGTATTACGGAGCTATGATACCATAGAAGAAAGTATAGAGCGCCAAAAGGGGGCACACAGAGTGCCTTAAAGGGCTTGTCTAGGATTTTGACATCGATTGCCTATCCTCAGTATAGACCATCTATATAATATTGGGGGATCAAACACCCTGCATTCCTACCAATTAGCTGTTCCAGAGTAGTGTCAGAAGTCTGCACCAGAACTTCAATGGTTCGTTCTATATGCAGTAGACAGAGCTGGTAACTGTGCTGCTCCCATTCACTTTAATAAGCAATGGAAGGAGCTGTGTAGTTCTGGGGCCAACGTCTGACATCAGAGCTGCAAGCTGATCAGCAGAATGTTGATCTCCTACACCTTTAAGCCCCCTTGTAATAAGGAGCTGCAGGGACTTTTTGTATCTTTGTACAGCCTCCATGCATTTCACTTTTCTATGTGCATGAAGCCTTACTACAGTATGAATAAACATTAGGAAGTAATATTTTAAGAAGTGTCACACTACAATACTATTAAAAAATAGGACTAATTTAGTTTGTTAAATAATTATGAATGCGACTATACCTAAATGTGAGGGGATAATATTGACCCATACACTAAATATTGATTCAGTATACTTTTTCTGTATTATCTGGCAGTGAGGGGATGAAATGGGGTTAACTTAGAAATGAGGGACCTCATGATCTATGCCCTGAGGACTTAACCAGGCCAAAAATGCAACTAGCATATGAGGAGTGAAAGGCCAGCAGAGGCTTGGACAGCTGTGTATTAGCGGGAGAGTGGTGTTATTTGGGGTGGAGGAAAGCTTCCCTTCATTTAGCGCTTCTTACAGAAAATAACCAATCACTACCAATGTACCCTTTCTGGACCCCAAAGATTATGAAGCATCCCTGAGGAACATTGGCCAAAAGGTTAAAGAAAGAAAGAAAGAGAAGAAAACAGGCAGCGATACTATCCCAAGAGTGTTTGAGCTTGATTCTTAATTCAGAGCACATTTCTCTCTTGCATAATAGAGAAAACTAAGAAACAAGAAAATCATTTCAGAACAAAACAAAAACCCAAGATCCAGAAAAAAAAACAAGAAAATGCAAGTAAAACAAAATATGTCTAATACTCCTTTGCCTACTTATACATTCATTTACATGGTGGCCCCTCTAATGGCTGTGACAGAAAATATTCACATTGGTCATATTGATATTTTCATTTAATTTCCTGATTCAGTCAGTTCTTGTTTGTGTCATAAACTAAAACAATAAACTTTTTTTCCTTGGGAGAGAACAATTGCGTAACACTGATATTCAGACATCTTCCGTTGATTCCTAGATGAAGACGGCATATGCAAAATATAAAGACATAGAATGTCCCAGCAAATAAAAGGCTCAGAGTTTGCCAAGTCCTGGTCTCAGATCAGAGCATACAAGCGAGAAACATAAGAATGTTTTGTTCTTTTGTTGAATTTTATTACATTGTGTTTTATGCCAATTTTTAATATAAGATTTTAAAGCATTATGCTTTTGTTGTGAATTGTATTTTATTACTATAATGGTTGTATGTATCCTCACATTTTTTGAACTGATTAGGATTGATGCAGAACAGTGGCCGTCAGCCTGTAGCACTGCTGCAAAACTACAGTACAACTCCCAGAATGTTTTGGCAACCTGAAGAAGCTGAAGAGCTATAGGTTGGGGACCACTGATGTAGTACACTACTTAGTGTAGTAGTGTAGTACACTATTTATCAGCATTGCTTCAATTTTTAAAGGAAAGTGGACCTTTGATTAAGGAGAAACTTAGAAAAACGTTGAAATATTATAAAACAGTTACATTGCTTTATAACTAGAGATGAGCGAGCATACTCGTCCGAGCTTGGTGCTCGTTCGAGTATTAGGGTACTCGTAAGTGCTCGCTGCTCGGACGAGTATCTCGCCATGCTCGAGGAAATGGCAACTTCCGCATCGTGCTTTTTTTGTGCCTATAACACAGCCAATCACAAGCCAGGAGACTCTGCGGTACACCCATCATCACGTGGGGCCCTTACATGTAGATAGCAGGGGTTGACTGGCCACGGTGCTCGACTCAGATGCCGTCTGGATGTCGTTAGGGATAGAGCTGCTGCGTTTCAGGGACAGTGTTAGGGCCTGCATTTAGTTCTCTGTTAGGCAGGAATCGCCCACAAAGAACCCAACAGCCCTTCTAAGGGCTACAATACATTTTTTTATCTCCTGGCTTGGCTGCTG
>ONZH01020628.1:0-74038 GCA_900303285.1 Rhinella marina | reverse complement strand
TGCGGCAGCCGCCATCAGATCGCGGAAGGCCTGCGTCTCCACAAGCCTAAACGGCAACATCTCCAGGGCCAGCAGTTTGGAGATGTGGCAGTTTAAGGCTTGGGCTTGGGGGTGACTCGAGGCGTACTTCCGCCGTGCGGTCAAACGCCTGCCGAGATGGACAGTTGTTGGGACGAGGAGTGTGAAGGTGCAGGCGAAGAGGCGGCGGGAAGGGGAGGCTGAAGGAGAAGGCCCCAAAGTAGCCGAGGGCAGAGGCAGATGTGGAGGTGTCCTGGCTGGAGGTCTGGACCGCAGTGACAGCACACAACAAAATGGGGAAGAGGCAGTGGCAGCAAGACCGGTGCGCAGGTTGTATTGCGTTTGCTCTCTCCCACTCAGCCCAGTGCTTGACTTCCAAGTGACGCCGCATGCCTGAGGTGGTCAGATTGCTCTTCTCAGAGCCCCTACTCAGTTTTGAGTGGCAGAGTGATGCAAACCGCGCTCAGTTTGTCATCCGCACAAACATTAAAAATCTCCACACCACAGAAGTACGAGGCCTCGATGGGGAGCTTCGCGCAACTGCCCGCTGCTGGGAACAGCTTCGGCCCTGCTGGCTTGTGGCCTCACTTCTCTGTCTGGACTGTCCTCTGCCTGTGGACATCCCTCTGCCTGTGGACATCCCTCAGCCTGTGGACATCCCTCTGCTCTGGACATCCCTCTGCCTCTGGACATCCCTCTGCCTCTTGCTGCCTTTTTCGGTGGCTGCGCAGACCACCACCTCTCCACTGCTTTCCCCGCTGGACATCACCCCTGGCCAAGTGGGGTCGGTCATTTCGTCATCCACCACCTCCTCTTCCTCACTCTGCTCCTCCTCCTGCCCACTGGACATTCCAACAGCCTCCCTTGATGGCAACTGCGTCTCATCATCATCATCGCTCATGATAACAGATGCTGGTTCAGGGTCCACATCAGCAGGAGATGGCGAACACTCAAGTGTTTGGGCATCACTACAAACAAATTCCTCTGCTAGCTCCTGGGATTCTTCCGGCACATCTGAAAAAGGACCCGAAAAGAGCTCCTGGGAGGGGTCAATGGTGGGATGACTCAGTTGGCCAGGTGTGGAGGAAGGAGGGTCAGAGTGAGACTGTGTGGATGACTGGCTGGTGGACAACTGTGTGGAAGCGCTATCGGCTATCCATTGCACCACCTGTTCAACCTGCTCAGGCCTCAACAGCGGTGTAACCCGCCCCCTGCTTAACTGTCCCATAAAGGCAGGGATTCTGGATGAGTGGGATCCTGGCTGACCCTCACCAGCACGCATTGTATCCCCACTGGCTTCAACAAGGCCACCAACAGCATTTCCGCGCCCCCGTCCTCGTCCACGTCCGATTCCGCTAGCCCCCCTCCGCATTTTATTTTATTTTTGGTTACAATATTTTGCCTTCACAGCCGTGTACTAACAGTTCAACAGTTAACAGTTCAGACGGTGTGTATGAACACTACGTATATACAATTATTTTGCAAGAGAACGCAAAGTACAGGTGCCAATGAAAAGGCTTTTTTTTTTTATATTTCTAGGTACATAGCCGTGTACAAACAGATCAGACAGTGTGTATGAACACTACGTATATACAATTATTTTGCAAGAGAACGCAAAGTACAGGTGCCAATGAAAAGGCTTTTTTTTTTTTTTTATATTTCTAGGTACACAGCCGTGTACAAACAGATCAGACGGTGCGTATGAACACTACGTATATACAATTATTTTGCAAGAGAACGCAAAGTACAGGTGCCAATGAAAAGGCTTTTTTTTTTATATTTCTAGGTACACAGCCGTGTACAAACAGATCAGACGGTGTGTATGAACACTACGTATATACAATTATTTTGCAAGAGAACGCAAAAGTACAGGTGCCAATGAAAAGGCTTTTTTTTTTATATTTCTAGGTACACAGCCGTGTACAAACAGATCAGACGGTGTGTATGAACACTACGTATATACAATTATTTTGCAAGAGAACGCAAAGTTACAGGTGCCAATGAAAAGGCTTTTTTTTTTATATTTCTAGGTACACAGCCGTGTACAAACAGATCAGACGGTGTGTATGAACACTACGTATATACAATTATTTTGCAAGAGAACGCAAAGTACAGGTGCCAATGAAAAGGCTTTTTTTTTTTTTTTATATTTCTAGGTACACAGCCGTGTACAAACAGATCAGACGGTGGTGTATGAACACTACGTATATACAATTATTTGCAAGAGAACGCAAAGTACAGGTGCCAATGAAAAGGCTTTCTTTTTTTTTATATTTCTAGGTACACAGCCGTGTACAAACAGATCAGACGGTGTGTATGAACACTACGTATATACAATTATTTTGCAAGAGAACGCAAAGTACAGGTGCCAATGAAAAGGCTTTTTTTTTTTTATATTTCTAGGTACACAGCCGTGTACAAACAGATCAGACGGTGTGTATGAACACTACGTATATACAATTATTTTGCAAGAGAACGCAAAGTACAGGTGCAAATGAAAAGGCTTTTTATTTTTTAATATTTCTAGGTACACAGCCGTGTACAAACAGATCAGACGGTGTGTATAAACACTACGTATATACAATTATTTTGCAAGAGAACGCAAAGTACAGGTGCCAATGAAAAGGCTTTTTTTTTATATTTCTAGGTACACAGCCGTGTACAAACAGATCAGACGGTGTGTATAAACACTACGTATATACAATTATTTTGCAAGAGAACGCAAAGTACAGGTGCCAATGAAAAGGCTTTTTTTTTATATTTCTAGGTACACAGCCGTGTACAAACAGATCAGACGGTGTGTATGAACACTACGTATATACAATTATTTTGCAAGAGAACGCAAAGTACAGGTGCCAATGAAAAGGCTTTTTTTTTAAAAAATATTTCTAGGTACACAGCCGTGTACAAACAGATCAGACGGTGTGTATGAACACTACGTATATACAATTATTTTGCAAGAGAACGCAAAGTACAGGTGCCAATGAAAAGGCTTTTTTTTTTTTATATTTCTAGGTACACAGCCGTGTACAAACAGATCAGACGGTGTGTATGAACACTACGTATATACAATTATTTTGCAAGAGAACGCAAAGTACAGGTGCCAATGAAAAGGCTTTTTTTTTTTTATATTTCTAGGTACACAGCCGTGTACAAACAGATCAGACGGTGTGTATGAACACTACGTATATACAATTATTTTGCAAGAGAACGCAAAGTACAGGTGCCAATGAAAAGGCTTTTTTTTTTATATTTTTAGGTACACAGCCGTGTACAAACAGATCAGACGGTGTGTATGAACACTACGTATATACAATTATTTTGCAAGAGAACGCAAAGTACAGGTGCCAATGAAAAGGCTTTTTTTTTTATATTTCTAGGTACACAGCCGTGTACAAACAGATCAGACGGTGTGTATGAACACTACGTATATACAATTATTTTGCAAGAGAACGCAAAGTACAGGTTGCCAATGAAAAGGCTTTTTTTTTTTTATATTTCTAGGTACACAGCCGTGTACAAACAGATCAGACGGTGTTGTATGAACACTACGTATATACAATTATTTTGCAAGAGAACGCAAAGTACAGGTGCCAATGAAAAGGCTTTTTTTTAAAAATATTTTTAGGTACACAGCCGTGTACAAACAGATCAGACGGTGTGTATGAACACTACGTATATACAATTATTTTGCAAGAGAACGCAAAGTACAGGTGCCAATGAAAAGGCTTTTTTTTTTTAAAATATTTCTAGGTACACAGCCGTGTACAAACAGATCAGACGGTGTGTATGAACACTACGTATATACAATTATTTTGCAAGAGAACGCAAAGTACAGGTGCCAATGAAAAGGCTTTTTTTTTTTTATATTTCTAGGTACACAGCCGTGTACAAACAGATCAGACGGTGTGTATGAACACTACGTATATACAATTATTTTGCAAGAGAACGCAAAGTACAGGTGCCAATGAAAAGGCTTTTTTTTTTTTATATTTCTAGGTACACAGCCGTGTACAAACAGATCAGACGGTGTGTATGAACACTACGTATATACAATTATTTTGCAAGAGAACGCAAAGTACAGGTGCCAATGAAAAGGCTTTTTTTTTTTATATTTCTAGGTACACAGCCGTGTACAAACAGATCAGACGGTGTGTATGAACACTACGTATATACAATTATTTTGCAAGAGAACGCAAAGTACAGGTGCCAATGAAAAGGCTTTTTTTTTTTTATATTTCTAGGTACACAGCCGTGTACAAACAGATCAGACGGTGTGTATAAACACTACGTATATACAATTATTTTGCAAGAGAACGCAAAGTACAGGTGCCAATGAAAAGGCTTTTTTTTAAAAATATTTTTAGGTACACAGCCGTGTACAAACAGATCAGACGGTGTGTATGAACACTACGTATATACAATTATTTTGCAAGAGAACGCAAAGTACAGGTGCCAATGAAAAGGCTTTTTTTTTTTATATTTCTAGGTACACAGCCGTGTACAAACAGATCAGACGGTGTGTATGAACACTACGTATATACAATTATTTTGCAAGAGAACGCAAAGTACAGGTGCCAATGAAAAGGCTTTTTTTTTTTTATATTTCTAGGTACACAGCCGTGTACAAACAGATCAGACGGTGTGTATGAACACTACGTATATACAATTATTTTGCAAGAGAACGCAAAGTACAGGTGCCAATGAAAAGGCTTTTTTTTTTTTTATATTTCTAGGTACACAGCCGGGTACTAACAGGTCAGACGGTGGGTATTTACACCTGGTATACAAAAAGGGTATTGCAGGCACACAGAACCCAGAACACTAGAGCCAAATAAACTATATTTAAAAAAATAAATAAAATTCACAGCCGTATACTGCCAGATCAGATGGTGCATATACACACTAGGTATATAACAGGGTTTTGCAGCCAAAAAGAACGCAGAACAGTAGTGCCAAATATAGTTTTGTATGTAGCAGAGCACCTAATACACCACTAATGCCTCTCTCTGTCCCTACTCCAGCAGCTATCCCTGAATACAGCAACCGTTCTCTGCAGACTGTATATTGTAGTAAAGCTATCACTGTACTGCACTATAGTAGCCCTGATAAGGGCTTTTAATCACGCTCCTGCCTGTCCAACAGCTAAAACCTATCTGTCCCTTCTCCAGCCTCTGTCCCTGACTTAAGGCCCTTTTAGACGGGCCGATAAAGTCTCCCTGAACGAGCGCCGATCAGCGACATCGGCGCTCGTTCAGGGAGCCTTTACACGGCCCGATGAATCGAGCGCCGGGCCGCACGAGTGATCGCTGTATCGCTCGTGCGGCCTGGAAGCTCCATGCTGTCAGGCGCACATCGCCTGTTTACACAGGGCGATGTGCGCCCGACAGATCGGATCTTTTGGTTTTTACAAAAGATCCAATCAGCCGACGAACGAGCGTTTTGCTCGTTCGTCGGCTGATTAGGGCCACTTTTACACGGGCCGATTATCGGCACTAGCGTTCCTAGGAACGAATTTTCGGCCGATAATCGGCCCGTGTAAAAGGACCTTAAGTTCACGCAGCATATGCGAACGAGCAGGAAGAGCTGAGTTTTTAATATTCAAGGTCACATGGTTTTTCCAGCCAATCCATGTAGACGCTCTTTTTGCGCTGCCAGCGTGCTCCGCGGGCCTGTCATACCCCCCCTGCATGTTGATTGGTGGAAAAAGAGCGCCAGGGAAGGTGGGAGGGGAAACGAATTCTAAGTGCGCCATCACCGCTATACTCGATTGAAATCGAGTATGCCGAATAGCGTAGTATTCGATCGAATACCGGCTCGATCGAACACTACTCACTCATCTCTATTCACTATAGATGTTACATAGGTGGCTTAATAAGTATGGTTTCTTTTGCATTAAAAACTGGTTAAAAGACTATATCCAGAGAGTTGTGTTCAATGATTCAAGGTTGATTCAAGGCTGGGTCCCCTATTATTTATCCCTTTCTACCCCAGTTTTTTTTTTCATTTTTGCGTTTTTATTTTGCACTACCTGCCTTCTCAGAGCCATAATTTTTTTATTTTTCCGTTCACATAGCCATATGAGGGCTTGTTTTTTGTGGGGCAAGTTGTACTTTCCAATGCCACCCTTTAATATTGCATATGATGTAATGGAAAGCAATAAAAAAATTCCAAAAGAGTCGGAATTGGGGAAAAAAAAAGCAATTGCGCCACAGATTTACTGATTTTTTTTATATATGGCATTCAATGTGCAATAAAACTTCCAGTTACTTACCAGTTTTCATTCTAGCGGTCAGTATGAATTCGACAATACCTTATATGTATAGCTTTTCTTGATTTTTTATGCTAATAAAATAAAAAACAATTTTTTCATCACCATATTCTGACCCTTATAGCTTTTTTTGTAATTATGTGTATGGAGCTCTGTGAACATTCATTTATGCAGGATTGATCTGTACTTTTTATTGATACCATTCTGGGGTGTGTATGACTTTTTTGATCACTTTTTATTTAATTCTTTAGCCTTGGAGTCTATGAGAAATGTACTACACTATGTTCCAAATTATTATGCAAATGATATTTATCTCTGATTTTCCTAAATGGTCGGTGCAAATGTCAGTCAGTTAAATAAATTAATTAAAGTCATCACCCGTTAGAGTATACATCGAATTTTATTGAACAAACCCCCCAATGATAACAATATATTCTTCAAAAATTAAAAAAAAAACTCAAAATGCACTGTTCCAAATTATGATGCACAGTAGAGTTTCTAAACATTTTATATGTTTTTAAGAACTGAAAATGCTCATTTGTGGAATTTGCAGCATTAGGAGGTCACATTCACTGAAATTAAAAAGCTATTTAAATCCAAAACATCCTAACAGGCCAAGTTACATGTTAACATAGGAACCCTTCTTTGATATCACCTTCACAATTCTTGCATCCATTGAACTTGTGAGTTTTTGGAGAGTTTCTGCTTGAATTTCTTTGCATGATGTCAGAATAGCCTCCCAGAGCTGCTGTTTTGATGTGAACTGCCTCCCACCCTCATAGATCTTTTGCTTGATGATACTCCAAAGGTTCTCTATAGGGTTGAGGTCAGGGGAAGATGGTGGCCACACCATGAGTTTATCTCCTTTTATGCCCATAGCAGCCAATGACACAGAGGTATTCTTTGCAGCATGAGATGGTGCATTGTCATCCATGAAGATGATTTTGCTCCTGAAGGCACGTTTCTACTTTTTGTACCATGGAAGAAAGTTGTCTGTCAGAAACTCTATATACTTTGCAGAGGTCATTTTCACACCTTTTGGAACCCTAAAGGGGCCTACCAGCTCTCTCTCCATGATTCCTGCCCAAAACATGACTCCTCCACCTCCTTGCTGATGTCGCAGCCTTGTTGGGACATGGTGGCCATCCACCAACCATCCACTACTCCATCCATCTGGACCATCCAGGGTTGCACGACACTCATCAGTAAGCAAGACTGTTTGAAAATTAGTCTTCATGTATGTCTGGGCCCACTGCAACCGGTTCTGCTTGTGAGCACTGGTTAGGGGTGGCCAAATAGTAGGTTTATGCACCACAGCAAGCCTTTGAAGGATCCTACACCTTGAGGTTCGAGGGACTCCAGAGGCACCAGCAGCTTCAAATATCTGTTTGCTGGTTTGTAATGGCTTTTTAGCAGCTGCTCTCTTAATCCGATGAACTTGCCTGGAAGAAAGCTTACTCATTCTGCCTTTATCAGCACGAACATGTCTGTGCTCTGAATCAGCCACAAATCTCTTCACAGTACGATGATCACGCTTAAGTTTTCGTCCCTTTTCCAAGGCATTGCACTATTTGATGCTTTTCGGCAGCAGAGAGAGATCCTTTTTCTTTCCAATTTTACTTGAAAACAGTGTCCTGCTTAATATTGTGGAACATCTAGTTTTCCTTTAATTGGGCTCACCTGGCAAACTAATTATCACAGGTATCTGAGATTGATTTCAGTGATCCAAAGAGCCCTGAGACACAATACCATCAATGAGTTTCATTAAAAAACAAAAAATGTAATCTTTATGACACTTAAATCCAATTTGCCTAATAATTTTGAAAAAAGTGTAGTTTACTACAGAGCAGGGGCTCCATAGGAAATGTTATGCAGCAGCCTCTGGTAATTCTCTATGACATGGGTTGCTGTATACAAGCTCCGGTTCCTTCAATTGCCGGCAAGGGGTGCTGGAGCATACCCGGAAGCGCACGTTCAGATGCCATGGTCAGGATTGACCACGGTATCTGAAGTGTTAAATGTCCACAACCGACATTATCGCCAGTCGCATACATGAGCCGTGGGTGTCTGCTGTATGAAACAGCAGGCACCTTGCAGCTATGGTGCCCGCTACGCTCATCTTTAAAGAAGGGGAAGGAGTTAACATATTTATTAAATGGATTATCCCATAAGTCAAGTAAAAAATGATAAGGGGCATAGAGGGTTTTAGTTATTAGGAAAGGTTAAAAGAATTACATGTATTTAGTCTTGAGAAGAGATGTCTAAGGGGGGGCATGAATAACCTCTACAAGTATATAAATGAGCTGTACAAAAAAATATGATGAAAAACTGTTCCATGTAAAATCTCCTAAAAAGACAAGGGGGCACTGCCTCTTACTGGAGAAGAAAAAATGTAGTCGCAAGGCTCTTTTAGCGTAATAGCTATGAATCTGTGGAATAGTCTACCTCAGGATGTGGCCACAACAGGAACAATTGATGGACTAAAAAAAGGCTTAGGTGAATTCTTAGATATATAACATTAAAGGGAAGGTGTCACCAGCGATCTTCCTGTCTGCACAGACACATAGCTGCGGTTCATCTATGTAACAATAATATAAGACTTTTTAAAAAATCATATTTCATTCAATTCCTTTAAGAATATGGCTCATTATGTGTAAGTTAGAGTGCATTTTGGCAGCTTTAAAATGAATGGGCACATTAGTAGGAGATTGGTTTGCTCCTCCACAGAGGTACTTTGTTGCTAAACTGGTGCAAGAAGCACTGGGTTTGTTTTCTGACATAAAAAAAATCACCATTTTGTTCACTGTCCCAACATGATATGCCATAAATTTGTGATAGATGCAGTTCCCAGCTCTGAAACCAACAACTGAGAAAATGGGATCTCCTGTAACCCCTTGAATGACATCTGCATTCGGATGAGAATTGAGATGTAGTCATACTCTCTCTGTTCCCATTTCTATGGGAGTTACACAGCTATTTCTGTGACATCCATAGAAATGAACAGACAGAGCTATGCACATTTGTGGCCCCCTCTCCATTCATTCTCCGCCTGTATTAGATGGTGGCATGCATCTGCACATGAAGTAATACCTCTAATACATGAATAATGTTCTCTACATACCCTATGGATATGCCACACTTTGTTTTGTTTAACCTTTATACTGATACAAAACCCTCTGTTATATTTACATAATTTTGCAGCTTTGCAAAAAATTAAAGATTCATAAATCAGTTCTATCAACACATTTAAGAATTTCTGTTAACAAGTTAACGTTTTAAAATATTATTTATACTATTTTTGCATATATATCTTCCCCTTAATACTATATAATATGGTAGTTTTGTTATTTAGTGATGGAAGATATTGTTTGAGGTTACTGACAGTTGAATTCCTGTACGCATTGTTCTTTTCAGCTCCAAATTATGCCTCATCATTATGATTTTCTTCGAAAATTAAACCTACTTATGGTACTTTCTCAAATGGTGTTTTGTCCAACTATGAAAATTAAATTGCCTTAGTCTGTGCTTTGCAAATTTAATTGATGGACACATCAAATGTCAGCACAAAATAGCAGAACACTAAAATGCAAAATGCAGTACTATTTTTATGCTGTAAGCTCTGATCTATTTTCGAGTATTGCTATAAACGTTTCATAGTGTAGCACAAAAATATAAATGATGGCGCAATTTTATTTTTAACTATTTTTATTCCTATTAAAATTACTTCGACCATAAATTAAAACTATCAGTAGTCCTATCCAACTGTTCAGATTCACAAAATCAGGACACTGTTGTTGGCACAGAGTTCCTACTACTAGTTGAGACTCCTAAGAAGCTGGTAATGCGCGCTTATACCAGCTCTTAGTACTTATTAGTATGTCTCTAACAATGCATTTATTATTTGTATTGCTGAACTGGATAGGTACGGCTGCTTAAATGATGGGATCATTCATAATTTTTAATCTATAATTAATTTTACTAGGGAGGAACTTAATCATGCTTAATATAGCTGGATACTGTATGGAATTGTTTTGGTAATTTGAATAATAAATTAGTTTAAATTTTCTAGTTCATAGCTTACAATTAGTATCATGACTATTATGTGAAGTAAATCAGTGAAGTAGATACAATTAGCCCATTGTTGACAAAAAGTAAAATTATAGACAAGCAGCAAGTTTGTATCAATGAGTTCCTTCACTCACTGCCTAGCACAAGTAAAAGCTAAAGGAGAATTTTCAGTAAAGTCCTAAGACATGGGAAGTTGGATGGAAGCTATGAATGGAGGCTAAGTGCCATGACATGCGCAACTAGACAGGAGCTGCGAGCCGCGGCTCAGTCCCATGTCATGAGCGGAAGTGTGTCCCAAATGGTAGTAATGATGACAAGAGGGTGAGTACGTCACCTATCTGGGGGAAGGGAGAGGGTGATCGCTCCAATCAAGGAGCAGATTACAATAAGAATCCTTAGATGTAAGTAACGCTAGAATACATAGGATCTGGACATATGACGTCGGGATAAGAGGCTATAAAGATCCCGCCTCACCCCCTCAGAATTAATCACTGACCTAACCCCTGAAGACGCCAGATAAGATGGCGAAACATGGGGGGGCAGCGTGTGAGGGTTTTTTAAGCAGCCGTATCTATCCAGTTCAGCAATACAAATAATAACAGCACTGTTAGAGACTAATACGTACTAATAAGTACTAAAAGCTGGTATTAGCGCGCATTACCAGCTTCTTAGGGGTCTCAACTAGTAGTAGGAATGCTGTGCCAACAACAGTGTCCTGATATTGTGAATCTGAACAGTTGGATAGGACTACTGATAGTTTTAATTTATGGTTGAAGTAATTTTAATAGGAATAAAATAAAGGAAGTGTTTTAGGAAATCTAGTAAAAGACACATGTCAAGTATGGGCACTACTAGTCTTTGAACTAAATGTAAATAACATACAATGGTCATACCAGAACCAATTAATATCCAGTAGTAACTGAAGAGAGCGTAGTCCATTAATATACATGAATGATATTTTTTAATTTGTTTTATATGTACTGTATATTATATTTGTATAAATTTTTAATCTGAGTGAATCGGAAAGGATATTGTTGTTTGATGGATTTTATATATGAAAATATTAAAATTTATATATATATATATATATATATATATATATATATATATGAGATGAGCAAATCATTAAAAATTTGCTTTGCCGAATATTTCCCGAATTTCTGACAAGATTCGTATTTAAACGAACTTATTCGTCAAATCTACGTAAAACAATACACGTTTTTTGCGAACATTCCTGCCCAAATTATGTACGTACAGTCAGTGTAGTTAAAATACGCAATACCTAAGCATTAGCGTACAAAAGTGCGTACGAATCCTTAGCTGCTATCAATAAGTGAATCATTTACTAAAAACACCATACAATAAGTGCATAATAGGACACATTGCAGTACCAGAAAAAGAATACACACAATGGGCTAAAGTGCTGAACCATTAAAAAACAGTGTAGCTAAAATACAGCAAAGACATAAGTATGCAAACATTTTAGTGCAATCAATTTCACATTTGCAAGCATAAAAGGCTCAGATATACATTTGAGTGTGTCCTTATGGATCCTAGTTGGCATGATAAAACACTGTCTGTCTGGAACACATATTCCAAAATTCAATTGTAATCCACGTGAGGTTAAATTGTAATCCAAACAGGTAATGTGTAATCCACATGGATAATAGAGAATAGTAGCAAATAGAGAACCTTTTTGGAAAAGGGGGCTCCCAAATAACCTGAGAAGGGGGTAAAAAGGAAAATAGGCGCACTTCGGCGCAACAGGGAAATTTCTACAGAATAGGGGGAGTCCTGACAGCCATGCCCTTCTGGGTGAGAGTCAAACGGGTGCAACACCCAGTCCTCCACTGCGGTTTTATAGTCCCAGAGGGTCTGTGCATGGGCTGTCACAGATGGTGGAACAATTGGGTTCTGGTGTATGGAAGGGGTGGATCTCCTCCTGGGCAGCGAAGTGGATGCTCCAGCCGCCTCCACCGCACAAGCCAAGGCAGACGTTCCAGCCGCATGAGCCAAAGCAGACGTTCCAACCGCAGGAGCCAAAGCAGACGTTCCAGCCGCATGAGCCAAAGCAGACGTTCCAGCCGCAGGAGCCAAAGCAGACGTTCCAGCCACACAAGCCAAACCAGACATTCCAGCCGCAGGAGCCAAACCAGACATTCCAGCCGCAGGAGCCAAACCAGACACTCCAGCCGCACAAGCCAAAGCAGACGCTCCAGCTGCCTCACGAGTCGCAGCAACAGCAACCTCAGCAGGTGGTAAGGAACATACAGGCACTGAAGCTGGGTTTCTCTGGCAGACTTGTGACACCCTGATATCTTGAGCGAGTGGTGGTTCAGGTAAGTCGTCTCCAAAATACATCTCGTTCCAATTTGGATGCAGCTGTTTTTTAGCCATGATGCTTGCCTCTTGCTCTGAGGTCATCGCTGGTCTAAACTAGTTCAGACTTCAGAGGAGGGTGGAGCACTGAGGGAGGAGTCTTCACTCCCTATACGTGCAAAACAGTTAGATCCCGGTGGGCCGGGCTGTTTTTTTCCAGTTCGGAGGGGGGCGTATCTTCACTTTCCTGCTCTTGCGTGTGCATATCGTAATTGTCCCGCCTCACGCAAAATGCGTATGTTTCTTACGTTCCATACATATCGTACGTATCGTTAGTGTGTAAAATTTTGCGAAGATTTACAAATAATACAAAGCGAATCCAAACAAATTCGGATTTGCTTCGCAGCTGAAAATTTCCAATATTCGATACGAATCTACGAAGCGGCGAATAGATTCGCTCATATAAATATATATATATATAGGTAGCATTTCTTCTTTTTTGTTTACCTAATTTATAGAATGAAAATTCAGCTTGTAGTGTGTTAAGTACTATTATAACATGCAGAAAAGCTAAATACAGATTTTAAAACTGACCTTGGTATTTTTTCAAGGCAGGATTTATTGTAATTGAATAATAGCAAAGTGTGTTACTACATTGCAGAGTCATAGTTGAAAATTATTATGATCATTGGTAATAGTGATAATTACATCTATTTAGTTATCGCTAATAATTATAGCCTTGAACAAGTGATACCATTTGAAGACACTTCTTTTATACTTGGCAAAAAAGAGAAAGCTTTGATGTACTGAAAAGAAATTTTCAGAGCCTATAACAGATCTAGTGTATATGATTTTGAAAAGCAGATGACATAGCAGATAATACGTGTGCAGATATTCAGTAAAATAGGTTTATTACTTCAGTAAAATGGTCACATTATTCATGTAGCACTAGGTACATTTTATATGGTCTAAAGAAGGTAGAAACAGTGCAGTTTATTTAATGTAACAGAATATGGCACAGCTTGACTGTGGCATAGATTAACAAATTAGTTCAAGTGGTAGCAATCATAAAAACAGTGTCATCCATTGTTTTTCATAGGATTGCAGGAAAAGTGATCTTATCCAACAGAAATATCAATGTCCAGAAAGAAATTACAAATTTAATGATAAATTCAACACTCACAAATGCCTAGATTAACAAGCATGCTGAAAACTATTTTTCGGACTGCAAATGAACCTGAATCTTTCCAGGTTTGTTTCAAGCAAATCCACTAAAACTGCACGCAGCGCCATTTTAGAGAACATGTAGGTGGGAAAAAGCACTATGGAGGAAGAAGAAGGGGTCTCTCGTGACCATGAGAGGAAGTGGGTGGGAGGGCTTGCCTTGATTGGCTCTCAGCCAATCAATGCTGCAACAGACAGGGAAGTGGCCTAGCAGAACAAACAGAATGCCATTCTGTGCTGGGCTGTGGGGGAGGGTGGTTGGGTGTTTGGTCATTGCCAGGAAAACAATCTTAGGGAGTCAGGGAAAGTCAGAAATCAATCAAGCTTATTGCCAGGAAGAGTGAAGGGAAATACTAGCATCCCACAGAAGAATTGTGTGTGTTTTGTAGAACAGCGACAAGCAGGCAGGGAGAGAGAATACAGGAGCTGTGGCTGGCTGTGCCTGCTATCAGAAGTGCAGGTGCCCTAGGTAGCAAGATCACGACTGGTCGACAATCCCTATGCTGCTAAGGTGAAGAGACAGACAAACACCTAGAGGCTGCAACAAAAATATTATATGTAAATGGTCATATGTAAATGGGTCAGAACCAAGAGGATAACGCAATACAAAAATGAGAGACAGATAGTGGTCAAAAGACGAACCGAGATCAGAACCAGACGGTATCCACAGTAAAAATCACGAGTGACAGAGTGGTCAAACGACAAGCCAAGGCCAGAAACACAAGCAATCCAAAACAGCACAGGAACAAGAACCAAGAACTTAGCTAGTAAACCCAAACAAGACTGGCACTGGTGTATGGCCAGGGAGGGGCTTAAATAGAGCACTGAGTCCCAGGATCAGAACCTGATAGGTCCATGACACAGTGCTCCATTAGTCAGAAACACTAACACACAGGAATAGAGCAGCTGAGCAATCAACCCACTGCTAATCTCCTCCAGTGCACGCCCTCTACAGGGAGAAACAGATCATTGCATCCTGTTGTATGTCCAAGTATGCTGTTGTGTCACCAGGGGTTGTGGCTCAGCAGCACATCTCTCCCGATGGGACCGTGCCAAGGCTGAGTATCATGATGCTGTAGCTTAGATAGGTAAGTTAATTACAGTCAAACCTCAATCATCTGTTTCTGTTTATTCAGTTTCCACACAGTTGCAATTTATTTTTTTAATTATTTTTTTTGGGGGGAGTTCAATTTAATTAAGTAGCATATATAAGTGTTAACTGCATCAATACCCAAGGCGTAGCAGCAATCTACATGGGTGCATTAAAGAGAAATTGAGTGTCAAGCCTTAATCCTCCATTTCCATTTATTCAGTTTCCACACAGTTGCAATGTAAATATTTTTTTGGCCGGGTTCAATTTAATTTAGCTGCATATTTATTTGATTACTGCATCAATATCAACATTTTGAAACTCATCTGGTGGAATAGACCTGATCGTGCCTTGCAGGCGATGCCCCATGTTGCCACTACTACTGTCTGTCTTCATCAATACCCAAAGTGTAGCAGCAATCTATCTTTGTGTGTATTAATGAGAAATTAGGCGTCAAGCCTCAATCACCCGTTTCGGTGTATTCAGGTTGCAATTACATTTTGGGACTTGTTCTGTTTAATTAAACTAGCATCTAGGTGATCGGCTAGGCTAGGGTAACAATTTACCTGGAAGTGTTAATGCAATATTAACGGTCAGTCCTCAATCGTCTGTTTATGTATATTCAGTTTCCACATGGTTGGAAAGGAATAATTTTTTGGGGGGATTTGTTCCATTTAATTAAGCAGAATATATATATGTGATTACTGAATTAATACACAAGTTATAGCAGCAATCTACCTGTGAGTGATAATGTGAAATTGAGCATGAGGCCTGGCACTAAATGTTCCGTTTACATTCATTTAATTCTCTACACAGTTGCAATTTAATTGTTATTTTATTTTGGGGGGAAGGGTTCAATTTAATTAATCAGCATATATATGTGTTCACTATACCAATATACAAGTGCACAACATCTTAGAGGCCCAAAAATGTCCAGGCTATGAAGGGTTCCAAACGAAAGACCCAGAGCCAGAATGTGGGTAGCAGCAGCTCTAACATTCGTCACAACAGTCGTCCTGCTCCCCCTTCTTGCACCCTCAAAGAAGGCTGTCAGTGGAGTCCCCCCAGTGTTCACTGCCCCTTCCTAAAGGGGCTCCTTCTTTTTTCCTAAGAAGTGTCAAAAAAAACCCACCATGCCCTATGGCAGATAGTCAAGAGAGTCTCCCTGTTAACAACTTGTGTGAAAACAGTCAGGGTTTGTATATGCCTGAGGAGGAGGTTGGGGAGGAGGCTGCAGACCCCAGGCATAGCCATGTTGGTGGTGGTAGTAGTGGCCCCCATAGCCACGCTATTGGCGTTGGGGCCAGTGACAGTGGCAGTTGGGGAAAAACAAGGGAGGGGGGCCAAAGAACACACCATGATATCCCACAGTATGATAGATGTGAAATGTGAGGCAGCACCTCGGTAATGAGGCCAGGTGCATTTGACCCCCCCCCCAATTGTGTCAGCCTGGCTCCCACACCAGGCACTTATCTGCCTCTTCCTCCACCTCCATGGACACATTCCCATCTACAACAGCAGCTGGGCACAGGGTCACTTTCATTATCCCACCATCCTATCACATGTGTCAGGTCAAGCAATACCACACCATGTTGGAGCTGATGGGCCTGGGAGAGAGAAGCCAGACCAGCAAGCAGTTGCTCAAGTACATCAAGCAGCAAACATTTAGATGGCTGTCACTCCAGACTCCAACTGGGCAATGTGGTCAGCAACAATTGGAGCAACATCGTGGCCACCCTGAACCTGGGAGAAATAACTCATGCTCTCTGGATGGCACATGTCATAAACCTAGTGGTGCAGTGCTTTCTAAATAAATACACTGGCTTGCGCAAGGTACTGGCAAAGTCCAGGAGACTGCTCAAGCATTTCAGCCACTCTTGCGTGGAGAGGAATGCTCTCCTGGACCTTCAGCGACAGAATGTCCTGCTGCTACAGCACTTAATCCGCAATGTTTCATGCACCTGATAGCCTCAGCAGCAGGGAGTATGTGTTGCTTCGAGGTCAGGCAGTGGTAGCTCATCCAACATGACTGTTGGCTGCTGAAGCCTTTCGAAGAGGCCACAAAGTTTGTCAGCTGGGACAATTGCAGCATGAACAATGTCATCCCTCTCATATTTATCTTAGAACAGATGCTGACATTCATGCAGCAGGGAACTATAGCAGAAGAAGAGCAGCAGACGCATCTTGCTGTCTGCCCTATAGCTGTTTGGGATAGACAAAGGGATTCTGCCATGGAGGAGGAGGATCATGAAGGGGAGCGTGTGGACACATAAACAGACCAAGTAGTCTTCCGTCAGTGTCCAAAACATCACCTTTGTCAAAAGGAACCAAGCCTGGATTCAAGAGGATTTTCACACTCCTCCGGCTGATTCCAATGAATAGATCTCACCTTGCTGGAGGTACCCCATCTTGCCACTGTTGCTGTCTGCCTACCATCACATTCTGTATGGCTGCTGCATGCATCATGCCACTACTGCTACGTTGGCCGCTCCCTTCAATTTTTTTCTGTGTGGCAAAGTTCACGCCACAGTGGACACCTGGAGCAGCTCTTACAGGCAGGGACAATACAGGTCTTTCACAGCCCACTGGGTCAATGTTTCTTTCCAGCAGCAGTGAGGCCAGATGCTTTTGACCACCCCCAAGATTGTGTCGGCCTAGGTCCCACAGCAGGCACTCATCTGCCTCCTCCTCCTCCATGGCCATGCTCCCAGCAGCTGGGCACAGGGACGCTCATACTATCCCTCCATCCTATCACATGTGTCAGGTCAAGTGTTGGTGCAGGCAGACTGGGAGTGGCCAGAACAGGCACAACACACTCTCTATCTTCTTTCTTGCCCAGCCTCCAGTGTCATTTTGGAGAGGGTTTTTGGTGATGCGTGGGTCATAAGACTGTTGCTGTTGCTGCCTCCATCATGCTGCTGCCTTTCTGCCAACATGTACTATAAGGCTGCTGGTCACTGTTAGTCCCTTACTGATACCACCATTAACGTAAATAAATTTGATTAGTTATGAATTATTTAGATACGAATCATGATAAATCAGGTATACCCAAGCCACTCTGCCTAATCATATTAATCCCACGTGGTGGCCCAGTCTCAGTGTGGAAGCTTGGAACTTAAAGGGGTTGTGTCATCTCAGAAATGGGGGCATATTGCTAGTATATACCACCATTGTCTGATTATCTCGGGTCCCAACCTTGGGACCCACACCTATCTTGTAAACGAAGCCTTGAAAGTCACGGATGGCACACCACGTATGCCTTGCCGCCCTCCATTAATTACTATGGGACCGCCAAAAATAGCCGAGCGCTGGCTGGGCTATTTCTGTCAGCCCCATAGAAATAAATGAGAACGCACCGCACTTGTGCGTCCATCGCTCAACTATTTTCTGATCTGTCAGAAGAACAGAAAACTGAAAAAAACACGAATCCTGTAGTTTGAGCATCCATTAAGCCTCTTTCAGACGGTCAGTATTTGATCAGTAATTGTAAGCTCAAACCAGGAGTGGGTTCAAAACAGTAATACAATGTAATGGAAATATTTGCATCTCATCTGTGTTTTGAACCACTTATGCTTTTGGCTTACAAATGCTGATGAAATACTAACCAAATATTAACCGTTTGAAAGATGCCTTACGGATGCCCAAAATACAAAATACTTTTTTTTTGTTCTACTGATGGATAAGAAGAATGGAAAAATAAACTGCCCCATAACAGTGGCAGTTGGAATGGGGTTCAAAAGCAGTGTCAGTAGCAGGGACCTCTTGACAATGTGGGGAGGAGTGGGGGCAGCAACAGTGACAATAGTCGACTCATAAAATAGTGGGGAGGGGGGCAGCAGCAGTGGCATGCAGCACAAGATGGTGGCAAATCACAGTAGTAGCATATTATTATAGACAGGCACTCTTATCTGAAGTATACAGATAATATTATTGATATTTATTGATGTATAAAATAAACAATAAAAAGTAATAATCAAGGTATATATAGGGAGCCCCAGAACTTGAATTTCGAAAATGCCACCGTATTGGCTAAAAATGTCACCAAAAGTATCACTCCAGATCCTCAGAAAATATATTCAATTGACGCTTGTGTATAAATTGATCGTTCCCTTCATTATACAGCCAAGTACAGTTCATATTCATATTGTACGTATCCACCGTATAGCTGTTGATCGGAGACTGTCCATTAATACATTACATTAATTTTTGCACTGTATATAATGCTCCACTTGTCAATATGATTAGTCATTTGTCCATTTAGTTAATATATGCTGGATCTCCTCCCAATATACGGTAAATATAAGTTGAGTATTTTTCCAATATAAGGTGAGTATTGTTATGTCCCTGTTATGGACTCAATTGCAAATAGCATGCTGTATGTAGAGAGTGTATACTCACTGTTGGAAGTTTCTATTCACCATCTGTGGCGTCCCACCTGGTGACAGTGGTAATATCATTTATCCCTCCAGACGTGTCTCTCCTAAGTAGGTACCTCTGTCGATCGCACTTGTGTTCCGCTAAGCGGGTCGTGCTGCCACTCTGCTGAGAAAGTTCTCGGCGTCCCACGTGGTCGGGCCTCCGCCAGTGCTCACCCGGGCTCACCCGGGACTCTCGCACTCGTAGTGTTGTATATCATGTTTACTGTATATTCAACCTTATGTTCTGCAGAGTGATCTTATGGTTCTCAGTGGGTAGTTTTAGTGGGTTGCTCTCATCAATTACCATTTACCAGACGCGTTTCAAAGTTAATATACTTCTTCTTCAGTGAGTATAAACGACATATGCGGTCTTTGACCATAACTACAACTTCATATGTCAGGACTGGAGTGACCTCTACCAGACACCGAGAGGCCTGAGGACTGGTCCACCCTCTGTCCAACATACATGTGCAGGGCTGGTACAGCTTGGGACTCTCCACCTTGGCTGGGCACAAACAATCAGTTCTCTGAAATTTGCAGAGTCAACTACATGGAAAGGTAGGGACTGTAGTACAAGCAACTTGGCCTGATGCACATTCTATGCTGTTGGAAGAGTGCAAGCATAAAATTGTCATTTTCCAATCACATTGGTGTTCGATTGCTGTCAAAACAAGTGACGAGGTGCAGGAGGAGCATTAGGAACAATAGACAAGTCAATGGGAAAGAGTGACAGCTCCCTTCTGCTGACTTTGTCGAGCATTGACTGCTGGAGAGGGGGTGCAGGCCGATGGGAGATGCAGTAGTTGCTGCATCAGGCTGTAACACTAAATGAGTGGCATAGTTTTCCCATGCCACTCTATGGTGACGCTCCATGTTTTGATGCAGTGCCGTCGTGCCAACATTAGCACCCTGGCCGTGATTCACCTTCTGCCCACACATCCTGCAGACCGCCATGCTAACATCCCCAGTGACTTGATAAAAAATTCCCATACTGCTGAGTATTACATTTTCCCTCCACCACTCCGTGATTCCTGCCTGCTGCTTTTATGAACCCGTGCACTGCTAGTGTGTTCCTCCCAGGTAGTCTCCTTCCACGTTTGGCTGCAGATCTCCCACTTCTTCTACCCTGCTGTCTCACTAGCACGCTGCCACCCTCACACCCTGATGATGATGATTAGTGATGAACAAAGTTTTTGTACAATTCTACTCAGCTGCTTCGACAAATTTTACAAAAATTTGCTGGCATGTAACTGATAACTGTCCTCATGAGCTCATCCTCACTGAAAAGTGGAGCAGAGCTGGCAGCTATCATTACTTGGCTAGCAGAAGGAGCAGCAAAAGCTGAGGAAGGTTCAGGACAGGTGAGAGCACAGAGGCAGTTCCAGGGCCAAGCCAACTAAGCATGGTGTCAGAAGAACCCACCGATTTCCTGGTTGTGTGTATCCATTGTCACTTGAGATGATGATGAAGAGCGAGTCAACTATTCCAATACAGCTGGATTGTTTTTCAAAACACGACGGCTGGATGACAGTGGCAGCTCTGGCCTGTTGCTACGAATACTGCCACTACCACCCTTTCTTCTGTTGCTACTTGTGCCAGCTACTGCAACATTTTTACCACCCATTCCTTTGGACGGCACAGGAAACTGTCTGTTGGCCATAGTGTAAAATAACTATATCAGTAATGTAACAGATTAACTAAGAATGTGGCAGTGTAAGATTTTTAATAATTTTGTATTTGTGTAATTTTATATCACTTTGTATATATTCATATCTATTGTACTGTCTCAGCTTTTGACCTCTACTTGCAAAGATACATTCCTCTCCAAACCAGTTAGGGGTCCAACTGGTCAAACATCATTAACATATCAAAGGCAACAGCAATCACTCTCTCTTAGTCAATAAAGTCCTAAACATTCAGGAGAGTTGTGGAAACTGCTAGAAGCATCAATTTCTAGTTTCTTCCATCAGTCATACAAGGAATTACCTGGAAAGTGCTAGAAAGCTAACACAATAAATCACAGAAAAAGGGTTTTAGTGCACAAAAATAGATGCAAACAATATATACTGTAGAAACTAAGACCTCATTCTGATATGATAAAATCTGAGACTCTTAGCCAATATATTTTGATCAAAACACATCTGTGCCCACCTACCCAGCGTCACGGTGGTCTCAGGTCAGGCAGGTCCTACGCTAAACCTAACTATGCCGTTGGGCATCTATATCTAGGAGCATGGACACTGCACATATAGGTGTGTTGCTCCTAGTAACCTCTATGTGCATACAGCAACCAATGAGAGGAGGAGCAAACACACCTATATGTACCACGCAATCAAGACGCTCAATTTGATAGGAAGAGCAAAAGTGCACAAGAATGCTACTCAAGATAAGCTAAGAGCGCATTCACACCTGAAGGCGCCACTCCCTCAGGTACATGTTATAAACTAAGCAAGACTTTTGTCTCCGCTTCAAAAATCATCTTCTGAGCGGAAACCTAACGGACCCCATTATAGTCTATGGGGTCCCTTAGGCTCCGTTGGGCTCAGTTATGTCCCGAATCCGTCCTTTCCATTCTCCTGCTCCTATAACGGAGCAGGGGAACGGAAGCCCTAACGGTGATGTGAACGAGCCCTAACTGGGAATGTGGCAGCAGTTCAATAAGATGCACGCGTTGATATATTAGACCGCCCATTAATACTGAAGCACAGTAATTCTATGTTTAAACTAACAGATTAACAGGGATTGTGGCAGAAGTTCAACAAGATGCACACGGCAATATATTAGACTGCCCTTTAATACTGAAGCACAGTCATTCTATGTATAAACTAACAGATTAACTGGGATTGCGGCAGCAGTTCAACCAGATGCTTATGGTGATTACACTCAACCTGCACTGTCCCTGCAGTCTCATTATTACCTCCCTACAGTCTCTAAAAACACTCCTTATGATCTCCCTACACTGTCCCTGAGCTCTTGCTATCCAATATTCTTCTGTTAATAGCATTTGGAAACCCTGTGCCTAGTGCATAAGGGCTTGTCACATCTGTAAAAGACCACTCTGGATGAGGCTTTTACAGGGCTGTGACATCACAGGGGATGGCTATCTGTTGATTGGCTGGCTGCACTGCATTACGGGTCAAATTGGGCTTTTTTCACTTTGTAACATGTGCAGCAGCCATTTTAGAAAAAAAAAGATTCATTACCACAAAGCGTGAGGAAATTTGGATTCATGCAAATTTAATTTTTTGTAAACTTCGAATTTCACTTTGGATGCTTCAATTCACTCAACACTAGTTATAAATTCACAGAACCTCTGATTTGGCTTACATGAGCTATTTTGTGTACTGTTTTCCCATGGAGCATTTCCTGAAAATATATCCCCATGTGCCAACTGGTTCTTTTCAGTGAAAATTATGTTACAATGGCTGTCGGTGCACATTGTTGTTTATTATCCCTATGGTATATGACATGTATAGCGCCTTAAATTTAGCAAAAATTTAATCCAGTTTGAATAAAGCCATTAAAGGGGTCCCTCAAGTTAAAATGACTTTAGGATACTTGATACCAGATGAGGATGGCTCCATTTTACACTGTGTGTACTATACAGGACATTGAAGAAGCTCCTCTTCTCTACACAGAAAATGATTTACATCCTCCAGCAGCTCTCTCTAACTTTTATATGTAAGTACTCACTTTACCTGTGTAAGTTAATTGAGTAATGTTCTCTAATCTTCATTTTTTCTTATTTTGGGTTGACAGTTTGGGGCTTCAACACCAATTACTAGTTTTTCATAAAGTGATAGTCTGAAGTTAAAATAACTTCATCTTACAATGGTCATCCTGACACAAATTAGCATTGTAACTTGAAGGATGACTTATCAGAAAAAGGAAGTTGTAGCTTTGTAAAGTAAGACTCAGTATTATGATTGACATTCACAATTTTAAACAATACTTTTCAAAGGCAATTCTGTAAATGCTGCCTTGCTGCACATATTATCAGCCCTTCCTCAGGATATCCTGCAAATTATCATGCCAGTATTATCTCTGTTCAGGATAAATCAGTTGATAATATTTTAGTAAAAATGTAGTTATCTTTCTAAGTTTGCTTATTCTAGTTCCTGGCTTCCCCTGGTAGCATTTATACATAACCCGACCTTTATATCCACTTATATTTGACAATTAACTCTCCTGCTCATATAAAAATTCCATGGACAACTTTCCTTCCTACTGGAGCAGAAAGAGGAAAATGTCTGGATGTTGACCTGAGCTTTGCATAGCACCCAAGAGACCTACAGTTCATAGGAAAATGTCTAATTTTACTGAAGATATAGTGAAGCTTGTCAACACCTTTTTTCTTGCTGTGAAATACAGATGCTATTTATAGCATGAATGTTTCCCTTTCAAATCAAAGTCAAGATATCAATATATAATCCTGTAAAGTTAAAACTATTATATGAGTAATTCCATTTAGTTAGCATCTGACAAAGTTATCATGTAGATCCACATACCTTATTCTTTTATAAAAAGATACTTCTATCTAAATGTTCTCTTGAAATAGATGTGGAGTCTTTCAGTTTTCTGTGAAAGTTATTATGAGCTTTCTTGGTCTCTTCCATGGATAACAGATGCTCAGTGACAACCACTAATAACAAATAATTATTGTCAGAAGCAGTTGTCACTCAGACTTTTTGTAGACCTGTAAAGTCATGTAATTCTGTGCTGTGATTTTGTATGTAACACTATGCTATTTGTGATCTATGTATTTTTAATATAAATAGATTTTATTTAGTTAAAAAAAAATCACATTAAACAAATATGTATATTTTTTGCCCTCTTTTAATTTTAACAGTAAAAACTGTAAAAACAAAATTGAAAAACAATGCAAAGTTGCTTTTTTATGAATTCACCATACTAAACAAATCTTATAAATGAAAAGCTAAGATATGGTTACCTGAAAACAAGGCCTCAAATTGCTCCAGTAAATAGCCTTAAAAATTAAAAAAGTGATCGGTTAAGAATGCGAGGAGGCAAAAAAAAAGTGATTGCTTGTGGAATGGTCTGTTCATTAGGGCTTAAATGGCAATATCGTATGATTGATGCAACTTTTCAGCACACTGCACAAACACCTCCCTTAGATAGCTTTTGGCATTCATTGGGGCCAACACACATAGAATAACCAGAACAATACCACATTTAACAAATAAATATCAAAACATCTTTATTATGATATGATTAGTAAAATTACATTAAAAGAGTATGGGTCAGTATATGTCATACCACAGAACATTATTGTGTGTACTGGAGGGTTCCAATATAATAGGTGCTATATATTCAATAGAGGTATATTTGGATTCAACCAACACAGTACAGTACTGAAGTATCCTCAAAAATTATCCTCTGGTAGCTAATGTGTCAAGGTTTTGTATTATGCATGTGGAATTAGATAATGCAGCAAATATCCAAATAATGTAATAATTAAATCTTAAAATTATATAAAATTCTGTTCAGCAACTTAAAGCGGTCATCATCCATTTTGATTATCTATCCTCAGGATAGATCATCAATATCAGATTGCCAGGGGTCCAACTCCTGGTACCACCTCTAATCAGCTGTTTGAAGAGAACATGGCACTCCAATGGGATGGAGCAGCTGAAATTCCACTGCTACGCCACTACAATGTTGTCGGTGATTAGGTAAACAGTGAAGTGAAAACGGTGCGCGTACTATGATCAGTGGGAAGTTGGTGTCGGGAGTTAGATTCCTGCTGATCTGATGTTGATAGCCTATCCTGAGGATAGATCATCAATATGGGAAAATCAGACAAGCCCTTTAAATTCCACTTCATCTGCTGAGCTGGCCAGTTTCTGCCTGATATTGCACTTTTATGTGACATAGCCGATACAATAGTATCCTTTATTCCAACTTTGTTATTTCATAATATGTAATATAAACCTGTGCTCCTTATAAAGTAGCAGTATCAGCTTGCAATCTGCAATACATTTTATTTTCCAGAGTATTTAAGTCAGTGAGATGAGAAGCAATACCAAGCGCTGACTCACATCTTTATCAAATGAATAGGAAATGAAAAGTAAATTAGCTCTAGATTTAAATGCATGGGAAATGCAGATTGCTTTGCATTTATATTTGATTTAATGAGAGATATCATGACCTTCCATTAATCAAAGTGTATTACTTAAAGCACCACTTATGCATTCATTTCTAACACGTCAGCACATTACTTGATGTGTACAGTAGGTTTCTTGTTAATTGTACGAGTCTGTTTCCAATACTGATAGGTGCAGTAAAATAAATATTTATTCAGATAATTAGCTTCAGTTTTATTGCCTTCTTCAAACAAAATAATCACTGCAGCTAAAGCTAGGACTGGTACACTGTAGCTGTTTATTGAATGATGTACTACTACTTCTCTCCTCTCATGCAGATTGTATTGGGATGGATACAGCACTGCATCGAAAACTTTATGTAAATGTTTTCTTTGTCTGCATCCAACAATATGTTCTCCATTATTTTCAAGCCATGCGTATGTTTATGATGGTTAGAAGCCCACTTTAGAACAAGAACTATAAGATCAGTAACAGGTGTGGGTCCCTCCAAGATGGTTCAACAGGGCTTTCTACTGTCTACTTGATTGCATGTATAGGACTTCTCTTGCACCAAATCCTTGTGCTGTAATTGATCTGTATGTGTCTACATGTACAACTAGATGTTTGTATTAAAAAAATAAAGATTTAAAAATACGGATTGTACCTTTTATTCATGTTATGTGCATAACTCACATTAAGGAAATCCCTATAATGTCTCCAAAGAAGCTACCCCATGTATTTTCTCTAAGATACACCATCAGTATTGATTGTGGAATACAATAGATTAAAGGGGTTCTCCGGGAATTAAGAAGATGAAAATACCTAAATATTACTTTATTATCAATATATTCACAAATATCTTTTATTAGTTATAATTAGGGATGAGCTAACTTTTGAAAAGTTCGGTTCGGCGAACTTTCGTGAAGTTCGGATTCGTACGAACCGAACCTAAAACGAACCTTGCTATAACGGCTGAATAATTGCAGCTACAATAGTGGGAGTCTGATAGGGTATAGTTTCGTTTAGTTGCAGTTGCTATTATAATAAAAAAAAGTTGAAAAAATCAAAGTGCAAAAATAGTCGTCGACAACATTTGACAGCATTGAAGATGTCCACTGGAGCAGTCCATGTCATGCCAGAGCACCAAAAACACACGGTAGATCGTGGCACCAGCCCAAGAATAGGCTGCGTTGAAGTCGATGCGGTCTCAGTGACATCACAGGTCAGAAGACAGACAGGCGTACCATTTAATTAGACCTTGTGCACCCCAGAACAGGTACACATTAGCCAAGGTGTAAGTGATTACACGGGACATAGGACACAAAGTGCAAGTTGGCAACACCGGCAGCATTGCCTTGGACCCAGTAGGGTGCAAAACAGACATTTGACAGTGGAACCAGCAGCAGTAATAGTACTGTATTGGACCCAGTATGGTTGAGAACAGACAATTGACGGAGGAGGAGGAGGCAGCAGCACTTGATTGCACCCAGGCCAGTATGGTTGAGAACAGACAATTGACGGAGGAGGAGGAGGCAGCAGCACTTGATAGCACCCAGGCCAGTATGGTTGAGAACAGACAATTGACGGAGGAGTAGGCGGCAGCACTTGATAGCACCCAGGCCAGTATGGTTGAGAACAGACAATTGACGGAGGAGTAGGCGGCAGCACTTGATAGCACCCAGGCCAGTATGGTTGAGAACAGACAATTGACGGAGGAGGAGGCAGCAGCACTTGGTAGCACCCAGTCCAGTATGGTTGAGAAGAGATAAGTTGAGGAGGCAGCTTCAGCAGCTCTTGATTGCACCCAGTATGTTTCCAAATAGACAATTGACGGTGGGGGCATTACTAGGAGCAGTATTCTTTTGGACCCAGAAGGGCCTAGTACAGAGAACTGAAGTTGGAAGCTAAGAATATGCACGCTTGTAAAAATCAGTTTTTATACATGACAAAATGTTGATGTAGAGTTCAGCACAGGACAGTCAACGTTAAAAAAACCCTCTAACGTTATAGCTAGTCTAGTAGGATACGGATACGGTTAAATAGACAGACAACCTCACCCACAGAATCCATGAGGTGAAGAAAGGACATTTAAAAAGGCACAGATTCAAGAAGGCTTTACGCCAGTTCCATTATCCAAAAATACGTGTCCAATTTTCATGAAATGGACACGTCACTGGCACTCGCTTTACAAATTAACGCAACTACTCTGGTGTCAAACCTGTTGAATCTGGGCCTATGGCTGTTGGCGAGACATATATATATATATATATATATCTTTGTTACACCAGTTTGATGTCCTAACCGAGTGCAGCACCCAACCCAATGGATGTATGCTTTTGTGTTTTTTTAGTGCTGTCACCAGCTGGCTTAAAGGGAACCTGTCATCTCGGAACTCCCCTGAACTAGAGTAAGCGTTGTTTAGTGTAAGTGATGCTGAATCCGAATATGTAAGCCTTATCTTCATACTCACTTCCATTCTGACGCTGTGCTCCCACAAACCTGCAGTAAAATGCACTCAGTGGACTCTTCTTTGAGTCCTCTCCATTATGTGAGTGAGCACCGGAGTCCACTGAGTGCATTTTACTGCAGGTTTGTGGGAGCACAGCGTCGGAATGGAAGTGAGTATGAAGATAAAACTTACATATTCGGATTCAGCATCACTTACACTTTACAACACTTACTCTAGTTCAGGGGGTGTTTCGGAGATGACAGGTTCCCTTTAAAGGATAAGTCCGGGCAATTTATAAGTTTCTGGGTCAAGTAAGGGCACAAAAAGTAATTAATTGCCTGGACTTCTCTTTTAAAGTGGGTAGGGGAAAAACCCCTGATGGGGGTATGGGAGTGACCTTCCTGCCCTCTCTTTGGTCACTCCCAAAAAACCTCACCCTATGGGTACCTTCACATGTGGCTGTGGGTCTGCTGAGTAAAATCCACAGGGCATTTTTTATACCGTTCACCAAACGGCGTTCAGTACTATGGTGCCGTCCGGACATACGCAGTTCTGTGCTGAACTGGGTATTTGCGTCCAGCCCCATAGTACTGAAGGTGGCATAAAATCAGCCAACGATGCGCTGTGGATTTTAGGCAGCAGAGAACCCCAAAAAAGCATCCCATTGTAAAGGCACACGTAAATAAGGCAAGTTAACCTGCCTTTCAGCAACTGTTTGTTGCTGTAACTAACTGTGGAGGTTTTTTATATCACAGTTGAAGGACAGCAGCCTCCGTGATATATACCCCATAGACAGCCTTATTCCACGCGTGACTGCATGAGAGGCGTGAAATCATTCGCACAGAGAAGAACCCCATTGGGATTTGCGGTGCGAGATTTTACTACTCTCATGATAGCAACAAAATACCTCAAGAACAGTTAGTACCCGCTCACAAAACGGTGAGTAGTGTTCCTTGGCACGGGTGCCAGGGATAGAACCCCACGGCTATAGTTCACAAAAGGTGAAATCCCCACTTTGTGAAGCATATTCGTGGGGATTATTTTAGGGATGGTACTGTTCTTGGGGTATGGGTTGGACGGTGCACCGGTGTGAGGCATTAAGCTGGTGTGGAGATGTTAAATGGCCAACACACCATGGGCATTAAATTTGGAGATGGGGTTCTGTTTATTCAAATGTATCCAAATTAAGTAGGGAATTTTTAAGGTGATTTTGTTTAATTTGAGGTCTAAGGGGGGAACATTACTTAATAAGTTAAATTACGGATTTTTACGTTGGGCACATATTTAGGATATTAAGGTCAGTTTCTTGGACACACGGATTGCCATGCAAGACGGGGCCGGGGGGGTGGTATAATCCGATGTAATCCAGGCACGATTCATCTTTAGAAAAGTCAGCATCGTAAGAGAGCCTCGTTCTTTGCGGTGTTACGATGTTACCCGCCACACTGAGCACCCTCTCTGACGCAACACTACTGGCTGGGCAGGACAGCAAAGCCAAAGAAAACTCTGCCAGTTGAGGCCAAATGTCCAGTTTCTCTGCCCAATACTGCACGGGGTCGGTGACACTTTGGGGCAGGGTACAATCCAGGTAGGCAGTGACCTGGTGGGTGAGCTCATGCTGGTCCACGCCATGAGTCCGGTTTTGTGCCCCTCTTCAGCAGCTGGCTGCATGAAATCGCTCATCAGCGATTGGAGGCTGTAGCGACTTCTCACGCCTCCACTAGTGGTGTGGTAGTGGAGCGCTGGTTCCCCCCGAGAGGATGTTGTCTGGGAACCTGGCTGGTCTCGCTGGTAAGTTGAGACCAACTGACTGTTGAGTAGGTCCCGGTAGTACACCACTTTTGCCTCCCTCTCTGATGGCGGAAAAAATTCAGCCATTTTGCGGCGGAAGCGAGGGTCCACCAGGGTGGCCAGCCAGTATTGGTCCCTCTGGCGGATGTCCACAATCCGGCTGTCATTCCTGAGACACTCCCGCAGACACCTTGCCATCTGCACCAAGGACAATGAGCGCCTCTCCTCTCCACTATCCTCCTCTACCACCTCATCCTCCATCTCCTCCTGTGATTGAGAGGCAGAGAAGCCAGGTGGTGGTCTGTGGAATGGCTGGGCATATACATCTTCCTCCTTCTCACCCTCCATCTGCACTTCATCCATCTCTGGGCTCAAGGCGATGTTCAGTCTTGGAGTGGTGGCCTGGGAATCCTCGCTGATGATGGTTTTCAGCGCACTTTCCAGAACATGGACGAGTGGGATGATGTCGTTGATCCCATAGTCATGCCTGGTCACAAACAGAGTCGCGTCCTAAAAGGGATCAACAATTGGCAGACTTCACGCATCATCTGCCAGTGTGTGACTTGGAAGTCGCAGTGTGGCGTGAAGCTGCCTGATTGCCCCATGAGGTAGTCTGTAACGGCTAACCTTTGCTCTTACAGGCGGTCCAGCATATGGAGGGCAGAATTCCAGCGTGTTGGCACGTCGCAGATTAGCCGATGTTGGGGCAGACTGTGCTGTCTCTGGATCCTGAGCAGGGTGCTCCTTGCAGTGTAGGAGTGGCTGAAGTGTTTGCACACTCTGCGTGACATCCTCATAAGGTCTTGTAGTGCAGGAAATGATCGAAGAAACCTGTGCACTATGAGGTTTATCACATGTGCCATACAAGGTGTATGACTCAGCCCTCCCTGCTGCACTGCAGAGACAATGTTCCTCCCATTGTCTGCTACCACACTTCCCACCGTTAGTTGAAGTGGGGTCAGCCATTCATCTATCTCCTCTCTGATGGTCCGGAGGAGCTCCTGCCCACTGTGGATCCTTTCACCCAGGCTCACCAAATGGAGGACAGCCTGAGAGCGCCGGGCCTGACATCGATGGCAAGACACCGGGGCAGGTTGGACTGCAGTAAAAGCGGCGGATGGTTGCAAGGTGGTCAAGGCAGAACTTGTGCTTCCCGCTTCTGGCCCCCTAAAGCACCGTGGAGGTGACAGTGGCAAGAATGGGCCAACTTCCTGATGGTCTTCTGGGAGGATGTTGACCCAATGTGCAGTAACAGACATGTACTGCCCTTGGACATAATTTGAGGACCAGACATCAGCACTCAGGTGCACGGTCTTGGACACCGAGAGTCCTAATGAGTCACCAACCTTTTTCTCCACATAACTGTGCAGTGATGGGACAGCTTTGCCAGAGATGTAGTGGCGGCTGGGGACTCGCCATCTGGGGTGCGCACACGCCATGAAATCCCTGAAAGGCTGGGAGTCCACAAGGTTGAAGGGCAGGGACTGAAGCACCAGCAGCTTAACCAGGTGTCCGGTCAGTTTCTGGGCCATGGGATGGCTGCTGGAATACACCTGACGTCTGCCCATGGACTCAGTCACGGATTGCTGCCTCATTAGCGGTGTAGATGGCAGTGACACTGTGCTGGTGCTGGCACCTGAGGCTGACGAGCCCTGAGTTCCACTGAGAGGATGCTGCATGATGGGATCTGCAGTGTATGGTGCATCCTGACAGGAGGTGGTATTGGGGTCAAGGTTCTTCCAGGCCTGTTGGTGTTGCCTTTCCATATGCTTTCGCATCGATGTTGTCCCGAGATTATCACCCCTACCACGACTGACCCTCTCATTGCACAGCAGGCACAAAGCGATGTGCTTATCTTTCCCTAGGCGAAAGAACTGCCAGACGACAGAGGACCGTGGTTTGCTGACAGCCACGGGGGGTCTTGCTGGCTGTTGACTGCCACTGCTGCCTGAGGGTGCCCTCTCAGGACCAAGGCTTTGAGAGGGTGATCTCTGCCTGGTAGCTTCTCTTCTACCCCTCCCTCTTGTGCCTCGTTTTTTTGCAACAGTGGGATGTTGCTGCGTCGATGGCACCTCTATTTCCTCCCCTGATGATGAGCATGATGCTGCTTGAGGGCCCCACGTCCGATCAGCGACATCATCATCGAACTCCTACTGCTACTTTCCTCCGGTGGCTGGGACAGGATATCAGGTGTTGCACTGGATGCCCCTCCCTGGCTCTGTTGACTGCTTACAGCCAACACCTCCTCTGGAGTCTCAGTACGTTCCACCCGCTGACTTTGTTGGACTTCCTCCTCCTCCTCCTCATCACTAAAAAGTGGTAGAGACTCCAAGGGCAGATCAAGGTTTGCCAAGAGTTCCCTGGCAGAAGGTGCCCCAAAGGTGAGTGACATTCTAATAACAGGGGATGGGGCAGAGGACTCTCGCTGACCGTCCCATGTAAGGGTGGTGTCGGATGATCCAGCCGATGCTTGACTCCTCATTTTGGGAGCTTTGGGCGGTGGAACTGGAGGATTGGGTAAGCCAATCTAGAACCGCTGGCTGTGTGGTTCTTACATGACCAGTGGGCGCCAGGGGTAGCTGCACCCTGCTGCCACGCCTGTTACCCCGGCTGCCACTGGGCCTGGTGCTGCCACTTCTCCTACCCTCACCGCCTGCTGTTGCACTCCTTGCCTGGGAAGTGCTGGAAGTAGGACGCTTGGACATATTTTTATTTGGGTGGGGGAAAATGAAATGAAGTATTTTTTTTTATACTTTTTTAAACTTTATTTTTTTATAACTTTTTTAACTTTTTTTTTTTTAAACTTTTTTTCATAACTTTTTTTTTTACTTTTTTTTTAACTTTGTTTGTTGCGGCTAAACGGGGTTGACGGCACCCAGCAGAGCAGCAACGCGTATCGTGTACTATCGGTCACGGGACAGGAATGCTACCTGTCCTGACTCTTTTCTCACTTTTCTCTCCCTATTTCTTTTTTTATCTCCCTATCTCTCCCTAGATCTCACAATTCTTTTATTTAGATGCCTATCTCTCCCTATCTCTACCTATCTCTTGATTTCTCAGCCTCTTTCCCTATCTATCACCTTATCTTCTATATCTAGCTTTCTCTTCCTCTCTCCTGCTTCTCTCACTAACCCTTTCTATTCCTTCTCTATCTCTCCCTGTATCTATCTACTTGTTTGGCTATCTATCTATCTATCTATCTATCTATCTATCTATCTATCTATATCTTTTCTCTCTCTATCTGATATGGAGCTCCTCTCTCTCTGATGTCTGGTGACGCACTGACAAGATGTTGGAGCGCTCAGGCACTTCAGGGGCTGTGGGGTGACGTCACACTTTTTTTTTCACAGAAAACCAGGATACAAGGGATTATAGGAGTAATAATCCCTTGTATCCTGGTCTATTCTGTGAAAAAAGTACAGTTTTGCGTCGCCGTTTTTTTTTTTACCAGATTCGTTACGAACTTTTTCAAAGTTCGGTTCGGTGACAAACCGAACTTTTGGCAAAGTTCGTAACAAATCTGGTTTGTTACGGTTCGGTTCGCTCATCCCTAGTTATAATGGATCGTTTTGTCTGGAAAGCAATCATTAGGAGAAATAAAATGGCCACCATCCCATTACTACACACAACACCTGTCCTAATCACTTAGCAAGACACAGCCACTTCCCCAACTCCTCTCTGTACTTCATGTCTCCTCATAAACTCCATTCCTATAGAGGTTCAGTTGAAGATCATATTAAACTGTATTCAGGACTGTAACCCGTAACCCCTGACAAGCAGATCAGCTTTCTGCTGTGAAGTAACTTGTCCTCCTGTGTGATTAGGACAGGTTTTGTGTATACTAATAGGACGGCGGCCATTTTATTTCTCCTAATGATTGCTCCCCAGAGACGAGACATTATAACTAATGAAAGGTATTTGGGAATATATTTATAATAAAGTAAGATTTATATATTTTCATTTTCTTAATTTCTAGAGAACCCCTTTAAATGCTTTTCCTATGGTTGGCACTATCATGTTGCTGCTTCCGTATTTCCAATGTATTTTCAGAGTGAGCATGTGCTGTATGTCTGGACATACGATTTATGATTACATGTTACTGGGTTCCTTTCTAACATCTGCTGTATCAAGATGGTAAATCACTTGATACAGAAAAGAGTCATTCTGTCATGTACATGACACATGCTAGGAGCAAAATTGTTTCATACAGAATAGGCTTGGTAAATATTACAAAGATCTATTGCTTTGAGAGTAGTGAAACATAGGAATCCTGATGGCCTCTGTACAATCAGGAAATACTGTAGTAACAAATTCAGTGCAAACCTAAAGGCCTAGTAAAAGAATATTGTTCATAGCCAGCTCATGCATATGCTTCAAGGATCCCTGCAGCTCAGACTCCACTTAGAAATATAGAAATATACAGTACAGACCAAAAGTTTGGACACACCTTCTCATTCAAAGAGTTTTCTGTATTTTCATGACTATGAAAATTGTAGATTCACACTGAAGGCATCAAAACTATGAATTAACACATGTGGAATGATATACTTAACAAAAAAGTGTAAAACAACTGAAAATATGTCTTATATTCTAGGTTCTTCAAAGTAGCCACCTTTTGCTTTGATTACTGCTTTGCACACTCTTGGCATTCTCTTGATGAGCTTCAAGAGGTAGTCACCTGAAATGGTATTCCAACAGTCTTGAAGGAGTTCCCAGAGATGCTTAGCACTTGTTGGCCCTTTTGCCTTCACTCTGCGGCCCAGCTCACCCCAAACCATCTCGATTGGGTTCAGGTCTGGTGACTGTGGAGGCCAGGTCATCTGGCGTAGCACCCCATCACTCTCCTTCTTGGTCAAATAGCCCCTACACAGCCTGGAGGTGTGTTTGGGGTCATTGTCCTGTTGATAAATAAATGATGGTCCAACTAAACGCAAACCGAATGGAATAGCATGCCGCTGCAAGATGCTGTGGTAGCCATGCTGGTTCAGTATGCCTTCAATTTTGAATAAATCCCCAACAGTGTTACCAACAAAGCACCCCCACACCATCACACCTCCTCCTCCATGCTTCACGGTGGGAACCAGGCATGTAGAGTCCATCCGTTCACCTTTTCTGCGTCGCACAAAGACACGGTGGTTGGAACCAAAGATCTCAAATTTGGACTCATCAGACCAAAGCACAGATTTCCACTGGTCTAATGTCCATTCCTTGTGTTCTTTAGCCCAAACAAGTCTCTGCTGCTTGTTGCCTGTCCTTAGCAGTGGTTTCCTAGCTGCTATTTTACCATGAAGGCCTGCTGCACACATTCTCCTCTTAACAGTTGTTGTAGACATGTGTCTGCTGCTAGAACTCTGTGTGGCATTGACCTGGTATCTAATCTGAGCTGCTGTTTACCAGCGGTCCCAGCCCCATTTATAAGGCAAAAATCCCACTTATTAAACCTGACAGGGCACACCTGTGAAGTGAAAACCATTTCAGGTGACTACCTCTTGAAGCTCATCAAGAGAATGCCAAGAGTGTGCAAAGCAGTAATCAAAGCAAAAGGTGAAGACTTTGAAGAACCTAGAATATAAGACATATTTTCAGTTGTTTCACACTTTTTTGTTAAGTATATCATTCCACATGTGTTAATTCATAGTTTTGATGCCTTCAGTGTGAATCTACAATTTTCATAGTCATGAACATACAGAAAACTCTTTGAATGAGAAGGTGTGTCCAAACTTTTGGTCTGTACTGTATATATATATATATATATATATATATATATATAGGGACTTGACACCTACTGTAATTGTTTATACTGTAGAGGACACTGAAGCCTTCACTCACCAGCTTTGGGGTGGGGGTTAAGGAAGAACAATGCAGTGTCACCCACTCACCAGTAAAGCAGAGAGCGGCTCTTGCTACACTCACAGTCAGCGCCCACATCAAAGTACTGTACAGCAGGCATGTACAGCGTGATGTGGACAGTACCATGTGGGGATGGGGTGGGGGGGAGAAGGAAGCTATCTCATCCAAACTTACTCTACTGTGCCCTGTACTCAGCAGTGTAGCAGAGAGAGCGACTCCCACTACACTAACCTTTATGTTTGGATCAGCAGCTCCTGCTTCACCAACCTGTGGCTGCCCATTCCTGCCGCATTCAGCGCCCACATGGACGCGATGTACAGGGCAGTGGACGACAATCACCTCTCAGTGGCTTGTACCCAGTGGATATTATCAATAACAGCATGGATATTTTAATATATATATTGCAGTCATTCTGGATGCATTTTACAGTACAGTCACTGTCCTGGGACAGGCTATCTACTAGTTAATACAAAAATCCATACCCATAAAAGTAGCCAAAGACAGTCTACTCAACATTGTTTGGTCTTTGGCTACTTATATGGTTATGGTTTTATGTCTGAATAAAGCCCTATTTTTAGGATCCTGAAGATGCTGGACATTTCTTTTTACAATGGCTTAGTACTCTAGTGCCAATATACTGCCCAGTTTAACTGAATATCACTGCCAATGCTTCATTTTTATAGATAGTTGAAATGTAAATTCATTCAATACAATGAACTTGGAAATTTCTTTGGAATATATTTAATATATGTTAAGTACACACAGCGTATAGAACAAAGGTATGCAAAGCAGGACATAAGTGACAATAAACCATAATTATATGTACTGTTAAGATGAATAAAAGGATAAAAAAATGAAATGAGTACTAGAATGTGTGGCCTTCATTTATGCCTAATCCAGAAAGTGTCATAGTCTGTAGTTAAGACTTTCTAGTCTGTCAAAGTTCAAATAGGTAGAGATTTTGTCAGCCCTAGAGCCGAGTGTGAAAGAGATTAACACCCTTGCGTCCTAGATAATTAATGCCATGTCTTAACTTGTCATCTCTCTTTTTAATGCCCTATTATGACTAGTAATGTACGGCGATCTTTTTATTCCTTCAGTTACATTTATTCTGAGAGGGCACCTGCAAATGACCCGTAATATACAGCAAGAGAGGAAATCAAAAAAGCATTTGTGCTATGTAAAATCTCACACTTTTTGGTGTAATTGCAGTGAAATGTACTTATGTCAAATGGCTGACATGTAGTGAACATAGGCAAGGCAATTCATTAGATGACAGTAGAATACGCTCATCAAAATAACAATTTCATTTATGTTTTTTATCTTAAGTGTCATGCTGGTCAGTTTTCATCTGCCTTGGGTTTAAAGCATCATTATTGTAATCAGTGGCTTTCTAGAACAAATAGTCTTGTCGTCGTGTAAAAATATTTAAATGCATTTTTCATTCTTCAGACTTTTCAAGTATGTTTATTCATATTATTAAAATGTGATAAAGTCATACTTGGAAGTGACAGAAAGATTTATAGTTACTTCCTAATGATTAGCAAATAATAACCTAGAAAACCAAATGAATACAGAATGGTTTTATGTTGTAATTGTAACACAGAATCTGTTCAATAAGTGTAACTCAATGCCAGTTCCAGGCTAGATGATATCTGGTAAGCAGATGCCAGGCTGTCCAGTGATCAATGCAGAGTGGCACAGCAAAAGGCAAGACCAAATTGGACTTGAGGGTATTAGACGAAGCTTGACAGCAACAAGGATAACAGTTCTAAGAGACTATTATTGGGTTGATATTGGCAAACCTGTGGTGCATAGTCTAAGGCATCCTCTATCCTTAACCACTCATCTGATACCAAATTTGGTATCCGAATAGAGTGTCAAAAGATAAAGTCAGGGTTGGTACATGGAAAATCCAAACTCAAACAGAATCATGGAATCTGGGTCAAATTAAGTACATTTTTAGAAATAGAATCCAGGAAACATACCTTAGGGCTGATAACCAAGCACTGGGATACTAGAGGGGTTTCCCTTTAAGGCCCGGAAAGATTGATGTCACACACCATGCTGGTTTTCGATCATGCAGATACACACCAAAAACAAAGGGGAGATTTGATTCTCCCCTTAGCAGTGGTATCCCACAGCTCCAGGTTAAAAAGTGTAGCGATGTATGGGTTAGCCCATAGTGCCCAACAGTATCATCTGTACTAGTTACTTTTAAAAAGACGTTACTAGGTGAGACTTCCTGTAAAAAGTATCAGTGGCAAACATAGAAGAGAAGAAGCCCTAAAGATGCAGTACTTTCGGAAAGTCTTCAGACCAGTCTGGCGTGCCTAGGGCGTTTGGCACCCAGGGCGGGTCCTTTCTCTGGCACCCTCAATACTTGTATAAAAATTGTACCCCCTCACAGTAGTATTGCCCTCATTGTACAACCTTCACGGTAGTTTTGTCCAGATATGTGCCCCCTCATGGTAATTAAGCCCATATTGTGCCCCCTCACAGTATTTGTGCCCTCACTGTACAACTTTCACAGTAGTTATGCCCACTATCACGCTCGGGTGTGGAGGGTATAGCCACACCAAGCGTAAGAGGGAAGGGAACAGACCGGAGAAGGGAAATGGTCACCACCTGCAGGAATCCCTGAGACTAGGCCCTGGCAGACTACCAGTATGAACAGGCCTTAGTGGTAGGACAGTTCGTACACAGGAACCTAATTTCTAACAGACCCTGTAGTTAGTGATAGGGGAAGAAGTCAACCCGTTCCTCCAACAGGACGGAGGAATAGGAGACTCCAAACGACGGATAAACACAATAGGAAAAATTACACTTATCTTTATGCAGAAATAGCAGCAACTGGATCTTAGCCAAGAACAGCTCCAATCAACTGAGTGAGCAGAAAGTATAAACCGCAGTGAATCCTGGGAGATGAAGGAATAAATAGAGGAAAGACAATTACCACAGCCACAACAGCTGAGGGGAAGAGGTGTGGTAAACAGCAACCAAACAACCAAGGGAAAAGCATGTCAAATGATGTCACTTTTGAAAGCCGCGCAGTCTGATAGCAGACGCAAGCCCACTCGTGACATTACCCCCCCTGACCTCCGGGCACCCAGGACCAATTTTATCAGGATGACACCTGTGAAAGGCTTTCACCAAACGACTGGCATTCACGTCAGATGCCGGTACCCATGACCTCTCCTCAGGACCATAACCCTTCCAATGAAGAAGATATTGAAGAATCCCACGGAGAACTCGAGAATCAATGATCTTGACAATCTGGAATTCCAAATTACCATTCACCAAGACAGGCGCGGGTGGCAAGGGAGATGGCTCCAGAGGTTCAACATATCTCTTCAACAAAGATCTGTGAAACACATTATGGATTTTCAGGGCCTGATGAAGTTCAAGACGAAATGCTACAGGATTAATAATGGCCAAGATCTTATATGGGCCAATAAATCTTGGACCCAACTTCCAAGAAGGAACTTTCAACTTAATGTTCCTAGTAGACAGCCACACAGAATCACCCACACTTAGGTCCGGACCATTCATACGTTTCCTGTCAGCCACACGTTTGTACTTGTTACCCATATTTATCAAGTTATTTTGAATTTTTCGCCATATAGAAGATAATGATGACGAAAAACGTTCTTCCTCAGGAATACCAGAAGTATCAGAACCAGAAAATGTGCCAAACTGCGAGTGAAAGCCATATGCACCAAAAAATGGTGACTTACCAGTGGATTCCTGTCTGCGATTATTTATGGCAAACTCAGCCAGAGACAAAAACGAGGACCACTCCTCCTGGTTCTCAGAGACAAAACATCTCAAGTAAGTCTCCAGACTCTGATTGGTACTCTCAATCTGTCCATTCGTCTGGGGATGAAAGGCAGAGGAAAAATACAGTTGTACCCCGAGCCGAGTACAGAATGCCCTCCAGAATCTGGACACAAACTGAGTCCCACGATCAGAGACCACGTCAGTGGGAATGCCATGAAGTTTCACAATGTTGTCAACAAACACTTGTGCAAGAGTTTTAGCATTGGGGAGTCCGGGTAATGCAATAAAGTGCGCCATTTTACTAAAACGATCTACAACCACCAGAATAACTGTCTTACCAGACGACTCAGGCAGATCAGTGATGAAGTCCATGGATAGGTGAGTTCATGGTCTGGACGGGATGGGTAATGGAAGTAGGGGTCCAGAAGGTCGAGTATGTGTCACCTTAGCGCGTGCACAGACACTACAGGCTGACACATAGTCCTCAACACACTTACGCAGCCCTGGTCAGCATAATCTACGAGAGATGACAGTGGATTTACTCCCAGGGTGTCCCGCAAGCACCGAAGAATGATGCTCCTCAAACACCTTATGACGCAAATCAGAAGGAACAAACAACTTCCCAGGAGGGCAAGACACCGGGGCATCTCCCTGGGCCTCAAACACTTTAGTCTCAAGATCAGGGTAAAGAGCGGATACCACCACTCCTTCAGATAGTATAGAGCTCGGATCTTCAAAATCACCACCTCCGGGAAAACTACGTGACAAGGCATCCGCCTTCACATTCTTAACCCCAGGACGATATGTGACAATGAAATTGAATCTGGTGAAGAACAAAGACCATCTGGCCTTTCCTTGGATTAAGTCGTTTAGCCGACTCCAGGTAAGTCAGATTTTTGTGATCAGTGAATACCATGATTGGGTGAATCGCCCCTTCCAACCAATGACGCCATTCCTCAAAAGCCAACTTAATGGCCAGTAACTCTCTGTTACCCACATCATAATTTCGCTCCGCAGCAGAGAGTTTTTTCGAAAAAAAAAAGCACATGGGCGCCATTTACCAGGTGACGGGCCCTGTGATAAAACTGCTCCTCCCCCCACCTCGGATGCGTCAACCTCCACAATGAAAGGTTGTGACACATCTGGCTGCACCAATATAGGGGCAGAAGAAAAGCACTCTCACAGCGGAGAAGGCTTGCAACGCTGCATCAGACCACACTGAGACATCCGTCCCTTTCTTAGTCATGTCAGTTAAGGGTTTAACTATTGTCGAATATTTCTTAATAAATTTTCGGTAATAGTTGGTGAACCCCAAAAATCGCATAAGAGCCTACAGATTTTCAGGTTGGTCCCAGTTCAGAACAGCACAGACTTTCTCTGGATCCATACGAAAACCTGAAGATGAAAGCAGGTATCCTAAGAATTGCACCTCATGTACAGCAAAAACACATTTCTCTAATTTTGCATACAACTTGTTATCTCTTAAGATTTGCAGCGCCTTCCTCACGTGATCCTGATGTGTCACAATATCTGGAGAATAGACTAGTATGCCATCCAAATACACGACTACAAACCTCCCCACAAGATGATGAAAAATGTCATTAACAAAATGCTGGAAGACAGCAGGAGCATTGGTCAACCCAAAAGGCATGACCAGGTTCTCAAAGTGGCCCTCAGGAGTGTTAAAGGCCGTCTTCCATTCATCCCCTTCCTTGATCCTGACCAGATTATATGCCCCCCTTAAGTCCAACTTGGAGAACACCTTGGCATCCACAATCTGGTTAAACAAGTCAGAAATCAAAGGAAGGGGGTACGGATCACGGACAGTAATCCTATTGAGTTCACGGAAATCCAGACATGGCCTAAGGGTTCCGTCCTTTTTTCTTAACAAAAAAGAACCCTGCTGCCAAAGGAGATTTGAAAGGCCTAATATGTCCTTTAGCCAAACTCTCAGCAATATATTCCTTCATGGCTGTTCTCTCAGGTCCAGAAAGGTTATACAGCCTAGATTTGGGCGATTTTGCTCCAGGGATAAGATTGATAGGACAATCGTAGTCCCGGTGAGGGGGTAAATCCTGACATCCACTATCAGAAAATACATAAGAGAAATCCGATATAAAAGAAGGAAGAGTCTTAGTAGTTAAAGCAGTAAAAGATGTATTAAAGCAATTGTCAACACAATAATCACCCCAATCCACGATTTGTCTAGTATGCCAGTCAATGGACGGATTATGTTTGCTTAACCACGGTAAACCCAGAACCACAGGAGAAGGAAGACCTTCCAAGACAAAACATGAAATAAGCTCCTGATGAAATTCACCCACTCTTAATTTGATATCATGCACCATCTGAGACAAACACTTCTGAGATAGAGGTCCAGAATCAATGGCAAACACAGAAATCCTCTTATCCAAAGAAATCGGCGACAATCCATGCATACAGACAAACTGAGCATCAATCAAGTTCACCCCTGCCCCGCTGTCAATAAACACCTCACTTTTCACAACCTTTGACTCTAGCGCCACCTCGGCAGTCAGGAGAAAACGGGTACCACAGGATGAAGACAAATGCACATTTTCAGTCTCCCTACCCACCCCACCAAGAGTGAGATGAGAATTCAACGCCCCCTTTTCTTTTCTCTCTTTTAGAGATTGAAAGCATGGATATACATTGATAAAGTGTCCTTTCTGACCACAGAAAAAACACACACCCTTTTTATTACCAAAATGTTTACGAGTGGAAACAGGAGTAGCTCCCCCTAATTAATAAGAAACAAGAAAAAACCAATGTGGATAAATAGAACTGTAAAGAAAGCAATAAATGACAAAAAGAAAGCATTTAAATCACTAAAACAGGAGGGGAGTGAGGAAACATTGAAAAACTATAAGGAAAAAAATAGAATATGTAAAAGACACATAAAAACAGCCAAACTAGAGACCGAGAGATTAATTGCCAAAGAGAGTAAAACTAACCCTAAAATGTTCTTCAATTATATAAATACTAAAAAGTATAAACCTGAAGGTGTCGGCCCCTTACAGAGTAATGAGGGGGGAGTAGCAGAGAGCGATGAGGAGAAAGCGAAGCTATTAAATAACTTTTTCTCCACTGTATTCACTGAGGAAGATAAAATGTCAGATGAAATGCAGAGTATAAAAGTAAATTCCCCTTTAAAAGTGTCCTCTCTGACCCAGGAAGAGGTGCAGCAACGTCTTAAAAATATTAAAATAGACAAATCACCAGGACCGGATGGCATACACCCCCGTATCCTAAGAGAATTAAGTAATGTAATCGACAGACCCTTATTTCTGATATTTAAGGACTCTATACTGACGGGGAGTATTCCACAGGATTGGCGCATAGCAAATGTGGTGCCAATATTCAAAAAGGGTCCAAAAACAGAGCCTGGAAACTATAGGCCGGTAAGTTTAACTTCTGTTGTGGGTAAACTGTTTGAAGGTTTTCTGAGAGATGCTATCTTGGAGTACCTCAATGAAAATAAGCAAATAACTCCATATCAGCATGGCTTGAGGGATCGGTCATGTCAAACCAATTTAATCAGTTTCTGTGAGGAGGTAAGTTCTAGACTTGACCGCGGCGACTCAATGGATGTCGTATATTTGGACTTCTCCAAAGCGTTTGACACGGTACCACATAAAAGGTTAGTATACAAAATGAGAATGCTTGGCCTGGGAGAAAATGTCTGTATGTGGGTAAGTAACTGGCTTAGTGATAGAAAACAGAGGGTGGTTATTAACGGTACATACTCAGATTGGGTCAATGTCACTAGTGGGGTACCACAGGGGTCTGTATTGGGTCCTATTCTCTTCAATATATTTATTAATGATCTTGTAGAAAGCTTGCACAGTAAAATATCAATTTTTGCAGATGACACTAAACTGTGTAAAGTAATTAACACAGAGGAGGACAGTGCACTGCTACAGCAGGATCTGGATAGACTGGAGGCTTGGGCAAAAAAGTGGCAGATGAGGTTTAACACTGACAAATGTAAGGTTATGCATATGGGAAGGAATAATGCAAGTCACCAGTACATACTAAATGGTAAAGCATTGGGTAACTCTGACATGGAAAAGGACCTAGGAATTTTAGTGAACAGCAAACTAAGCTGCAGAAACCAGTGTCAGACAGCTGCTGCGCCAAGGCCAATAAGATAATGGGTTGCATCAAAAGAGGCATAGATGCCCGTGATGAGAACATAGTCCTGCCACTTTACAAATCACTAGTCAGACCACATATGGAGTACTGTGTACAGTTCTGGGCTCCTGTGAACAAGGCAGACATAGCAGAGCTGGAGAGGGTTAAGAGGAGGGCAACTAAAGTAATAACTGGAATGGGTGGACTACAGTACCCAGAAAGATTATCAAAATTAGGGTTATTCACTTTAGAAAAAAGACGACTGAGGGGAGATCTAATAACTATGTATAAATATATCAGAGGTCAGTACAGAGATCTCTCCCATCATCTATTTATCCCGAGGACTGTGACTGTGACGAGGGGACATCCTCTGCGTCTGGAGGAAAGAAGGTTTGTACATAAACATAGAAGAGGATTCTTTACTGTAAGAGCAGTGAGACTATGGAACTCTCTGCCTGAGGAGGTGGTGATGGTAGGTTCACTAAGAGAGTTCAAGAAGGGCCTGGATGTATTTCTGGAGGGTAATAATATTACAGGTTATAGTTACTAGAGATGGGTCGTTGATCCAGGGAGTTATTCTGATTGCCTGACTGGAGTCGGGAAGGAATTTTTCCCCCTAAAGTGAGGAAAATTGGCTTCTACTTCACAGGGGTTTTTTTTTTTTGCCTTCCCCTGGATCAACTTGTAGGAAAACAGGCTGAACTGGATGGACAGATGTCTTTTTTCGGCCTTACAAACTATGTTACTATGTTACTATGTTAATTGCATAGGTTCGTCCCCTGACATCAACCTAGGGGAATATTCACCCAAAGTGTCATAGGAAGACAGTACACTATGTGATAGTACGTCCTGAGAGCGGGGGCCCCTAGATCGCTCTCTCAGGCGCCTATCCATGCGCACAGCAAGAGACATAGCGGCTTCCAAAGACACAGGGGTTTCCTGAAAGGCCAAAGAGTCCTTCAGCCTTTCAGATAAACCTTGACAGAATTGGCTATGTAAAGCCAGATCGTTCCATTCAGTATTGGTCGCCCACCTCCGAAACTCAGAGCAATAAATCTCAACCAGCCGCTCACCCTGACAAAGGTCACGTATCTGGGTCTCAGCCAGGGAAATGCGATCCGGGTCATTATAGATAATCCCTAAAGCCTTGAAAAATTCATCTACTGACCGGAGAGACTGCGATCCGGTCAGCAGAGAAAAGGCCCATGACTGCGCATCCCCTTTAAGCAGCGAGATAACCACACCAACCTTCTGCTCTTCATTGCCAGAAGAATGTGGACGCAGTCTGAAATACAATTTGCACACCTCCCTAAATAGAACAAAATTATCATGTCCCCCAGAAAATCTATCCGGGAGGGGGACCTTAGGCTCCAAACAGGCCTGACACTCAGCACCCCCAGAACCACCAGCCTGTGGTCTCTGAATCTGGTTGCGGATGTCAGCCACCTCCAAACTGAATCCCTGCAGCCGTTCAGCAAGTGCAGCAATAGCATCCATGTCAGCACAAAAATGACATAAATTTTTGTTTAGGCGGTTTATAATGTCACACTTGGGTGTGGAGGGTATAGCCACACCAAGCGTAAGAGGGAAGGGAACAGACAGGAGAAGGGAAATGGTCACCTCCTGCAGGAATCCCTGAGACTAGGCCCTGGCAGACTACCAGTATAAACAGGCCTTAGTGGTAGGAGAGTTCATATACAGGAACCTAATTTCTAACAGACCCTGTAGTTAGTGATAGGGGAAGAAGTCAACTCGTTCCTCCAACAGGACGGAGGAATAGGAGACTCCAAACGACGGATAAACACAATAGGGAAAATGACACTTATCTTTATGCAGAAATAGCAGTAACTGGATCTCAGCCAAGAACAGCTCCAATCAACTGAGTGAGCAGAAAGTATAAACCGCAGTGAATCCTGGGAGATGAAGGAATAAATAGAGGAAAGACAATTACCACAGCCACAACAGCTGAGGGGAAGAGGTGTGGTAAACAGCAACCAAACCAAGGGAAAAGCATGTAAAATTATGTCACTTTTGAAAGCCGGGCAGAACGTCTGATACCAGACGCAAGCCCACTCGTGACACCGACATTTTGCCCCCTTGAAGTATTTATCCCTTCATTTTTCCTCCTTCACAGTAGTTATGCCCATATTGTGCCCCCATCACAGTAGTTATGCCCTGTCTGTGCCCCTTTCACAGTAGTAATGCCCTCTGTCCCCCTTTGTAGAAGTATTGCCCTCTGTGCCCCTTTTGTAGTAGTAATGCCCTCTGTGCCCCTTTGTAGTAGAAATGCCCATTTTGCACATTCACAGTATTAAAGCCCTCTGTGCCCCCTTTATAGTAGTATTGCCCTCTGTGCCACTTTTGTAGTAGAAATGCCCATTGTGCACCCTTCACAGTGGTAAAGGCCTATGTACCCCCTTTGTAGTAGTATTGCCCTCTGTGCCCCCTCCTATGATAGAAATGCCGTCTGTGCCCCCTCCATGGTAGAAATGCCCTCTGTGCCCCCTCCATGATAGAAATGCCCTCTGTGTCCCCTCCATGGTAGAAATGCCCTCTCTGCCCCCACCATGGTAGAAATTCCCTCTGTGCCCCCTCCATGGTAGATTTGCCCTCTGTGCCCCCTCTGTTAAAAGACAAAACACAGTACCTACTCACCTTGTGACGTTCCTGAAGCTCACAGTCCTCTTTCCCCTGCAGACACAGATCGCTCTGCAGCACTGTGTGGGCGGAGCCTATGCAGATTTATGTGCTGCAGGCTCCGCCCACACAGGCCGGCAGTGCGATTCATGCCTGCAGCATTCTGTGCGCAACTGGCCTGAAGGAGAGAAAGAGTGCGGGGAGCTGTCAATGAGTGACAGGACTGCAGCTCCCGGTGCTCCAGCAATGAGTACTTCCATCTGTATTGGTAGAAGCGCTCATTGCTTCTGGGCTCTGGCATCCCCCTGCCAGCGGCAACCGGTGCGGACCATCCCCCATTTCTCCCCCTTAGCATGCTACTGCTTCTGACCCTTTCACTTTTTGTTATATTGAGGCCTTCTGCTAAAATAAAAAAAGTTCAAATTTTCCCCCATCAATTTGCACCCAGTTCCCCTTAATGAGAAACTGAATACAGAAGGTTAACAATCTTTGCTAATTTTTTGCAAAAGAAAAACTAAAATATTTAATTGACATACATATTACTTAGTAAATACCTTTGGCAACTATTACAGCCTCAAGTCTTCTTGGGTATCATCCTACAAGGTTTGCACACCTGGATTTGGTGATTCTCTGCCATTCTTCTTTGCAGATTCTCTCAAGCTCTGTTAGATTGGATGGGGACTGTCGATGGACAGCCATTTTCAGGTCTCTACAGAGATGTTCGATTGGGTTCAAACCAGGGTGGGGCCACTCAAGAACATTTGCAAAGTTGTCCCTAAGCCATTCCTCTGTTGTATTGGCTGTGTACTTAGGGTAATTACCTTGTTGGAAGGTAAACCATTGGCCCAGTCTGAGGTCCAGAGCACACTGGATCAGTTTTCTTTAAAAACATCTCTGTACTTTGTTCCATTCATCTTTCCCTCAACTGTGATCTATCTCCCTGTCCCAACAACTAAACCCCCCCCAAAAGCATGATGCTGACACCACTATACTTCACTGTAGGGATGGCATTGGACGGTGCTTGGTTTCCTCCAAACATGACTCTTAGAATTGAGGCCAAAAAGTTCAGTCTTGAGAGAATATTGCTTCTTACAGTCTGAGAGTCCTTTAGGTGCTTTTTTGCAAACGTTCATGAAAGACTTCTTTCTGGCCACTCTGCCATAAATGCCTGCCCGTGTTTATACACACAGATGTTAATTGTCATAAGAAACAGTGGCTTGTTCTTAACAAGCTTTGAAAAATTCTCCCTTTTATTTGGGAGCAGCAGTATACAGTGTGGATGTGGAAAGGGTAAGGTGTGTAGGGGTAATAGTGGCAGCAATAGTAGTGCCAGCAGTAGCAGCACAGCATAGAACAGACAAGGCAGTAAATGTATGTGCAACTGTGAATAGTACAGTAATAGTGATTGCATCTGGGGGATTAGCAGCGAGGAGTAGCAGCTACAGTAGTGGTGGTGGCAGCAACCACCATATAGTACGGAACATGATAGTAGGCAGGCAGGCAGGCAGCGGTGGTGGCTTGATGGGGCCAGCGACAAATAGCCACTGTCAGCAATGGCAGATTTATTCATCGGCATCACTCGGAGGTGCGTGAAAATCCTCACGGTTCCATGCCTGATTCAATTTTACAAAATTGATGTTTTGTACACTGTCAGAGGACAACTTTATTAGTTTGGGTATGAGGACACCATCGGCTATGCTGACAAATAGTGTTGAGCAAATTGATGTATCCAAAGTGGACTTCGATCCGAATTTCAGGAAAAATTTGATTTTTTTTTTTTTTTATAACTTCATGGTAACAAATCAATTTTTCCTAAAATGGTGGCTAAAATAAAAATATATATTCACCTTATCCACTTGATTGCAGAGAAGCGGTCCGCTCCTTTCTGGGTTGAAGAAAACCTGCCTAAGGACATGCGATGACCGTACAGACATGACCACATGATCACACTGGCCCGCGTGTGGTGACATCATCAGAGGAAGCTGGATGAGAAGAAAGGCTGGGAAAATAGTGTTTTTCTCAGTGTGTGTATCAGCCTGGCTGTTAATGAGAGGTGATTATCAGCCAGCTGAGGAGCTCAGGTAAAGGTGGGCTGGGCTCCTCAATCAGGGCTCCCAGTCTTGGGAAGGAGCAGGCTGCAAGAAGGCCTGTGGGAGCCAGGACCCTCTGAACCCTGTGTGGGGTAAGCACTGTGGTGTGTTTTGGGGAGCTGGGTAGTAGACCCAGATCCCGACAGAGAGGGACAATATTGTGTAGTCAGTGGCCAGACGGCTGAGGATTTGTGTTTATGAGTTATTTTGATTGCTGTAAAGTGACAATAAAAGCTGGTAGTGACCAGTTTGCACCCAAAACTGCATTGTTGGAGTGGCTTCTTGAGGTGTGCCAACCGTCTAAGGTGAGAAGACAGCGATCCTGGAGAGCTAAGTGACCCCCGAGTTGTCACATATCACTGGTTCAACAATTAAGTTTTTGCCGTAAAATGTTTATGAAACACAGTCTAATGCAATGTATCTGCTATTACAGCCCATTTTTTTCTGTGAAATGTCTTTAAATTATACATTTATCATCACTGGTTCAACAATGAAATTTCTTTCTAAAATATCTTCGTAACACATGGTCTAATGCAGTAATGCATCCATTAACACAGAATAATAACATTATAAGGCTTCATTCACACGACTGTATTTTGTTTCGTTACGTTTTTTTTGTGGACCGTATGCGGAACCATTCATTTCAATGGGTCCGCAAAAAAAAAACGGAATTTACTCTGTGTGCATTCCGTTTCCGTATGTCCGTATTTCCATTACGCAAAAAAGATAGAACATGTCCTATTCTTGTCCGTTTTGCTGACAAGGATAGGCATTGTTAGGCCCCTTTCACACGAGCGTGACGCATTAGGTCCGGATGCGTTCAGGGTGCGTTCAGGAAAACTCGCACCATTTTGCAAGCAAGTTCATCCAGTTTTGTCTGCGATTACGTTATTACGTTCAGTTGTTCAGTTTTTTCTGCGCGGGTGCAATGCCTTTTGATGCGTTTTTCATGCGCATGATAAAAAACTGATGGTTTACAAACAACATCTCTTAGCAACCATCAGTGAAAAACGCATTGCACCCGCACTTGCTTCAGGATGCAATGTGTTTTTCACTGAAGTCCCATTCACTTCTATGGGGCCAGGGCTGCGTGAAAAACGCAGAATATAGAACATGCTGCGTTTTTAACGCAACACAGAACTGATGCGTGAAAAAAAATGCTCATGTACACAGACCCATTGAAATGAATGGGTCAGGATTGCGGACAAAAATAGGACACATTCTATTTTTTTGGCGGAGCAGTGGCACCAAGCCGTGGCTGCCCGCTCTCATTGAAGTAAATGGGGACGCATCTATTCTGCAAAATTGTGGAACAGATGCGTACCCATTCACACGGTCGTGTGAATGGGCCGTAACTCTGATAAAAACCCAAATTAGTGATTGCCTAAACTGGCCAAGTCCTTTAATGTGCAGCATGTTTATGGGCATACGGTTACCCAGAAAAATATACTTGACTGTATTTTACCTTAGTATTTCTTTAATATTATTTATTGGAAACACTGTTTTTTTTCTTTTGTGTTACCTTAGGTCACAACATAGAAACTGGTGAAGTAAGCCTTCAATTCAGAATGTCAGATCATTCTTGAGAACCAGCTTTGTCACCAAGAAAGCTTGAGGTGCACTTCGGGCATTCTCATATGTCTCATCATTGACAACCACGGATGATTTTGCACAGCCATTGGTGGATCCTTTTCTTTAAAGGAGAAATTTTGTTATATACAGCCATTTAAATAAATGGCCATCCATGTATTACATGAATGGTACAAATCCACCACAGCAAGAGCTGTGTCTCATTGTGGTGTGGGGGGGGGTCTTCATTATTTAATAATCTTTGCATACAAAATGTAATCGAGACAGAGTGCAGACTGCACTACAAAAAGTGAGCGTTACTTCTATTTTAACATGAAACTAATATCCTCAAAATAATGTGGTGTATCACTTAATATAACCATAAGAAGCCAATGCTTGGCGTATAACAGGGACATTTTATAAATTGCCTATAATTTTTGTAAGTTAAAAATCCTGTCATTTAACCTCAATGATGTCATCTTCCTTTAGTGGTATCATTTAGCTAAGAAGTGCTGAGTTGTGTTCAGTCTGTGCCATTTCTTAAATCACAAAGCATTTAAGAGCCATTAAATACCTGGAAAGGACTTGAATTTTTTTTTTAGTATTAGCACATTGAGCACCACTTCCACCACTGCAACATCAATAACAAAATGACTATATGTATATAAATATATTTTAAAAATAATATATATATATATATATATATATATATATATATATATATATATATATATATATATTTTTTTTTTTTTTAAATGGTTTATATCATATTAAGTAAACATTTTCTCTTCTTAATTTGTCATAATTGGTTTAATGCTTATGTATTTCATGAATAGAATGTCTGTAATGTTCTCCATACATGTTAGTATGTTGGCAATTAAAGAAAATGAAATGATACCTGACAGCTGAGGACAAAAGTACATCTACAGCATGTGGAATGCTTATCACATTAGAAAGATAGCATCTTTCTGTCCAGAGTGGGCAGATGGTGTGTGCCACACTTCAGCATAACCAGTGCTGATAGGAGGGAAGATGGATGATTTAGAAGCCAGCATGAGGGTGTGTCTGGCGTGGCATTCTAGTCTGGAATGCATAATGCTTATGCAGTCAGGTTAGGCGGTGCCTAGCAGAGAAGAAGAGGAAGTGACCTCACTCCATGAATCCCGGCGCTCCACAGTGAAACCCATAGCATCTATGGCTGGACTGAGAGCATAGCAGAAGGAGGGAGACAGTGACGTGACATGTGCCACGATGTGTCCCAGAGTGGAGCACATCATGTCCTTTGGAGACATTCAAGACCCATTACCTCCAACTTCCCCATGAAAGACAGGAAGTGAGAAGGTAAAGGAGAGGTAACCTACCATTAATACATATATGGAAGGGGAATGTATGATATAATACATAACAGAACCTGTTCCAAAAGAATAATTTTTAATTAGTGATAATCGATAGAAAAGTGATACTTATAATAATGATTCTCTATGTCAAGTTCTTTAAAAATAAATAACCATTATTAAAAAAAAAAATATAGTACATATGGAAAATTAATAAAGTGCCAAAAAGTCAAGAGCCAGGGTGTCCCCCTGTCGACCACAGCCAACAGTTTAGAAGCTGTGGAACAGAGTGAGACACCGTAGAACTCATAAAGTGCAAAGTGTGTGGCAAGTGAAAATGCCCATGCCATGCAAGTGTAAACCAGCAATGTTAGGAGGTGCATAGCACCAAATTAAAAGAAGAAAAAAAACTCGAATGAGGGGTGCAAAGCACCATAACTGCCATCAACCAGGTACAAGGTAACAAATTTTTTGAGAAGCGTTCTAAAGGAAAAACAAAATGTGGGTCAGATCTAGGTCTAACAACTCTGCTTCCAGGCATTGTTATATTGCCATCAGCTTCAGGTATTTAAAATGGTAACTAATAATTCCCCCCCCTAAAATTGCAGCTACACTTGTTACAAAGTAAAAGTAAGAAGCTCGGGGTTGCCCATAATTCCATACAGCCAATCAGCAGATAGCCATCCCCTGTGATGTCACAGCCCTTTAAAAGCTTTATCCAGTGCGGTCTCCACCATTTCACTGTGAGCTGAGCATAGGGAAAGTGGCGTGACAAGCTCTAAGGACAGTGTTCAAGAAAGCCTTTAATTGTACAATATGGGATAGAGTGAGTAGAGGGACAGTGCAGGCACAGTGTTGGGAGATTGCAGAGAGAGTTTTCACAGACTGTAGGAAGAGCATAAGGGTAGCATAGGGAGACTGAAGGGACAGAGCAGGGATACTGCAGGGACTGTAATCTGAAGTTCAAGGGACAGAGCAGTTTCTATCAATCCCTGTGAATGGAACAAAGCTATCTAATTGAACAAAGTCCACCTTGTTTAATAGATAAACAATTATATTACACTTTGATTCTCAAATTGAGGTGAATGACCTGTGCTGAGCCAAGGTGGAGAATTCTAAGCCATCACTACTACTCTAAAAAAGCTGTACCAGGCTTGCATACATACGTACAGCAGAAGGTTAGCCAGTCCTTGAGCCTGTCGGTGTCTGATACAGTTCATGGCAGTGCCAACGTGTGGAGCTGTAACTATGGTCAAGGACAATATATGTCTTTGATGGCCCACTGGGTAAATGTGGTTCCTGCCCAGGCATATTAGCAAGTTGACCAGGTGATGGCAATGTTGCTGCATTCTTATGCTGTGATTCGGACACCACCTTGTCCTCAGTGTTCCTCCAGCATATGACCTATGTAGAGCATGGTGGTGTCACGCTGTTCTGCACCTGGACAGCCTGGGCGAACAGAGTCACACTCGTCTGCTTGCCAACTGAAGATTGGAACCATGGTCACTGATAACCGGAAGAACACTCTGTCGGTGCTGTGTCAAGGAGGGCTGATACTGCATGGCGCACGTCTTTAATCTGGTTGTAAACCAGTTCCTGAAGTCTTCCACCCAACTAAAAGACATCTTGAAAATGGTTATTATTTGTTATTAGTTATTTGTGGCTATTTGGATCTACACAAATTATATATCTGCATTCACATGAAGCAACGTTTGGATATCCACATTAATTATATTATATTAAACTAGCAGAAGAACCCGGCTTCACCCGGGTATATTTCATCAATTTCATTTAATGTTTGTGTGTGTGTCGTTAAAAGATATCGAGAGTGACCTCTACAGCACCCTGCCTCCTTAACAGTGACGTCCACAGCCCCCCACCCCTTAACACTGACCCACCCAAAGTGCCCCGTCTCCTTAAAATGGGACCTCCACAGCAGCCCACCCATTAACTTTGACCTTCACAGCAGCCTACCCCTTTAACAGTGAGTTCCACAGCACCTCACCCCCTTAACAGTGACCTCCACAGGGGCTTGCCCCTTTAACAGTGACTTCTACAGCACCCACCCCTTAACATTGACCATCGGTTACAGTTCCCTTAACTGACCTTCACCATTCCTGACTGCCGCTTTAACAGTCACTGTCACAGTACCCCGCTCCCTTAACAGGACCCGGCTGCCCCTTTAATAGTGGTCTCCACAGTCCCCTCCTCCCATAACAGTGACCTCCACAATGCCCTCTCCTTTAACAGTGACCTCCACAGCAGCCTGCCCCCTTAACAGGAACATCCACAGCGCCCTTCCCTTTAACTGTGACTTCCACAGCAGTTAGGATGGCCACTGGCTTCACCCCAGAAAGCCAGACCTCACTGACCATACCCCCAATGTGAAGCCACGCCCCAATATGAAGCTACGCCCACGGTTCATGTGAAACCACACCCCTAAACATAAAGCCACGCCCCATCTTCGTGCAGACATGGAGGAGAACAAGAAGTTCCTGACCTGAAGGTGAGCTAGGTACAGCCCGGTGCTTCTCTCCCCCTCAGTCAGCCACAGGAAGCCATGTCTGTGGGCTCTAGTGACTGGGGGTGAGAGAAGCCTCTGTCAGTTGCTGCAACTCAAGCTCAGACAGCACAACGCTGCTGTCTGAGAGTGAGCTACTGAAAGGGTGGACATCCCTGCGTCTGTCCAGGCCCTGCACTTGATGGAGGACAGGGAGCCAGAAAACCAGACTGTCTGGCCTAAAACCGGACGTCTGGCCACCCTAACAGCAGCCTGCCCCTAGGGTGGCCAGAGGTCCAGTTTTAGGCCGGACAGTCCGGCTTTCAGACTCCCTGTACTCCATCTGGCGCAGGGCCTAAATGGACACAGGGATGTTCTTTTGAACAGCTCACTGTCAGACAGCAGCACTGTGCAGTCTGAGCATGAGCTGCAGGGAGAAAGTCACCCTCCCTCTCACCCCTGCAACTGAGAGAAGTTGATTTTTACCTTCATTTTTTCAATCCCCGTCGGCTGCGGAGTGGGAGGGGGCGTGGCCTGACCTGATTGGGGGCATGGTTTAGCGGGACCTGGGGACGGGGCTTTTAAGTCCTTCTTTTGACGGTGGCCTGAATTACAGGGCGATGCCATGGTAATTTATGAGGAAACACAGTGGATAGCAGAGGAAGAAAACATACTATTTATTACTACTGAATGGTAAATATGTGAAATTTACATTATATTAGGGAATAATTGATGATGAGTTAGTCTAAAACATTTTGTAGTCTAAAACAAGTTATATTTATGGTATCCGGAATACTCCTTTAACAATGTCATCCACAGCGCTCTGCCCCATTAAAGTTGACCTACAGCAGTGAAGAAAACTGGCTGGGTTGTTATGGAAACCTGGTGTGAAACTGTGTGTATGTGGAGAGTAAGGGCCTATGAGCTTCTATTGGCTGATAAGGGTCATGTGATCAGGCTTCTATTGGCTAATGCATTTTTTGGGAATATCTCAGGAACGGTACGTCTTTGAGAGCCTTTTTTTTTCTCTAATTTTTTTTTTCCCCCAATTTATTTGACTCCACTCCATGTATTCTGGATATCTTTGTATTTTGATTGGCCTGATTACTGTCTGTTGTGGTTAGCCCTATTTAAATGTATGTGTTTTCTTCTGACCTTACAGCCTGATGAAGGTGGCGGCCTGCCACTGAAACGCGTAGCTAGCCTTTTATTTATAGTGTTTTATGTATGTTTTTAATAAATAACCTTTATAAATAGCAGAGCTGCGTTCTTTTGTTTTTCTTTTTCTGCTCCTTGTTGAGCGAACATGTTCCTATGTGTATTCCGGACTCCATATAGATTGACGGATCAGAAGAAGGAAAAATTTAACAGTGACATCAACATAAACTTACTGTTGACACCCTCCCCACTCTGTCAAGAAGCCATTACCTATATCAGTGGCTAACAAAATCTATGTGGAAACAGCAGACGGTGTAAAATGAGGCAGCTCTTTTCAACTATAGTAGAATCAGCGGCTATCAGAACAGGTTATCTATCAATTAATTTGGACCCCCCACAAACAGTGAAATAATACAGCTCTTTCCCACTATATTAGAATCTTGGGCCACTGCATGGTTAAAGGGGTTTTCCGAGTTATATATATATCGATGACCCATCCTCAGGATAGGTCATCAATATCAGATCGACGGGGGTCCGACACCCGGCACACCCGCCGATCAGCTGTTTGAAGAGGAGGCGCGCGCTGTATCAGCGCTGCCTCCTCTTCACTGTTTACATGCTGGCCGTAATGGGGGTAGTGGTGAGTAGGTGTAATTACACCTCACGGCCCCATTCATTTCAATGGGAAGAATCGCTCCCATACAAGACTATGGAAGCGATTCTTCCCATAGAAATGAATGGGGCAGTTAGGTGTAATTACACCTACTCACCACTACCCCTGTTACGGCCAGCATGTAAACAGTGAAGAGGAGGCAGCGCTGGTAGGCGCGAGCCTCCTCTTCAAACAGCTGATCGGCGGGGGTGTTGGGTGTCGGACCCCCGCCGATCTGATATTGATGACCTATCCTGAGGACAGGTCATCAATATATATGACTTGGAGAACCCCTTTAAGTACATAATACTTGACGATAACATTGGCCTATAAGGCTGAGTTCACACTTTAGCTATTTATTCAGCTAATTGCAGCAGTTACTGTAAGGTGAGCCAAAATCAGGGGGTAATACTGCTTTCGGATAAGGTATCATGAAAAGATCTGCACCTGGAGGAGGCGGTGAGCTACAAGTGCCATCTTGGATTGGACCACAGGGAAATGCCTTTACTTTCTCTGCAAGGGAAGTTTTCTGGGACTTATCTCAACTGTAGCTGACCTCTGACGCCTCTTGCATTAGTTAGAAGGATTTTTGGCAATTTAGTTCACCGCAGGATTAATGCAAGATTATCAGAGTCAAGCCACTTCTCTGTCTTTGGATTTTCAGTAGTATATTTGTCAACTAAATACCTTATTGCCTTATATTGTGACAGAGTCCTAGAAGTTGAAAATATACCTAAACATTTGTTTGACATTGTAACAGAGTGGCAGAAAATAAACCGTATAAGGACAATGAAAATTTTGAGCTGCATGTTTACTATATGGGCATCTGGCAAATAAAAGGTTGATTAATAATGTTGCAGAGTAATACAATAAATAATAATAATTTTTAAACCTATGTGCTTGGAAAATAATCAGCATAAAAAGTAAATTAAAATCTGTCATGAAAGATGTTTGGGAGGAGGGTTGAAAATATACAAATTTCTAACAATATGACTGTGAAAAATATACACCTTCTAACAGATGGTCTAATTAGCGAGTCAGATTGGATTACGACAATTTCTCATCTTCTCTCTCATTTGGCCAGGTGCAGTGGAAGAGGTGAAACGGGAAGGCAAACACTGCAGAGTTGGAGAGATGAGTGGTTTTTATGATCAATATGTGGCCAATTATGTTTAAAGAAAAGTTCCCAAAAAATGCGTCAAGATGCACCATTCTGGGCCATTGTATGTGTTCTTTGAACTAAACAAAAATCTCTTTCTTTGTATTATTGAGTGTAATAATGCAGAATGTTGCAGTGCGACTGTGTGAAATAATCAGCTCTGGACCATGGCCATACAGAAATAATAGAAGTACGGATTCCTGCCTTGCTACCACTTTTTCTTTTCAACATAGTGATTAAGAAACACTTTGCTGTTGGCTCGACTGAGAAAAACAGATCAGGGTCTTTCGGCTCAATGTTGCTGTGAGTTTTTAGCGGCCCAGAGAAAACCTTCTGTTTTATATCATGACCCTTAATGTCTTTATGGAGCTGACAACTACCTAATTCTAGGAAAAAAAAAAAAACGGTGTTACTAAATAACAAACGTAAAGAAACTACATGAAATTGCCACAGTGCATTTAAGCACCTGCTTCTTTTTTGTCATTCATTCTACAAGTACATGAAAGGAAGCAAATTTCATATACAGTGCTCGTAGCAATCAGACTGATCTTTTCTAGATTAAGACTAGGGCTACACGGTGACCGTTGTCGCGCGACACCCGTTGCTGCGACGGGTGTCGCGAGACAACTGTCGCCGTGTAGCCCTAGCCTAAATTGTCTATATCCATCTGTTTTGCAAGGAGATATATCCCATGAAATACTTTTCTCATGGAACAATGTAGCATAGTAAACATATGCCGTTGTTGACACCTTTAAATGGAGATTCCAAGTCATGGGTCCGCATGGACTGTTTTTCTTTAAATCTTTTGGACATTTTAAGCATATTCTCCACACTGCTCAGCGCTTGGCTATTCTGTGTTGATTTTCAAAGCCAACTCCATGATACCTAATACAGATTCAGTATCTGCCAGTGAATGTAGTCACATTGCCAGCTGCTGTACAAAGATTTTTTCCCTCTGCTTCTTAATCTGTTACAGTCAGACATCAGTATGACCTTTCCAAAATATGCAAATATGCAAGTTGAGGACCTAATCGTCTAAAAATATAGATGCTACTTCCTCCCATTTTCCATGCTCAGTGAGCTGAAGGAGCATGGCTGCTAATCTCCTACATTCTTTAGTGTTATATCGTTCATCTCTGGGAATTGGAGCTGCTTGTCTCCATGATCTTAAATGACTACAAAGTTTGGAAGCATGGAGTGTCATAACATGTAACCGGTATTGGATTCATTTTCAAGCAAAACTATGTCAATGTGTAGTCATGACTTGAACTGTACTCCCTAATGCTTTTTGCCTGGCTAGATGAAACCATAAACTTGTAGTGTTCCATTCATTGGAATGTATTTAGCAACAGTCTACAAGCAGCATGGCATATGATTAGAGATGAGCGAGTAGTGAAATATTCGAAAGTTCGAATTTCGATTCGAATAGACCGCGTTATTCGACTAATCGACCGACTATCGAATCCCATTATAGTCTATGGGAAAAAAATGCTTGCCACTTGGAAATCTCAATTCGACCACTTGGAGGTCACCAAGTCCACCCTGAAACCTCAGAAAATGATGCCAACACTGCTGGAATGCAACTGGGACAGCAGGGGAAGCATGTCTGGGTGCATATAACGCGCCCAAGTCGCACTATTACGCCACTATCACAGCCTCTCAACAATACACTCCAAACACAATATAACTTCTATGTAAAGTGAGACAATACAAGAAAACTTCTTTCCTCTACATTGCCATGGACCCCAAGCCAAACTGTACAAAAAAGAAGAAAAAATTCTGCACCCCTTAAAGGGGTATTCTCATCTTAGACAATGGGGGCATATCGCTAGGATATGCCCCCATTGTCTTATAGGTGCGGGTCCCACCGCTGGGACCCGCACCTATATCCAGAACGGAGCGGGGAGCGCTGCGCCTGGAGGACCCCAGGTTTCCGGGGGTCTGGCCACCACCAGGCACAGCTCCCCGCGCCGCTCATAGAAATGAATGGGAGCCGGGCCGTGCATGCGCAGTGCGCTCCCATTCATTTCTATGGAGCCGACGGAAGTAGCCGAGCCAGCGCTCGGCTATTTTCGGCGGCCCCATAGAAATGAATGGAGGGCGGCTGCGCATGCGCAGTGCGCCCTCATTCACTTCGGGGGCTCCGTTCTGGAAATAGGTGCGGGTCCCAGCGGTGGGACCCGCACCTATAAGACAATGGGGGCATATCCTAGCGATATGCCCCCATTGTCTAAAATGAGAATAACCCTTTAAAATCACGTTGCCTATGACAACCACAGATGGCATAGGCAAGGGGGAAAGCAAATAGACCCCACCCCTAATTGTCATTGTGTGTGTGTGTGAGATGTGGTCAGACATGTCTTCTTTAAAATGTAAAATCAACTCAAACACATGCAGAAGCCTTAAAATGCCCAAATTGTTGGCGCTTGAGATGTCAGTGACCCGACCTGGCCCAGTGTCATGTCTAGCAGGTAAAGCAGTGGGGATGTTGAGGGATGCGTAGGACCGCAAAAGGCAGGAAGAGGCCGTGGGGTGGCCAGAGGCTTATGGAGAAGGCAGGCTAGAGCCCGCAGGGCCGCATCTCTTCCCTATAACAGGCCCCCACACAAAGCTCTCCCATCGAGGGCTCTTAGGTCCTTGTTGTGAAGATATTTTAATGAGTGCGCAAAGTTAGCTTGAGGTGAGACCTTGAAAAAATTATATGGAGGCCCTTGAGGTGAGCCCTCGAAAAAATTATGTGGAGGCCCAAGAGGTGAGACCTCTTAAAAATTATGTGGAGGCCCAAGAGCTGAGACCTCTTAAAAATTGTATTAAGGCCCAAGAGCTGAGACCTCTTAAAAATTGTGTGGAGGCCCAAGAGCTGAGACCTCTTAAAAATTGTGTGGAGGCCCAAGAGCTGAGACCTCTTAAAAATTGTATTAAGGCCCAAGAGCTGAGACCTCTTAAAAATTGTGTGGAGGCCCAAGAGGTGAGATCTCTTAAAAATTGTGTGGAGGCCCAAGAGGTGAGACCTCTTAAAAATTGTGTGGAGGGGGCGGAGCCTAACCGCAGAGCAAGACAGAGGCTTGATTCAGAGCTCCCGCTTCACCAACCCATGCTTCATAGCTTCTAATGCCATAATTCAACGAAAAATGGTAAAAATCGGGAAGGGCAAGCCGCGTGACACTCCTGAGACCCCGAAAATGAAAAAAAATCAGCCTGAAATGGACAAGTTTCTCAGGAGAAAGCTCGCTACTTCACCGGCGCGAACTCCCAAGATGGCGCCGCCAGCATTTCCCCGCGATTCCGAGGCCGAGGAAGACGGGGAGGAATCCTGTAACGCAGAGGCAAGTGACTTATCTCTATCGGAGGACTCCTCTGCGCTCACTAAGTCCTTTTTTAAAGCCACGTTGACCCCGGCCCTCGCCCCGCTCATTCAAGACTTGAGAGAGATCAAAACGGATCTCAGAGCCCTAGGCCACCGGGTAGACAAGCTAGAGCAAGACCAAGGCCTAGTTATTGCACACGGCTCCGAAATGGCTCAGCAGCTAGATTCCCAAGTGGCGTCCCTCAACAATGCTTACCTCCTAATCGAAGATCAGGAGAACAGGAGCCGGAGAAAAAATATCCGCATTAAAGGGCTGCCTGAGACGGTTGCAGCAGATACTTTGGAGGCCACTGCCAGACTTCTGTTTAGCACCTTGCTGGGTGACGAGAGAGCAGACGCCATCATTATTGAATGGATCCATCGTTCCCTACGTCCACCTCCAAAACAGGGTGAACTACCTAGAGATGTTATTTGTGGCCTCCTGAATTTTCAAGACACGGCAGCCATTTTGCAGGCCGCTCGAGGCAAGAAAAATATGCAATATGAAGACACTCCAATAGCTCTCTATCAAGATATTGCTCCGTCCACCCTAGCCAAGCGTAGAACCTTAAAGCCTCTCACGGATCACTTGAGAAACTCAAAGATAGCTTACCGATGGCTTTACCCTTTCGGACTTACGTTTGCTAAAAATGGTCGCAGATGTGTTATCCGACAACCGCGGGACCTACAGATGGCATGGAATGTTCTGGACATACCACCTATACCTGTGGAATCCTGGATGCCGGTAGACATCCAGTCAGCTAACCTGCCACTGCTTCCTGCTATAGAACCATGGGAAACAGTCTCCAAGCAAAAGCATCCGAAGGCTAGGAAGCGCCTGGATTAAAAGATGCAGTAGAACTCTCTATTGTGCTTTTTGAACTACTCTCCGCTCCCAATTGCTGGATGTGAGGCCGACTGCCGAGTCCTTTTGTGTCTCAGTGCTCCCTTTTAAGTGGCCCTGTTCATATATCCAGGATACCGTGGAGCAGTGGACGGTTCACCTTACTGTTATGATCCGAGACACTTTGCTTTTCTTTCTCTGGTTTGCCATATTTGTTTTATACATTCTCTTTTTGGTATTGGTTATGTTATATCAAGACATTATAACTCTGTTGGAGTTTTTCAGCCACAGAAGCATGGGGGTGCAGATCCGGGTTGGGATGTTGTTGTTCTATCTCTCTCACCCCGACATTTTTCACCCCTGGTCCTTCTTCAAGACCAGATTTGGGTTTTTGCTACTGGGGTGGTGCTATCACAACCCTATTTGCATCCTATATTCATATTTAGAAACTGTATACAGTTTTGATTTGTTTCTTTATGTTTACTCTTACTCGCTCTCTTTTGCAGTCCTGGATGTTCTCAGCGGTGACACTCAGCAGGGTGACGTACCTTTGAAATGGCGACCATTTCAGTAACCACATTTAATATTAGAGGCTTCAACACTCCACAGAAGCGCTCTCAGGTTATGACTCTCCTTAAGAAAGGTAAAACTGACATCTGTTTCCTGCAGGAAACACACATCAAACATGGCAACATCCCTAGAATCTCCAATCCATATTTCTCGCAATGGTTCCATTGTACCTTTTCCTCGGCTGCTAGAGGGGTGAGTGTAGCCATTGCGAAACACATTCCCTTCCAAACCATACTAGTCCAAACCGACCCTGATGGCAGGTTTATTTTTGTTAAAGGTAAAATTGGGCAAACAATGATCTCTTTGGCTGGTCTATACGCCCCGAATACCCGTCAGCACAATTGGCTTAAATCCACTCTAGCTAGATTTAGTGAGTTTGCTGAGGGGGTCCAAATAATAGGTGGTGATTTGAATGTTTCCTTGAACCCCATTCTGGACACTTCTTCAGGAACCTCTACCAAATCCCAGAGGACCCTAGGAGGTATTCAGAAGCTATTTAAAGAAGCTGGCTTGGTAGACTCCTGGAGGGTGATGAATCCTAATGTGAAGGACTATTCCTTTTATTCGGCAGTCCACAAGTCCTTTCAACGGCTTGATTATATATACTCCTCTGGATCCCATGTGGATCTTCTGGTGGGCTCCAGTATAGGTTCGATCACTATCTCTGACCACGCCCCCGTCAGCACAGTTTTTTCATTCGGGTGCCTTACTCAAAGGGAATGGAATTGGCGTCTCAATGAGACACTATTGGACCATGAAAAGCACGTGGTTGATCTGAGTAATAAGTTGACCATGTACTTTCAAGATAACAAGCCGTCGGACACCTCTCAGACCATAGTCTGGGAGGCCCATAAGGCCTTTATCCGTGGCGAACTTATCGCCTTAGGTACCCGGGTGAAAAAAGATAGACAGAAAAAACTCAACTCTCTGTTGCAACAGATTTCCTCCATGGAGTCTATTCAGAAGAGAGCTAAAGCCCAAATTGCGCAAGAGGAGCTTCTCTCCCTTAGATTGCAATTGAAAGAACTTTTGAATGTGAGGAGTGCTAAGGCCTATCAATATGCAAAATTCCGGCAATATATGCATGGAGACAAGGGCAGCAGGTTGATGACTTATCTTATTAAAAAAAAAAGTAGAGACTCACCACGTTTCGGCCATTAAGTCTCGTTCAGGAACTTTAGTCACATCTACTAAAGACATTGCAGAACAGTTCAGCCACTATTACCATTCCCTCTACAATCTGCAGCCTTCTTCTCCTTCAAATAAACCTCCACTAGATCAGATCAATGGGTTTCTGGAAAAACTTACCCTCCCTAAAATATCTCCTGATGACCAGCTGAAACTTTTAGCCCACATATCTGAAGATGAAGTACTAAAAACCATCAAAAGTATGCCATTAGGAAAGGCCCCAGGTCCTGATGGCCTCCCGGTGGGGTATTATAAAAAATTCCTTCGGCTCCTGTCCCCACAAATGACACTCTGGTGTCAAGCTCTTATGGGTGGCGAGACTCTCCCTCGACAGGCTCTAGAGGCGACTATTGCTATTATCCCCAAGGAGGGTAAAGACTCCACTGAATGCAGCAATTATAGGCCAATATCCTTACTTAACATTGACGTGAAGGTCTGGGCCAAAATTTTGGCCTCACGGCTGAGCGCCCTTGTTCCTGGCTTGGTGGGACCTGACCAAGCGGGATTTGTGCTTGGCCGAGAGGGAAACTCTCAGTCCTGCAGACATATAAATGCAATTACGTGGGCTAGAAGGAAACAGGTGCCTTTGGTGATGGTTAGCACAGACGCTGAAAAGGCGTTCGATAGGGTCGATTGGGCATTTATGCAGTGCACCCTACATAAATTTGGCCTTCTGCCAACTTTTATACAAGCTATCATGTCCCTGTACCACCAGCCCAGCGCCCGAGTTCGCATCAATGGGACTCTGTCCAAGCCTTTTCAGATCTCCAACGGTACAAGGCAGGGATGTCCTCTATCCCCCACCCTGTTTATTTTAATTATGGAGACTCTCTTGCAGGCCTTTAGAGAAGATCCCCAAATAAAGGCCTAAAGGTACGGTCGGCAGAGCATAAATGCGCTGCGTTTGCAGACGACCTCCTTTTGCTAATCACAGACCCACTAGTAGCTTTCCCACGCATTTTGGCCCTCTTCGAGTCATTTGGTACATTATCCAATTTCAAAATAAATTACACCAAGTCAGTGGCTGTGGGAGTCTCCCTCTCGGCCACAGCAACTACCCATTTAAAAGTTTCATTCCCCTTTAAATGGCACTCAGATTCACTACCTTATTTAGGCATAACGCTTACCAGAGATCCCAGTAAATTGTATTCAGAGAATCACATTTTGTTGCTGAAAAGGATTAGTCAACAGCTCCAGGCACTTCAATTGCCTTGGATATCCTGGATAGGTAGGAAAAATCTCTTGCAGACTTACATAGTTCCGAAGCTGTTATACACAATGCAGATGGTACCTATCCACCTTCCAAGCTCATTTTTCTCTCAAGTCAGATTCATATTCCGGAGATTTTTATGGAATGGTAAAAAACCCCGACTAGCCTACGATAAATTAGCTAGAACTCGAGCTCAAGGTGGATTCGGCTTACCTGACATTAGTCTTTATTATAAAGCCATTCAATTGAAGAGATGGTTACAGTTGTGTGTACCTCGCTTCCGAAATGTAAACTCGGACATTGAAATAGCCCTTCTTTCAGATAGACAGTTCTCTGGACTCTGGAACATCCCCATTTCTACTACACCCCTGAGGGACTGACTAAGGGGGTCCACATGGTGATTCGCTCCATGCACCCAACCCATACTTTATTCTCTAGTCCCCCCAGGAGTCTACCAGCCGCTTTTATTCCTTACTTACTTAGACCAGACACAATTACTGCTTCCTCTTGCTGGTCCTCACTTAAGGAAGATGATCTTTTCTCCTTTCTCCCTAAAATACGACATACAACAAATATCATTACTCTTTGCAGCACCCTTGCGAGTGATAAAAATTTTCTAGCCAGGAGAGAACTCCAACTCTCCTTTGAAACGCTGAGGGAGAAGTACGACGTATTCCCAGATCAAACTTGGTTTGAAAAATTAGGTACGTCCCCAACTCTTCCTAGACACCTCATTTCTCTTTTATATAAAGCACTGAATTCCAAGACAGACGAGGTGACCCCTGCATACATCAAAGAGTGGGAACAGGACCTTCAGTCCACTTTTTCAGCCTCAGAGATTTCTCACATCCATAAAGCCTCACATGGCTTTTCCAGGTGTATTAAAATACAAGAACATTCCTACAAAACCATGACTCGCTGGTACAACGACCCACATAAATTGTTTAAAATGGGCCTGACAACCTCTAGGACATGTTGGAGGTGTCAAACTGACATAGGTACTCTGGGACATATACTATGGTTCTGCCCTCTTATTCGCCCCTATTGGGATTCCGTAGAACGCCAGATCAACTTGATTTGCCGTAGCTCTCTTAAACTTACACCTACAGCAGTGCTGCTCTGGCTTCGAACAGACACTTGGCAGCCGGCTGTTTCAGACCTGGCGACTCTATTGGTCCAAGCTGCCAGACTATTAATCCCCACCTATTGGCTTAAATCAGAGGTTCCATCAACAGATCACTGGTATAATAAGGTAGACCAAATATATCTTATGGAAGAGTTGGCAAGCTGGGCGACTAGATCACACCACAAATTTACTCAATTATGGCTTCCTTGGCGAAAATTCAGAACCCCAGATCCATCATAAATAATGCAGTTCTGATCTCCAAGGACGCTTTGATTTATAAGGTATTTAGAGGTTCTCTATATCCCCGTGGAGTTTGAAATGGTCATGTATAAATGGTCAGTCGCTTTTTTATATAATGCTCTTCCCTGCTGGGTTAGTCCCATTTATTTTCAACCAATTAGTAGTCGCATGAGTGTTCACCCGAGATCATCCTCAATGTTCTATTATTACATTGCCAGTTGGTGATTGTTATCTTCTCTTCCCCTATGTCCCTCCACCGCTTGTACACCAAGCGGCTTCCCTCAGCCTGCCTCTTTCTCCCCACTCCTTCTCCCTCCTCTCCCTCCTACCTTTTCCCTTTTCCCTATCCCTCTCATACTCTTCCCTTGTAATTTTCAGATTTAGAGGTGTATTATACTTCATTTATGTAATTGGTTTCTTAACATCATGATTGGTATGATACACGAACAAACAAAAACTGCTGTATCCCTGTATTGAAAATGTTTAATAAAAAGAGTTTTACAAAAAAAAAAAAATTGTGTGGAGGCCCAAGAGCTGAGACCTCTTAAAAATTGTATTAAGGCCCAAGAGCTGAGACCTCTTAAAAATTGTTTTAAGGCCCAAGAGCTGAGACCTCTTAAAAATTGTGTGGAGGCCCAAGAGCTGAGACCTCTTAAAAATTGTATTAAGGCCCAAGAGCTGAGACCTCTTAAAAATTGTGTGGAGGCCCAAGAGCTGAGACCTCTTAAAAATTGTGTGGAGGCCCAAGAGGTGAGACCTCTTAAAAATTGTGTTGGAGGCCCAAGAGCTGAGACCTCTAAAAATTGTATTAAGGCCCAAGAGCTGAGACCTCTTAAAATTGTGTGGAGGCCCAAGAGCTGAGACCTCTTAAAAATTGTATTAAGGCCCAAGAGATGAGACCTCTTAAAAATTGTGTGGAGGCCCAAGAGCTGAGACCTCTTAAAAATTGTATTAAGGCCAAGAGCTGAGGACCTCTTAAAAATTGTATTAAGGCCCAAGAGCTGAGACCTCTTAAAAATTGTTTTAAGGCCCAAGAGCTGAGGTCTCTTAAAAAATTGTGTGGAGGCCCAAGAGCTGAGACCTCTTAAAAATTGTGTGGAGGCCCAAGAGCTGAGACCTCTTAAAAATTGTGTGGAGGCCCAAGAGCTGAGACCTCTTAAAAATTGTATTAAGGCCCAAGAGCTGAGACCTCTTAAAAATTGTTTAAGGCCCAAGAGCTTGAGACCTCTTAAAAATTGTGTGGAGGCCCAAGAGCTGAGACCCTCTTAAAAATTGTATTAAGGCCCAAGAGCTGAGACCTCTTAAAAATTGTGTGGAGGCCCAAGAGCTGAGACCTCTTAAAAATTGTTTTAAGGCCCAAGAGCTGAGACCTCTTAAAAATTGTGTGGAGGCCCAAGAGCTAAGACCTCTTAAAAATTGTATTAAGGCCCAAGAGCTGAGACCTCTTAAAAATTGTGTGGAGGCCCAAGAGCTGAGACCTCTTAAAAATTGTGTGGAGGCCCAAGAGCTGAGACCTCTTAAAAATTGTGTGGAGGCCCAAGAGCTGAGACCTCTTAAAAATTGTATTAAGGCCCAAGAGCTGAGACCTCTTAAAAATTGTTTTAAGGCCCAAGAGCTGAGACCTCTTAAAAATTGTGTGGAGGCCCAAGAGCTGAGACCTCTTAAAAATTGTATTAAGGCCCAAGAGCTGAGACCTCTTAAAAATTGTGTGGAGGCCAAGAGCTGAGACCTCTTAAAAATTGTATTAAGGCCCAAGAGCTGAGACCTCTTAAAAATTGTTTTAAGGCCCAAGAGCTGAGACCTCTTAAAAATTGTGTGGAGGCCCAAGAGCTGAGACCTCTTAAAAATTGTATTAAGGCCCAAGAGCTGAGACCTCTTAAAATTGTGTGGAGGCCCAAGAGCTGAGACCTCTTAAAAATTGTGTGGAGGCCCAAGAGCTGAGACCTCTTAAAATTGTGTGGAGGCCCAAGAGCTGAGACCTCTTAAAAATAGTATTAAGGCCCAAGAGCTGAGACCTCTTAAAAATTGTTTTAAGCCCAAGAGCTGAGACCTCTTAAAAATTGTGTGGAGGCCCAAGAGCTGAGACCTCTTAAAATTGTGTGGAGGCCCAAGAGCTGAAGACCTCTTAAAAAATTGTATTAAGGGCCCAAGAGCTGAGACCTCTTAAAATTGTATTAAGGCCCAAGAGCTGAGACCTCTTAAAAATTGTGTGAAGGCCCAAGAGCTGAGACCTCTTAAAATTGTGTGGAGGCCCAAGAGAGGTGAAGGGGACCTCTTAAAAATTGTGTGGAGGCCCAAGAGGTGAGAACCTCTTAAAAATTGTGTGGAGGCCCAAGAGCTGAGACCTCTTAAAATTGTATTAAGGCCCAAGAGCTGAGACCTCTTAAAAATTGTTTTAAGGCCCAAGAGCTGAGGACCTCTAAAAAATGTATTAAGGCCCAAGAGCTGAGACCTCTTAATGTGGAGCCCAAAGCTGAGACCTCTAAAATTTATAAGGCCCAAGAGCTGAGACCTCTTAAAAATTGTGTGGAGGCCAAGAGCTGAGACCTCTTAAAAATTGTATTAAGGCCCAAGAGCTGGGACCTCTTAAAAAATTGTTTTAAGGCCCAAGAGCTGAGACCTCTTAAAAATTGTGTGGAGGCCCAAGAGCTGAGACCTCTTAAAAATTGTATTAAGGCCCAAGAGCTGAGACCTCTTAAAAATTGTGTGGAGGCCCAAGAGGTGAGACCTCTTAAAATTGTGTGAGGCCCAAAGAGGTGAGACCGCTTAAAAATTGTGTGGAGGCCAAGAGCTGAGACCTCTTAAAAATTGTATTAAGGCCCAAGAGCTGAGACCTCTTAAAAAATTGTTTTAAGGCCCAAGAGCTGAGACCTCTTAAAAATTGTGTGGAGGCCCAAGAGCTGAGACCTCTTAAAAATTGTATTAAGGCCCAAGAGCTGAGACCTCTTAAAAATTGTTTTAAGGCCCAAGAGCTGAGACCTCTTAAAAAATTGTGTGGAGGCCCAAAGAGCTGAGACCTCTTAAAAATTGTATTAAGGCCCAAAGCTGAGACCTCTTAAAAAATTGTGTGGAGGCCCAAGAGGTGAGACCTCTTAAAATTGTGTGGAGGCCCAAGAGGTGAGACCTCTTAAAAATTGTGTGGAGGCCCAAGAGCTGAGACCTCTTAAAAATTGTATTAAGGCCCAAGAGCTGAGACCTCTTAAAAATTGTGTGGAGGCCCAAGAGCTTTAGACCTCTTAAAAATTGGTATTAAGGCCCAAGAGCTGAGACCTTTTAAAAATTGTATTAAGGCCCAAGAGCTGAGCCATAATAATTTTTTCTTTTTTTTTAATGGAGCAATTCTACGGCGGTTAAGGAGGAGGAGGAGGAGGAGGAGGAAATGGCACTTCATACAGATGGCACTTCACTTTTGGCTGCTTTCCACTGTTGTAGAAGCATAGTCCGGGTCAATCCACTTGCTGTTCATTTTGATTAGCGTCAGCCTGTCGGCACTGTCGGTTGACAGGCGGCTGCGCTTATCGGTTATAATGCCCCCGGCTGCGCTGAACACCCTTTCTGATAGCACGCTGGCGGCAGGGCAGGCAAGCACCTCCAAGGCGTACAGGGACAGTTCCAGTCACGTGTCCAACTTGGAGACCCAGTAAGTGTAGGGCGCCGAGGGATCGGGGAGGACAGGGTACGGTCTGCCAGTACTCCCGCAACATCCGCCGATACTTGTCCCTCCTGCTGATAGTGGGCCCCGCAGTGATGGAAGTTGCACGAGGGGATGCCATGAACGTGTCCCACACCTTGGATAGTGTTCCCCTGGTGGCTGTGGGCCTGATCGATGTTGTCAGACTCCGGGAGACCCTCTCCTCTCTGCCGCCAGCGATGGTGGGTGGGAAAATCTCCATCATGTTCTGCACGAGTTCCCTCTGGTATTCCAGCAATCGATTCGTCCTCTCCTCTACCGGAATAAAAGAGGAGAAGTTATCTTTATACCGGGGGTCCAGGAGTGCGAAGAGCCAGTATAGTTTGTTCTCCAATATCCGGACAACACGTGTGTCCCGGGAAAAAGCAGCCCAGCATGAAGTCAGCCATGTGTGCCAGACTCTGAATAGGCATGACGTCACTGCCCCCACCAGAGGGATCATTTGCCATTTCCTCCTCTTCCTCTTCCGCCTCCTCTCCGCCCCATCCGCGCTGAACCAATGGGACGCACACAGCCTGACTGCTACCCTCGCCGCCAGCATCCTCCTCCTCTTCCACAGCCACCTCCACGTCGTCCTCCTCCTCATCCTCCTCCTCCTGAACTGCCACCGAGAAGCAGACAAAAGTGTGGTCTGACTGTCTAGCTCCGTTGCGTCTCCTCCTACCCTCGTCTCCTCTGTGTGCAATGCGTTCTCCCTTATTGCGATGAGCGTTTCTTTAAGGACGCATAGGAGCGGGATGGTTAGGCTCACTATAGCGTCCTCGCTGCTGACCTTCTTGGTGGACTCCTCAAAGATACGCAATACATCGCATATGTCTGCCATCCATGGCCACTCGTGGTTGGCAAACTGAGGGAGCTGAGTTGGAGGCACGCGTGGATTCATATCTGGTACTCCATCAATGCTCTCTGCTGCTCACACACCCTGGCCACATGGAATAGGTGGAATTCCAGCGAGTGGGCAGGTCGCACAACAGCCGATGTTCAGGCAAATGGAGGCATTGCTGGAGTTTTTTTAAGCTAGCAGCAGCTACAGTTGACTTCCGAAAGTGAGCGCACAAGCGCCGACTTTCACCAGTAGCTCTGCCAGGTTGGGGTAAGTCTTTAAAAATTTTTGGACTACAAATTAAAAACGTGGGCCAGGCATGGTACGTGATTGAGTTCGGCAAGCTCCAGAGCCGCCACCAGGTTACGGCCGTTATCGCACACGACCATGCCTGGTCCTAGCTGCAGCGGCGACAGCCACATCTCCGTCTGCTGCAATATGGCGTCCCTCACCTCTGGGGCGCTGTGCTTCCTGTCGCCCAAGCTGATGAGCTTAAGCACCGCCTGCTGACGTCTCCCGCGCCAGTGCTGCAACGCTTCCAGCTAGCGGCTGAGGGCAATGTTAAGGCAGAGGGAGGAGGAGGAGGAGGAAGAGGAGGGGGGTTTATCAGAACCCGTGCTGGCAATCTTGGGCGGGGGTGGTAGGTAGGCCGTCTCTGTTTGCGACCCCGTCCCCGCTTCCACAACATTCACCCAGTGTGCCGTCAAAGAGATGTAGCTTCCCTGGCCACAAGCGCTTGTCCACGAGTCGGTGGTCAAGTGGACCTTTGCGCTGACTGCGTACTCAGGGCCCGCCTGATGTTACGCGACACGTGCTGGTGCAGGGCGGGGACGGCACACCGGGAAAAGTAGTGGCGGCTAGGGACGGAAATAGCGAGGTGCGGGCAGCCGCCATCAGGTCGCGGAAGGCCGGCGTCTCCACAAGCCCTAAACGGCAACATCTCCAGGGCCAGCAGTTTGGAGATGTGGCAGTTTAAGGCTTGGGCTTGGGGGTGACTCGAGCGTACTTCCGCCTGCGGCTCTAACGCTGGAGGAATGGACATTTGATGGGACGAGGACGCTATGAAGGTGCAGGGCGAAGATGCGGGGGGCAAGGGAAGGCTGAAGGAGAAGGCCCCAAACAGTAGCCGACCGGCAGAGGCAGATGCTGGAGGTGTCCTGGGCTGGCAGGTCCTGGACCGCCCAGGGCAGCAACAACACAAGGGGAAGATGCAGTGGCAGCAAGGACCGGGCCCAGGCTGTATGCAGTTTTGCTCTCTCACCGCTCAGCCAGTGCTTCGACTTCCAAGTGATGCGCGCACTGCCTGAGGTGGTCAGATCTGCTCTTTCAGAGCCCCTCACTCAGTCTTGTGGTGGGCACGACGTGCGCAAACCGCGCTCAGTTTGTCGTCCGCGCAAACATTAAAATCTCCACACCACAGAAGTACGAGGCCTCGATGGGGGAGCTTCGCGCGACTGCCTTCTGCCGGGAAGGGCTTCGGCCCTGCTGGCTGTGGCTTGCCTTCTCTGTCTGGACTGTCCTCTGCCTCTGGACATCCCCTCTGCTCTTGCTGCCTATTTCGGTTGATGCGCAGCACCACCACATCTCACTGCTTCCCGCTGACATCACCCCTGGCCAAGTGGGTCGGTCATTTCGTGTCCACCAACCTCCTCTTCCACTTCCTCACTCTGCTCCTCCTCCTGCCCACTGGACATTCCAACAGCCTCCCTTGATGGGCAACTGCGTCTCATCATCATCGCTCATGATAACAGATGTGGTCTGGTCACATCACAGGAGATGGCGGATACTCAAGTGTTTGGGCATCACTACAAACAAATTCCTCTGGTAGCTCCTGGGATTCTTGCAGCACATCTGGAAAAGGACCCGAAAAGAGCTCCTGGGAGGGGTCAAGGGTGGGATGACTCTGTTGGCCAGGTTGGGAGGAAGGAGGGTCAGAGTGAGACTGTGTGGATGACTGGATGGTGGACAAGTGAGTGGAAGCGTTATCGGCTATCCCTTGCACCACCTGTTCACGCTGCTCAGGCCCACAGCGGTGTAAACCGCCCCCCGCTTAACTGTCCCATAAAGGCAGGGATGCTGGATGAGCGGAATGCTGGCTGCCCCTCACCAGCACGCATTGTATCCCCACTGGCTTCAACGCGGTATGTGCCCCCACCAGCATTTCTTTGCGCTAGCCCTCCGCATTTCAGGCGTTTAACTTTTTTTGCCACGCGTTCTGCAAAATATATATTTTTTTAGGAGAACACTTGGCTATACAGCCGTATACTGCCAGAAGGTCAATAGATGCCTATACGCACCAGGTATATTAACAGGGTTTTGCTGGCACACAGAACGCACAACAGTGGTGCCAAATATACTTTATTTTTTAGGAGAACACTTGGCTATACAGCCGTATACTGCCAGAAGGTCAATAGATGCCTATACGCACCAGGTATATTAACAGGGTTTTGCTGGCACACAGAACGCACAACAGTGGTGCCAAATATACTTTATTTTTTAGGAGAACACTTGGCTATACAGCCGTATACTGCCAGAAGGTCAATAGATGCCTATACGCACCAGGTATATTAACAGGGTTTTGCTGGCACACAGAACGCACAACAGTGGTGCCAAATATACTTTTATTTTTTAGGAGAACACTTGGCGTATACAGCCGTATACTGCCTAGAAGGTCAATAGATGCCTATACGCACCAGGTATATTAACAGGGTTTTGCTGGCACACAGAACGCACAACAGTGGTGCCAAATATACTTTTTTTTTAGAAAAATACTTGGCGTATACAGCCGTATACTGCCAGAAGTTCAATAGATGCTTATACGCACCAGGTATATTAACAGGGTTTTGCTGGCACACAGAATGCACAACAGTGTTGCCAAATATACTTTATTTTTTAGGAGAACACTTGGCCTATACAGCCATATACTGCTAGAAGGTCAATAGATGCCTATACGCACCAGGTATATTAACAGAGTTTTGCTGGCACACAGAACGCACAACAGTGGTGCCAAATATACTTTATTTTTTAGGAGAACACTTGGCTATACAGTCATGGCCAAAAGTTTTGAGAATTATACAAATATTAATTTTTACAAAGTCTACTGCTTCAGTTTTTATAATGGCAATTTGCATATACTCCAGAATGTTATAAAGAGTGATCAGCTTAACAGCAATTACTTGCAAAGTCAATATTTGCCTAGAAAATGAACTTTATCCCCCAAAACACATTTCAACATCATTGCAGCCCTGCCTTAAAAGGACCAGCTAACATCGTTTCAGTTATTGCTCCATTAACACAGGTGTGGGTGTTGATGAGGACAGGGCTGGAGATCAATCTGTCATGATTAAGTAAGAATGACACCACTGGACACTTTAAAAGTAGGCTGGTGCTGGCATCATTTTTCTCTTCTGTTACCATGGTATCTCTAAAGAAACACGTGCAGTCATCATTGCACTGCCAAAAATGGGCCTAACAGGGAAGAGTATCGCAGCTAGAAAGATTGCCCTCAGTCAACAATTATCGCATCATCAAGAACTTCAAGGAGAGAGGTTCCATTGTTGCCAAAGGCTCCAGGGTGCCCAACAAAGGCAGCAAGCTCCAGGACCGTCTCTTAAAATTCAGAGGCGGGATTGAGCTCCAGCAGTGCAGAGCTTGCTCGGATGGCAGCAGGCAGGTGTGAGTGCATCTGCACGCACTGTGGGCGGAGACTCTTGGAAAAAGGCCTGGTCTCAAGGAGGGAGCAAAGAAAGCCACTTCTCTCCAGAGAAAAACATCAGGGACAGACTGATATTCTGAAAAAGGTACAATGGTCTGCTGAGACTGCTGGGTAAGTCATTTCTCTGATGAATCCCTTTTGATTGTTTGGGACATATAGAAAACAGCAAAAGACAAGGTGAGCGCTACCACCAGTCTTGTCTCAGCCAATAAAGCATCCTGAAAACCTTCATGTGGGGTGCTTCTCAGCCAAGGGAATCGCTCTCTCACAGTCCTTAGCCTAAAAACACAGCCATAATAGAAGGACAGAATGTCTCCGAGAGAAACTCTCCAACCGTCGAAGAGCAGTTTGGCGATCAACAATGCCTTTCCAGCATGGAGCATGCCAAAGCAAAGGTGATAACTAATGGGTCAGGAACAAAACATAGAAATTTTGGTCCATGCCTGGAAAACTCCTCAGATCTAATCAGAGAAGGTGGTCAAACAAAGACGGGTGGACAAACAAAAACCTACAAATTCTGACAAAATGCACGATTGATTGTAGACTGATAGTCAGGATTGGTCCAGAAGGATTGAGCATGCCAGGGAGAATTGCAGAGGCTAAAGAAGAAGGTCAACACTGCAAATTGCTTGCTGCATTAACTCATTCTAAC